>MU227643.1:3194640-3254008 GCA_018584345.1 Thuja plicata | reverse complement strand
CATGATCTCCTTACACACAATTCAAGATGCCGACACATCAACATTATTTGCAAGAAATACATTTTACAAAACAAATAATAAGAATAGGAATTATCCAAGGTTGAGACACCTTATTCCTAACAATTAAAATACACAAACCATACAAATATGGTCATACAAAGGGAACGTCAACAACGTCCTTTACCTTTTAAAACACCGATCTTAAGTGTAGTCATCAACATCTAAAATCACCAAGTAAGATGCAAGATTCATCCAAAGTAGGCTTAACAATAGAAGGTATAAAAAACACTTTAATATCTGTCAAGCACATAACCCACAATATCCTCCATACAAAAAGGTCCTGAAAGGATATCATACCTAAGTGGAGAACACTCAAGGATACCTTAAGGTATTATGTCAGACATTAGGGTCAACAGGTACTAGATTATGAAATCCTTATAAAAAAACTATTGGAATAGGTCAGACAAGTATCACAAACATCTAAGAACTAAGAGAAACATCAAAAGATCTTACCAGAGTTGGAGGGGTATTACAAATATTCTCTTGATACAATAAATAGTCCCACATATTCTAGGTGCAAATATCTTTGTTGTTTATAATCTGAAGCCTTCATAGGAAAGGAAAAGTAAAATGGAGTGGTTTTTGTGGTGAGGGTCATCCTTATGAATGATTATTACTAGATCTTAAACCTCTAAATTTTTTGATGACTAGAAAAAGATCTTATTCAGAAGGCATACTTAGAATTCTATGGTCATGACCCCCAAATTATATAGATTTAATTGAAGCACAAGAAAAATAGGGGCTCTTTGTCCCAAAATTTTGATAGAGACTTCCTTTAATTTTTTTTTTCCAAAATCGTACCATCTATAGATTAGGTCATACAAGTCTGATTTGCAAAAACAATTTCCTCAAAAAAGACTTTTACCCAAAATAGGAAAATTTATAGTGAAAATTCATTGGAACAACCAACCAAATGCAATATGAGGTCAATTATTTCTCTAGCAGCTCCCACAAGATGGTGCTACCAAGATCTCAATATAAGTCCTCTAATAATCAAAACAAAATCTCTCCCAAGAATAATTAATGAATTCTCCAATGGCTCTGATACCATATAAGAATTTGTTTGATACAATGTAAGAATTTTCCTAAGAAAATATTCCAAGATCTCGGAACCCAATGAATAGAACAAGAGAGACAAAATGATATGAGAAATTAATTGACTAAATTCAGTAATGATCACTAATGAAGATAAGTGATGAGTTAATTGAACTCAATTGATGTATAATGTAGATGTTCCTTAATCTATAGGCAATGTATAATAACTAGGAGATATGAAAGTGATGACCTATCAACCACTCTAGTTGGAATAACTTGTCCACCAAATCTAGATATAAGACATAAAGTGGAATGAGATAAAAACTATCACCACTTAAAGTAGAGTTTCTCCTACACCATGCACAAAAATAAGATGAAAAATCATAGGTGTCTAATTTTCAAATAACTGTGAATTCATTATCCTAAGTAAGCTTAAGTAAAGTGTAATTAACAATATTTAATTACACAAACAATATCCTTATAGGATGACCTATGTTCTAGATAACCTGAAGTAATACAATGCCTGAGAAGACTTTCTGAGGCCTAATTGTCAAAAATGATAGAAATAATCCATTTGGTGGACAGGGAAAGGCCTTGTTTTTAAGTGGAAAGCAAGACAAGACCTCTAGATTCCTTGGAGAGATTGTAATAATCCAAGGAAACCCTATGAAAAATATGATGCTTTTCTCTAAAATCCCATTAAAAAGTAATAGAAGATAACTCTAAACCAAATGAGGCCAAGTGAACATAAAGCGTAAGGTTCAATTAGATGGTTTGGTAACTAAGTGCAGCTATAGATCTTTTACCATTGATAATAATATTATTCAACCCATGGTTAATTTTTCTTCTCCCATTTATTCTTGTTTGGATCTCCACCTAATATTTACAAATTTATTCTAATAAGGTAACTAAAATCCTTCAAAAAAAATATTGGAAATCTTCTATACTTTGGTAGACTTAATTACTATAATTTTAATCCCCTCTACAAAAGATCTAATTACAACCATGAATCAATGTTTTTGAAGATCATTTTCTTATGTGAGATGCCATATGTAGTGAGATGGGTTAACTCATTAGCACTAAGATTAAAGAGCACTACATTGCCATTACGCTTAGCCATTTCTCTAAATCAGCCCTAGAGAAACACATTCACTATGAAAAACACCCTATTTTCCTTGAGTACACACTAGAGTAGGCTATCTAATGAAAAGTCTACAAGGATTCACACAAATCAACTTGACACAATGTCATTTCTTCAACTTTGTTTTGTAACAACACCTAAAAAGGCTCTCCACGAGAAACTAGTCCTTCTCAACTATGGCCCTTAATTATTCCCAAATACCTTATCAATATTGACATTGAATGAGAATCTAAAAATTTATGAAAATACCTTCAAGTAGAATTAGGAACATCAACTCAGATAACTGATCACCCGACAGACTCCAAATAGAACCATACCTTGCATTAGGTAGTCTCTCCAAGAAATTAGAAAAATGGGTATAAGGAACTCATGTATTGATTGATTCCTTTGGGTTGTAAACTATCTTGAACTCTTTAAACAAATATCTGAGTCACTACAAACCACTATGAACATAGAATCCTTTCTATGATCGTTCAAAATACAATCAGCATACATCCATGACCTCACTGTCTAATCAACATTACCTTATACAAAATTTATTCTTTCGAGGCAACATTAGTGAATGAGACTTTGACCATCCACTCTCCAGTTAGGGTGACATCTTCTTGACACTTATAGTGAACATGAATGGGATCAAGTTTCCTTTGAATACAAAATTTTTCTCATTGTCATTTTCACAGTCATGACAATTTGATATTTTCTTTTATAATCAGAGACTTAACCAGTTTAGAACCTTTCCAAGTGCTTGAGGATGGTCCTCTACAATTTCAAATGACCAATACAATGAAATTCTAATAGTTTACCTCCCTATTCCAATGGTTCATAACTATTGACTGTGATTGTAACATTCACTACTATAGGAAAATCTCATAAAGTTCTATAAACTTAGAATAAAATTCATTTGAGATCCTTTGTAAAAAAATGAAAAGAAGGTCCAATGAAATGGTTATGCACTTATTTCACCCCCTTAAAACCTTTGAATACCTCAGTGCTATGGTGTTTGATCAAAATAATTCAATTTAGTATTATAGTCAATAGAAGGTATTGGATAGTCGGGCTAGGACATATTATTTATTCCCAAAAACACATCAAATTAACTTGAGACTTGCTAGATTTAAAAGAACACTCAAAATGCTACTATTTTGTTAGGTCCTAAGAACTTTCCAATGGTTAAAATGAAAGATATGAGAAAATCTTTTCAAAACCCTTAATATTGAGGGATTCCATACAATTTTAAAAGGAATTTGTCAAACTCTTACTATACTCAATGACAGAACTTCAAACCTTTTTTTCCAAATTGAAGGTTATTTGTTATATTTCAATTCACAATAGGCTTTGGACCAAGATCAATCCATGACAATGCGTATTGGAAGCATGATAAAAAAATTAAAGAGTTTGGGTATTACAATAAACATTTCATTCATTTTCTTTGAAACTCATAACATCCCCTACCTTGAACCTAAAGAGTGTTATTTAAACATAATTTGACTAGTTACAACCGATTCATCCAATTCCCAAGTAGGTTTATTGGTTGGACCCTTGATTAACACCATTTTGCAAATGTTGCAAAATAAAATTTTGTAACATTTTGCAACTCTTTGAAAACTTGTAATTCTAACCACATAATGGACATAATTAAATGAAATTTGTGCCATACATGGCCAAAAGGAATCAAAACCACTAATTCTACCATATTCTTACTCATTTGACCAATTGGACTAGGTTTGACCTATTAGGTCCTTATTTCCCTTATAATGACCATTTTACTTATAAGCCTTACAAAATAACTTTAAATGATTAAAAGTATCATCCAAATGGTCCAAGAGAACTTATTAAATATTTGAATATCATTTAAGAATTTTTTTTTTAATAGGCCTCCTTTGACCTATAGGTACTCCTACACCGTATTCCCATGAGACAAAGAATTCAAGTCTCATTGAATGATCTTTTTCTTTCTAGTCTTCTATTTCTTTGATGCATAGTGCTTGATTCCTACAATCAAATTTGGATCTTCATACTTTGGCCTATTTCTTTACCTTCTCTTTTCCAACTGGTGCTCAACCTCTTGGTTCCAAGAACCTTAGTCTTCCACATATGTCTCCATATCTCCATAGATGTCTTCAGCATATTCATCTGCATAAAATCCTTGCAAACCTGTATACAACTAGTCAAAAATTAGAATTGAAAAAACATCATTAATAGATCCTTCATGCGCTTAAAAGTTTCCTTCTATGTGAACCTTAGTATCCTCATGCACATTGACATCCCTTCCTATTGGTTCATTAGTAATAATATCATCATTTTCATCGACAACAACAATAACCACCTCATGAATATCAAGATCAATAGGCTCTTGTATTGATCAATCAATAGGCAAAACATCTTGTTCATATTCTTGCTCAACTTGGAAAATAGGTTCATGCTTTGGCTTTGCCTCTTTGGGTGTCATATATGCTTGTATTTTCCTTCTATAGATTATCTTCTTTTTGGCACTTCTTATCTTTGGCTTAATTGGTAAGTGTCATTACTGGCTAATCTAATCTGTCAAGTCATCTATGCCTTGTTCCAACTCTTGTTTAAACCTTTCTAACTTCATCAACTTTTGTCTATGTTCTTCTCTTTCCATTTTTATCCTTTCCTGTTTCCTAATTCTCCTTTCTTCTTCTCTTCTTCTCTTCTATTTATCTCTTCTTATCATTTCTTTTGTACATCCCAATAACCCTTCCTTGCATCTAAGAACTCTCTCTATGTTTCAATCAACTTCATCCTTTCCTTGCCTAGGTCTTTCTCCTCTACCTAGTCTTTTGGCCACCACTCACCTAGTGTGGATTTATTCCTTTGACTCTCTATCCTCACAAAATTAAACTACCCAAATAATTTGGGCTCTGATACCAGTCTGATGTAGAGGCTAGAAGGATTTACACAAATCAACTTAAAACAATTTCATTTATTCAACTTTTTTTTGTAAAAATACCCAAAAAGGATATCCAAGGGAAACTACTCCTTGTCAAATATGACCCTTAATTATTCCCAAATACCTTATGAATTTTGACATTAAATGAGTGTCTACTAACTTATGAGAATACCTTCAAGTATAATGAGTAACATGGACTCAAATAACTGATCACCCAATGGACTCCAAATAGACCCATACCTTTCATTAGGTAGTCTCTCCTAGAAATAAGAAAACATGGTATACAAAAATCATGTCTTGAGTGCTTCCTTTGGGTTGTAAACTATCTTAACCCTTTAACTAAATCTACGAGTTTCTACAAACCCATATGAACATAGAATCCTTTCTATGATGGTTCAAAATCCAATCAACATACATCTACAACTGCACTATCTGATCAACATTCCCTTATACAAAATTAATTATTTTGAGGCAATATTAGTGAAAGATACTTCTACCATCCACTCTCTAGTCTGGGTGACACCTTATTGACACTTATAGTGAAGATGAATGGGATCAAGTTGCGTTTGAATACAACACTTTTGTTACTGTCACTGTCACAGTCATGATAGTTAGATATTGTATTTTATGATCAGAGACTTAAAAAATTTATAATCTTCCCAAGAGGTTGAGGAAGGTCCTCCACACATTTCAAATGACCAATACAATGACATTTAATAGTTTATGCCCCTATTCCAATGGTTCAAAACTATTGACTATGGTTGTAACATTCACTGTTATAGGCCAATCTGACAGAGTTCTATAAAATTATACTAAAAGTAACTAGAGATCCTTTGTCACACAATAAAAAGAAGGTCCACTATAATGGTTATGTTCTTATCTCACCCCCTTACATCCTTTGAATACCTCAAACCTATCATGTTTGATCAAAAGAGTTCAATTTACTGTTAGAGTCAATATAAAGTAGTGCACAGTCGGGCTAGGGAATATAATTTCTTCCCATAAATAGATACAATTAACTTGAGACTTGTTGCATTTCAAAGACCATTCAAAATTATATTATTTTCTAGATCCTAAGAAATTCCTAATGGTTAAAATGAAAGATATGAGTTAATATTTTCAAAACCCTTAATATTGAGGGTTTCCAAACAATTTTAAAAGAAATCCATCAAAATACTCAATGTAATAAATTCAAACCTTTTCCAAATTGAAGTTAATTTTTTATATTTTGATTTCCAATAGGATTTGGACCAAGATCAATCCATGGAAACGAGTATTGGACACTTGATCAACATTACAGAGTTTGGGTATTACAATCAACATTTCATTAATCATTTTCTTCAAAAATAATATCATCCCCTACCCTTGACCCAAAGAGAGTTATTTAAATGTAATTTTACCAATTATAAATAATTCAACACATTTCCAAGTTGGTTGATTGATTGGATCCTAAATTAACATCATTTTGCAAATGTTGCAAAAGGAACTTTTGCAACATTTTGCAACTCTTTGACAACTTGTAATTCTAACCACATAATGGACATAATGACATCAAATTTGTGCCATACATGTCCAAAATGACTTAAAACTACTAATTATACCATATTCTTACTCATTTGACCATTTTGACCTACTAGGTCCTTATTGGCATTATAATGATAATTTTTCTTATGAGCCTTACAAAATGACTTCAAATGATTACATGTATCATCCAAATGGTCCAAAATACCTTATTAAATAATTGAATCTCATTCAAAAAAATAATAATTTGATAGAACTCCTTTGACCTATAGGTGCTCCTGCACTATACTCTTGGGGGACAAAGAATTCAAGTCCCAGTGAATGATCTTCTTCTTCTTTCTGGTCTTCCAGTTCTTTGATACATAGTGTTTGATTCCTATAAGAAAGTTCAGCTCTTCCTCCATTGTCCTCTTTTTGTACATTCTCTTGTCCAACTGGTGTTCAAGATCTTGTTTCCAAGAGCTTGAGTCTTCCACATATGGCTTCATATCTCCATATGTGTCTTCAACATATTCACCTACATTAAATACTTGGAAACCTACATACAATTGATAAAAAAATAGAATTAAAAAACCATCAGTAAGAGATCCATCATGTGCTTCAACTTGTCCTTCCATGTGAACCTTAGTATCTTAATGCACACTGACATGCCTTCTTGCCGGTTCATCAGTATTAATATCATCATTTTCATCATCAACAACAATAAAAACCTCATGATTTCCAACATCAATAGGCTCTTGTTTTGAAAAATCAATAGGAAAACAATCTTGTTCATCTTATTACTCAACTTGGACAATAGGTTCATGCTTTACATTTACCTCTTGGGTTTTCATCTCTGCTAGTCTTTTCCTCCTATGAATGATCTTATTTAGGGTCCATCTTATCTTTGGCTTGATTAGTAAGAACAATTTCTAGCTAATCCACTCTGTCAAGTCATCTATGCCTTGTTCCAACTCTTGATTAAACCTTTCTAACTCCATCATCCTTTGTCTCTATTATTCCTCTTCCTTTTTTCTCCTTTCTTTTTTCCTCTTTCTTCTTTCTTCCTCTTTTCTCTTCTTCTCTTCTTTTTTCTATTTCTTTATTCTTCTCATTTATTTTTTTCATCCCAATAACCCTTCCATGCATCTAAGAACTCTCTCTTTGCTACTGTCAACTTCATCCTTGCCTCACCAAGGTCTTTCTCCTCCACCTAGTCTTTTAGCCCCCACTCACTTGGTGTGGATTTGCTCCTTTGAATCTCTATCCTCACAATATTACACTACCTAGTTCTTTTGGGCTCTAATACCAATTAGATACAGAGGCTACAAGGATTTACACAAATAAAATTAAGACAATTTTATTTCTTCAACTTTGTTTTGTAACAACACCCAAAAAGGATCTCCAAGAGAAACTACTCCTTTTCAACTATGACACTTAATTATTCCTAAATACCTTATCAATATTGATATTGAATGAGCATCAAATGAACTATGAGAATATATCTTCAAGTATAATCAGGAACATGGACTCAAATAATTGATCACCTACTAGACTCCAAATAGACCCATACCTTGCATTATGTGGTCTCTCCTAGAAATCATAAAATAGGGTATAATGAACTCATGTCTTGAGAACTTCCTTTGGGTTGTAAAATATCTTGAACCCTTTAAATAAATCTCAAAGTCACTACAAACCCATATGAACATATAATCCTTTCTATGATGGTTCAAAACCCAATCAGCATACATGCACAACCTCATTGTCTGATCAACATTCCCTTAAAAAAAAATTCTTTCTTTTGAGGCAACATTAGTGAAAGAGTCTTTAACCATCCTCTCTCTAGTCAGGGTTACACCTTCTTGATAGGTTTAGTGAATGAAAGTGGGATCAAGTTTCCTTTGAATGCAATTTTTTTTACTCACTGTCACAATCATGATAGTTTGATATTGTCTTTTATGATCACAAACTTAATCATTTTAGAACCTTTCCAAGCGATTTAGGAAGGTCCTCCACACCTTTGAAATGACCAATACAATGGAATTTTAATAGTTCACCTCCCTATTGCAATGGTTCAAAACTATTGACTATTATTGTAACACTCAGTGTAATAGGAAAGTCTGATAGAGTTTTATAAACTTAGAATCAAAGTCACTTGATATCATTTGTCACACAATGAAAACAAATTCCAATAAAATGGTTATGTCCTTATCTCATCCCCTTACAAACTTTGAATACCTGAAGCCTATCCTGTTTGATCAAAACAATTCAATTTTCTGGTACCCTCAATATAAAGTAGTTGACAATTGGGCTAGGGCATAGGATTTATTCCCCAAAACACATCCAATTAACTTGAGACTTGTTTCATTTCAAAGGCCACTCAAAATGCTACTAGTTTATAGATAGTTTTGAAAGAAATCTATCAAAAAATTACAACACTCAATGAAACAACTTCATACCTTTTTCAAATTGATGGCAATTCCTTATATTTTGATTCCAATAGGCGTTTTGTGAAAATTGTATTGTAGTTAGTGATTAATAATCTCATATCTTATACATATTATTTGACTGCCAAAAATTAATTCACACATAATTTTGAATAATAACACAACTGAAACTTCATAAATAAAAACATGAAAGAAACATGCAACATAATGAACACGATATTTTTGGACAAATTGTCCCTGGAAAAACCCTAGTGGAAAAACTAGTACTGCTAATGAGGAATTGTATTAAACTTTAGAAAATTAAGAGATACATGACATGAATTTCCTTTTATTAGTAGAGCTCTGATAATCTCCCAATTTCTCCTGTCGAGATCTCACAACTACTATTCCCAACACTATCACTGCACCATTTCTAACACTGCAAGACTTATTTTCTACTACTAAAAATGTTTCTCAAAATTGTGTTCTCCAAATGCCCAATGACTCCCCTTTTATACTACCCTCATTGGAAAACCAATGACCGAGATTTATTCTCAATCAACGACTGAGACAAAAACATTTTAACAAACCATAAAAAATTGGTTGCAACATGTCCCTAGAGGAATCAATTAAAATACTAAATAATTATCTCTACTCTAACAAATTCTCTAGAAAATAATTATTTACTAATTCTTGGGTATGGATGAACAACTATCCGAGCTACCCCAAAAATAACACTCCCTCTTAGCAAGGAATTTGTTTTGCATGACACCCAACTTATCTCTAAAGAAGATGAATTTTCTCTTCCCTAATGCCTTAGTCAAAATTTTTTCTACCTACTACTTTGTATGTATGTATTGTAGCTGAACAATCCCCCACTGTACAAAATCCATGATGAAGTGATACTTTATGTCTATATTCTTAGACCTATCATGAAACATTGGATTCTCAGATAATTTAATGCAACCCTAATTGTCGCAGTGTATCAAAGTAGTCTCAACTTGTTACAAGTGTGGTTGCCATTTCACTAAAAGATTGAGCTACCAATGTCTGATACAACCACTAGACTTATAGAATTGACAAGAGGGAGTTAGTACCTTGTCATAAATTTGGAGGGGAGCACTAACTATTTTTCCAATAATCTTCCCACCCAATTCCAAAAATGTCCCCCTTTGGCATTGATAGAAACATATGAGAAAATCCATCAATCCAAAAGTACCTATCCCAATACAATATTCTCAATATCCTCTTCACATCTCTTCCCAAAACATTAGAAATTTTCACACTGAATCTCTTCACCTTTGATATCAATGGAAAAGGGTGCCATAACTCCATCTTACTTCTACAGGGTGTAGCTTTTTCAAATCTTCATGCCTGCAAAAAAAGGTGCTTAACCACCCAAATGTGCTCTATTGTGTTCCTGCGATCACTCCCCCTGAGGAGTAGATCCAAGCATCAAGTCCAAAAAATGATATAGCTCTAAAAGATACTAGACTGATGCATTCATGCATTAATTATTTCTTGCAAGGAGGGGCTCTCACCCAAAGCATACCTCTGAGATACTCAAAGGTATCCTTTGGAAATTTTTTTGTAAATAAATTAGCTATTTGTTCCTTTGTGGTGATATACTCCAATCTAATATCCTTCTCTGCAACCTTGTGTCTTGAGAAATGATACTTAATTGAAATATATTTAGTCTTTGAACGCATAACTAGATTCTTTGACATATACACTGTGCTAGTGTTATCACAATGAATAAACACTAGCTCATCAAAATTTATCTCAATTTCCTTCAATATTTGCTTCATCCAAAAAATCTGTGTACAATTTCTACCAGAAGCAACATACTCTGATTCAATAGTACACTGAGCTATAAATTCCTTCTTACTTAACCAAGAAACCAATCTTTTCCCAAAAAAAAATGCTCCACCACTTGTACTCTTTCTATCATCAACATTTCCTACCCAATCAACATCACTATAAGCATACAAAAAAAAATCATTAGATTTTTATACCATAATCCATATTCCAGTGTTCCTTTTAGATATCTAAATATTCTGTTTACAATAGAAAGGTGAGTCTCTTTAGGATCTTTTTGATATCTTGTCACAATTCCAACTGCATTATCAATATTTGGTCTAGTATGAGTCA
Organism: Thuja plicata; assembly: GCA_018584345.1. NCBI lineage: Eukaryota > Viridiplantae > Streptophyta > Pinopsida > Cupressales > Cupressaceae > Thuja > Thuja plicata. Next base: position 3,242,781 of record MU227643.1, on the reverse strand, counting down.
GATATTTTAAGCCTCCAATCATAAATATGTACTTTGTCTGAAAAACACTCTGAGATTCATCAGTAGTAGTAAGCTTGTAACTAGTAACCATAGGTGCTCCAATAGGTTTACATTCTTCCATTCAAAACTTTTTCAACATTTCTTTAAGATACTTGGTCTGAGAAATAGACATATCATTCTTGTTCTGATTAATTTTATATCCAAGGAATAATTTCATTTCACCAATCATCAACATCTCAAATTCATTTTCTATTTCCTTAGAGAAATTTTTAATCATTTCATCATTACCTCCAAAAATGATATCATCTACAAAAACTTCAACTATTAAAATTCCATCTTCACTAGTTCTTAAGTAGAAATTACTGTCTGCATTACCTTTTTTGAAACCAAGACAAAGTAAATACCTATCCAATCTAACATACCATGCTCTAGGTTCTTGTTTAAGTCCATACAGAGTCTTCTTCAATTTGCAAACCATGTCCTACTCATCTGTTAGAGGAAATCCATCAGGTTGTTCAATATATACTTCCTCCTCTAGATCTCCATTCAGAAATACATATCTCACATACATCTGATATACTTTTTAGTCTTTGTGTGAAACATAAGAAAGAAATAATCTCACTACCTCAAGCCTAGCAACCTAAGAAATTTTTTCTTCAAAGTCTATGCCTTCTTGCTGCGAGTAGCCTTTACAAACCAGTCTTCCCTTATTTCTTACAACCATTCCTTCTTCATTCATTTTTTTTTCTGAAAATCCATTTAGTCCCTATAACATTCTTATTTTTAGGTCTGGGAATCAATTCACAAGTATTATTTTTCTTTATCTGTTCCAATTCTTCCTGCATAGATTTAGTCCAAGATTCATCTCTACATGGCTCATTAGTGGTTTTTGGTTCAACTTGAGAAATCAAACAAATCTCATCTCTTAACATAGATCTTGTCATCGCGCCTTTTATTGCATTGCCAATAATTTAATTTTCATGATGGTTCTTCTTAACATACCTAGATGTTTTTGGAGTTTTAGTAGAATAATTTGAATCATTCAGAAATACCTCTATCTCTTGATCAATCTCAAAATGTTCTTCTTAATTTGCAGTAACCTCCCTATTCTCTGAAGTCCGGCTACAGTCATATATTCTTTCCTAAATTTGAAAATTCTCATCAATCCTCACATTAACACTTTCAATCATCTTCCTCGATCTCAAATTAAAAAATTTATAAGCTTTTCTATTAGTAGAATAACCAAGGAAGATCCCTTCATCACTTCTAGCATCAAACTTTCCTTTCTCATCATCTCTTTTGATATAGCATTTACTACCAAATATTCTCAATGTTTCATAGTAGGAACATGATTAAATCATAGTTCATAAGGAGTCTTATTAGTACCTTCTCTGATTTGAATTATGTTAAAAGTGTATACAACAGTACCAACATCTTCTCTCCAATGAACATGCGACACATTTACTTCAAGAAACATAGTTCTAGTAGATTCTAATATAGTTATGTGTCTTCTCTTTGCAATCTCATTCTATTGTGGTGTCCTTGGAGTGGATGTTTTTTTGTATATTCTATGCTCTTCACAGTAGGTATTGATCAAATCTAAAGTAAACTCTCCACTTCTATCTGATCTTAAATATTTTATCTTCAAACCTGATTCATTCTCAACTTTTTCTTTGAATATTTTGAATTTATCAAAAGCCTCAAATTTCTCTGTAAGATATGTAACCCATATCATCCTATAAAATTCATCAACAAAAATTATGAAGTACCTTTCACCATAGTATGATCTTGTTCTTGTAGGAAGACACAGATCTATATACACCAGATCCAACTTCCCTTTCACTATGTAGGATTTTCTTTTAAAATTGCTTCTAGTTTGTTTCCCCATCACACATTCTCTACACATAGTGTTAGAGGTATCACAATCTTTGGTATATCTCTAACAACATTAGTCATACTTTCTTTCAAAATGTTATCAAAATTTACATGAAAAAATCTTCTATGCCATAACCAACTATCATTAACCTTCACAACAAAAAAAGAAAATTTTGTAGTGTTCAACTCAAAAACATTACCTCTTGACTTAGTACCTGATGCGATCAAATTTCCTATCTTCCTTCTGATAGAAAATTTCCCATCAATAAATTTCAATTGATAACACTTGTCTACAAGCTGTCCAACACTCAAAAAATTATGCATAAGTCCATCAACAAGCAATACCTCATCAGTATTAGTTGTACCATCAAGAGAAATTGATCCTACTCCAATGGTAAAATTAGGAGTATTTTCACCAAATCTAACTAAACCACCATCATATTTAGTTAGATGAATAAAATTGTTTCTATTGCAATTCATATGATGTGAACAACCAATGTCTATGATCCATTCATATTTATTTTCAACATGTGAAACTAGGGATTTTTCTTCATGAATAATTTCATCATCTTTAATAGAAATAAATAAAATTTAATCATAATCCATGGCATCATCATCAGACACACCTTCACTAATAGAGTAACATTCCTTATCCTTGGAGCAATTGGGTCTATGAAGCTTAGCTTTATGTTTAGGAACCCTTGTAGGACATCTAGATTCAAAATGACCTATCTTATTGCATGAAAAAAATTTCACAGGTAACTTTCCTTTAAAGTTATCCTTACCTCTCTTTTCTCTTCTTGAGATCATGACCACAATTTCATCTAACTTCCTCTCTTCTTCTTATATATTTTCCCAATCATCAGCATATTCACCAAGATCTTCTCACAACTCATTTTTGATTATGCTCAAAATACCTGATAAATTCTTTTTATTATTATGCACAGTCACCTTGAATGTTGTTTCAAACTTAGGTAATGAATCTCCCATCTCTGTGGCATCAAAGGTAGTTAATTTCACAATCAAAATCTCTATGTTGAAGTTCATTGTCAAAGGTATGATCTCCTATATAGCTTGCACATTAGTTTTGTAAATAGGTGTCAAAGATCTAATAATCTTTGTGATCACTTCATCTTCACTGTATGTGCCTCGAGACTTTTTAATGCCAGTAAAAACCTCAATAACTCTCTGTATATATATGCTCTAACCTTATCATCATCTTTCATTTTCATAATTTCCATCTTTGTCTTTGAGTTATGTAGCTTTTGTTTCTTAGTAAAATTACCTCCTTATAGTGCTTCTAATCTTGACCAAACTTTATGTGCAGAATCCAAATCTTTAACCTTTGTGAATTCACCTTCAGAGAGAGAACTAATAAGTTCTTCTCTTGCAACCATGTTACAAGAAAATAACTTATTTTCATCATTAGTAGGTTTATCCAGTTCATATTTAGGCTTGATCTGCTCATATTTCTTTGTAATCATCTTGTTCTTCCAACTATCAAAGTTTTTGAGGATCAAATTTCTGATTGTCCTTCCTATAGTACACCATCTTTACGATCACATCAAGTTTTTAAGATTTCTCCCTAAAGACCAGAAGATCTGATACCAATTTTTAGCAATAACAGTCTACCAGAACAACTGAGAGGGGGGTGAATTAGTTATTTTCCAAATATATAGCCTTTTATCATTCGCAATCAAAAGATAAATGCAATTATGAACACATTAACAAAAACACCATAACATAACCATTTTTTGTTGAGGAAACCCTGTTAAGGGAAAAACCCGGGTGAGAATTAGTTGTTGGATTAATGAGAGGGGGGGTGAATCAAAAAATTATGATACTTAATAATTAAAAAGTTAACTTTGATTCAACTTGGTAGGATAAACAACAACAAGAACAACTGAATTACCAAATATCTTTAATAACTTAAGCACTAACTTGCATAAACAATAAATAACATGCACAAGAATCATTCAACAGATTTGAAAATAGATTTAATGAGGAAGCCCAATTTGGGAAAAACCTCTGTGGGAATCATCACCCACAAATGAAAATACTCTTCTCGAGTATGCTCGGTTAAAAGATTATCCCGTTAAAGATTACAATACACATTTTCTAAGTGTGACACTATTAGGGAATTTACCTCAGACTTGTTAATATCATCACACTGTTAGGAGTGTCCCTATTAGAGGGCTTTAAACACTCTTTTATAATGTCACCTTTCTCATGGATTTTACAATAATACTTTTAAGTCCACTCGGTTAAGAAATTTTGTTGTTACAAATGCAAATAAGAAACAATATCTATATAATCTGTAAAACTGCAACTACCTCTTACTTGATCAGATCCATTTATGCATTCTGAGACTACTGGAATCAACACTTCATTAATCTCTTTACTTAGACGCAGATTTATAACTTCTTTTCTCTTCACTGCATCACTAGATAACACTTCAACTTTCCAGTCATTTGTTCTTCGAATTCATCCTTTAAATAGAGTCTATTTTTTCCTCTTAATATGCTTGATTAGGTTTTCCTTCAATCATGCTCAGCCATTAGATTAACTTTTCTGAAGTAATTCAGTGAACTTGAAACTCAGTTATCTTCTTTGGCATCACCTTGAAACTTTGACTTTTCTTGTAAATTAAACCTTCACTTTTACCGCATAATCTATACCATAGATTTCTTCCTTGAATTTTCTAGTGCATAGATCTTATAACCAACTTCCTTTTAATTCTTGGAATCCTCTAGATCTATGTAGCATTGTATTAAATGTGTTCTTATCCTTGTTTCTCACATTTTTTTTGGTAGCTAACTCTTGGTTCGGTGACTAACATGCACTTATTGGTGCTTCAATGTCTTGGTGTTTTGACTGACTTTCATAATCCCTTACCGAAAGACTCTCTTTGCCTGGTATCTTTACTCTTTAGTCTTACCAACTTTCTCAATCCACTTTACCGACTTGATAAAGGATAAACCAATTATCTCAAGATGATCTTATCATTGTATGATCTTTATCTATTTCCCAATTAAATCAACTTTGAAAGATATGGAAATTCAATATGAACCTGAAATCAATTGCTTGACATCAATGAAAAAAAAAAACTGATCCAATTCTTTCTATAATCATGTATACCTCTGATCTTGGTCTTTACCATCATCTCCATTAGTTGAGTAACAATCTCCCTCTTTAGCATTGATAGAAACACTGGAAATTGGTGATGACAACACTTATCATCATGTTTTTACATCTCTGATCTTTCTTGACTCCCTTTGATCTATTTGATCTTGTTCCCCCTCTATATTCATTCTCTCTTAACATATTTATGCATATTATTCCTCTTTCTATTCTTTCAATCACTCATTCTCCCTTAATATTTGTATTAATCAGTTATTCATTCTCCATCTTTGAAAACAATACCAAAGGTTCATACTCTTGAAAAATTGTTTAGGCAGTGGATCATACCTTGCATGTACTGATAACTATTTGCATACAGAATTACTTTATACAACTTCAAGCAACACCTAAAGTGTGAATACTAGAATCAACTCATAAAACATATATCCTATTGAGTCCTAGAATTGATGCATCATGCATCTTTCTCTAATGAATGTTGGATAGGGGTAGGAACCCTAACTTACCTAGGAGATAATCAAAAGCATCCTTCAATAGTGGCTTAGTGAATATATCTTCTAATTTCACTTTTGAACTCACATACTCCAACATCACCTTCTTGTTTTGAACTTTCTCTCTCAAGTAATGGTACTTGATAGATATGTGGTTTGTCTTAGAATGCATTACCAGATTCTTTGATACGTTTATATCACTTGTGTTATAATAAAAGATAGTAAATGGATCTGGAATCTCCTCTTGCATACCTTCTAGTAGTAGTTTGATCCATAAAATATTTTCAAAATTTATAGATGTTGTAACATACTCAGCCTCAAGAGTAGAATGTGATATATAGCTTTGCTTCTTACTCAACCATGTAACTAGTCTTTCTTGTAAAAAGAAAGCTCATCCACTTGTACTTTTTCTATCATCAATATTTTTGGCCCAATTAGCATAGGTGTACATTATTAACTCAAAAGTTCCTCCTTTCTTGTATAGTAGACCAAAGTTGGTTCCTTTTAGATTTCTACATATCCTTTTCACTATAGACATATGTGAATCTTTTTGATTGGCAGAAAATCTACCAACAATACCAACTGCATGAGCTATATTTAGTCTTCTATGAACAACATATTATAGCTTACCAATCATTGATCAGTAGAGTGTCTCATTTTCTTTATTTGGCTCATCTTCCTTTGATAGTTTGCAACCAGTGATCATTAGTGTTCCAACTAGTATTGATTCTTCCATTCCAAAAGTCTTCAGGATATCTTTGATGTACTTTGATTGTGTAATGTATATCCCATATTTTACCTGTTGAATCTGTAGTCCAAGAAAGAATTTAATCTCTCCAATCATGGACATTTCAAATTCTTTTCTCATTTATTTAGCAAAATATCTGCATAATGTGTCATTACCTCCAAAAATAATATCATCAACATATATCTCAACAATAAAAATCTTGTTAGTACTATCACATTTTAGATAAACATTACTATTATCACTAGCTCTTTTAAACCATATCTTGATTAGATATTCATGTAATCTTTCATACCAAGCTCGAGGTGCTTATTTCAAAACATAAAGTTCCTTGTTCTATTTGCATACAATGTCCTTGTTAATATTCACAAAAAATCCTTCAGGTTGTTCTATATAAATTTTTTCTTCAAGAATATCATTAAGAAATGTAGACTTGACATCCATTTGATAGACTTTAAATCCTTTGTAGGTTGCATATTCTAGTAGAATTATTACTCCTTCTAATCTAGAAATAGGAGAAAAAGTTTCACCATAGTCAATTCCTTCTTCTTGTGCATATCCCTTGCAAACTAATCTTGCTTTGTTTCTCACTACATCTCCATTCTCATTCAATTTATTTCTAAAAATACATTTAGTACAAATAAATTTTTTATCTTTAGGTCTCGGTACTAAAGTCCATGTGTTATTATTTACAATTTTATTGAACTCTTATTTCATTTATTTAACCCAATCATCATTTTTCAATGCATCTTTAACACTTCTTGGTTCTAATTCAAAAATTAAGCATGTATTTTCTCTTACCTTGCTTCTTGTATTATTTGTTGCATCTTTGTCTCCAATTATTTTACTCGGTGAGTGGTGCCTCCTTACATACTTGGCTAGAATAGGCTTGGTAGTTGGTGGAACTTCAATTCCATCATTCAGTGGTAGTACTCTCTATTGAGCTTCCTCCTCGATTTGTGCATTCACTAAGGTATTAGGAACATCTAGTTGAACATATACAAATCTTTGATAATCTTCAAGTTCCTTCTTGCTGTCCTCATCATTTCTCTCTGCAAATTCATCAATTCTTACATTTTCACTTTCTATGATTTTGTTAGTAGATTTGTTTATACATTTGTAAGATTTTCTCTTTGTAGAATATCCTAAGAATATTCCCTCGTCTCCTTTAGAATAAAACTTACCATCTCTAGAATCTTTATGAATATAACACCCACTACCAAATACTTTGAAATAACTTACATTAGGTTTGTGATCGTACCAAATCTCATAATGTGTCTTGTGTGTACCTTTCTTCAATTGAACTTGGTTAAGTGTGTAAGAAGCAGTGCTAACTGCTTCTATCCAAAAAGTTTGATAAATTCCCTTCTCAATCATCAGTGTTCTCACACAATCCACAATGGATCTATTTCTTCTTTCAACTATAATATTCTGTTGTGGTGTCCTTGGTGTAGACAATTGTCTCTTTATTCCATGTTCATTGTAAAAGAGTGTAAACTTATCAGAAGTAAACTCTCCTCCTCTGTGAGATCTCAGACACTTCAGTTTTCTTCCTGTCTCTTTTTCAACTCTTTCCTCGTACCACTTAAACATTTGGAAAGCTTCATATTTATCTTTCAAAAATATGACATACATCATTCTAGAATAATCATCAATAAACATAATGAAATATCTATAGCTATAGTAGCTTTGTGTTCTCATTGGTCCACATAGGTCATTGTGCACTAAGTCCAAAATTCCTTGTGTAACATAAGACTTACTTGTAAAGCATGAATTAGTCATTTTTCCAACTTGGCATTCCATGCACATGACATTCTCAGGTTTCTCTAATCTTGATAGACCTCTTACTCTATTATTTTTTCTCACTTTAATTAGATTGTAAAAATTTACATGTCATAATCTCTTGTGCCATAACCATGAATCCTCAACTTTAGCATACAAACAACTCTTAATAGATGTATCAAGGTAAAATAGGTTACCTTTAGATTGTTCTCTAGTGGAAATGAGATTTCCTTTCTGATCAAATACTTTTATCTTCCCATTGTAAAATTCTAGTAAGTGACCTGAACTGTTTAGTTGTGTCACACTCAACAACTTATACTTTACTCCTTCAACCCAATATACATCATCACATCTTATATTAATTAACAAAATTATTAAACATTTACCTTTCACAAGACATGGATCATCATTACCAAATTTAACATATCATGTATTATGTTTTTCCATAGTAATAAACTTAAGTGTATCACTAGTCATGTGGTGCGAACACCCACTGTCTATGATCTAGGTATCATTTTTACTTATATGTTATATTAGGTATTTTTCTTCTTGCTTTTATTAATCCAAATTGTCCTTGATGGAAACATATACAACTTATTCTTCAACATCATCATCTGTGTCATCATCAGTTATTATTTCATTAGAAATATGACATGATTTCTTCCCTTTATTTTTTTAGTCTCAAAATCTTCTGAATCTATCTTCTCATTTTATCTCATCTTGGTTGTCTTTCTTCTCATCACTATCATTGCCAAGGAATCTAGAAGCAATATGTCCAATATTATTACATTTACAAAATTTCAAGGACAACTTACCTTGTTATTTTTCTTTACCTGTATGTAGTCTTCTATCTAGTAGAGCTTCAAATTCTCTTTCATTTGCTTCATCTTCAGCATAAATTTCTTCTAACTCACTCTTGCAGCTATAGAATCTTTCACTAGTACTTTCATATCCATCACTAGGTCTAGAATCCCTAGAACTTCCAATATTCAAAGATGACTTAAACACAGACTCAATCCTAGAAGTAGCAGGTAAAATATTTTCAAAGTCATTAAGCTCAAAAGAAATCAACTTACCCATAGTAGCATCCAGTGAAACAACCATCAGAGGAATAAATCTTCATTCTTGTATTGCAGACACTCGGATGACATACATAGGTAACAATGTTCCTAAGAATTTTATTTTCACATATTTTTTAGTAATTTAACCTCATGTACCTCTAATAGAATTCACAGTTTCCTTTAGTCCAATGTTGTATAATGTAACATTTTCACCTTCCTTCATTCTCATAGAATTAAATTTCCCTCTTAAGCTTTCATCTTTTACCTTCATAACATGTCGATCTCCACCATGTATCAATTCAATCCTATCCCACATCTTCTTTGTTGTATCACATCCTATAATATCATTAAACTGTAGGTCGATGAGAGTAGATGATATCTCAATCATTGCTTGTGTGTGGTCTTCTTTTTCTCTTATCTCCTCAACTATCAAGGGGCCAGTTATTGGTGGTGTATACTCATTGTCAACATAATATACTACATAATCTCTAATACCAGATAGGTGCAACCTCATTCAGTTTTTCCATGTAGAGAATTTATCCTCATTCAACTTAGGTGCCTCCCTCTTATACATCTTCAGATCTTTAACTCAATTCCTTTTAAACTTATCTCTTGGAGTACTTAGCTCTGACACCAATTGTTGGATTATTGAGAGGGGGTGAATAAGAAAACTATGACACTCTAATTCAAATCGGTAGGATGAACAACAATAAAAACTAAATCACCAAATATATGTTAATATTTTAAACATTAAATTGCATAAGCAGTAAATAATATGCACATGAATTATTCAACACATTTGACAAATGATTTAACTAGGAAACCCAATTTGGGAAAAACCTTGGTGGGAATTATAACCCACAAATGAAAATACTCTTCTAAAGTATGCTTGGATAAAAGATTATCCTGTTAAAGATTACAATACACATTTTCTAAATGTGACCTTGTTAGGGAATTTACCGCAGATCCATTAATATCTCCACCCTGTTAGAAGTGGCCTGGTTAGAGTGCTTCAAACACTCTTTTAGAATGTCACCTTTCTAAAGGATTTTACAATAAGAATGTTAAGTCCAATTGGTTAAGAGATTTTGCTATTACAAATGAAAATAAGCAACAATATGTAAATTAACTGTAAAAATGCAACTACCTCTTGCTTGATTAGATCACTTTATGTGGTCTTAGAACACTGGCATCAACACTTCATTAATCTCTTCACTTAGACTCAGATTTATAACTTATTTTCTCTTCATTGCAGCACTCGGTAGCTCTTCAACACTTCAACTTTCCAGCCACTTTTTATTTGAATTCATCCTTTAAATAAACTTTGTCTTTTCCTCTTAATAAGCTATATTAGGTTTTCCTTTAATTGTGCTAGGCTGTTAGATTAAATTTTCTGAACTAATTCAGTGAACTTGAAACTCGGTTACCCGCTTTGGCATTACATAAGAACTTGCACTTTTCTTGGAAATAAAACCTTCACTTTTACCACTTAATCTATACCATAGATTTCTTCCTTGAATTTTTTGATTTGTAGAGTTTGTAACAAACTTCATTTTCATTCTTCAAATCCTCAAGATCATTTTAGCATTGCATTAAATGTGTTCTTATCCTTATTTCTCATGTCTATTATATTCGGTAGGTAACTCTTGGTTCGATGGATAACATGCACTGTTCGGTGCTTCCATGTCTCAGTGTCTTGAATGAATTTCATAACCCTTTACCGATATACTCTCTCTACTTAGTAACTTAACTCTTTAGTCTTACTGACTTGGTAAAGTAGAAATAAATTATCTCAAGATGATTTTATCATTTTCTGATCTTTAACTATTTCCCAAATAAATCATCTCCAAAAGATATGGAAATTCAATATGAACCATAAATAAATTTCTTGAAATGAATGAAAATATTAAAACTAATCTAATTATTTCTACAATCATGTATACCTCTGATGTTGGTCTTCATCATCATCTCCATCAGCTGAGTAACAATAGCACCCACAAATAATGCACTCAAAGTATAGTATCCCTGTTAGGAGATTTAGCCTTGTTAGGATTTGATTATTACATAGAGTACAAAGTCCTTGTTAAAGGACATACCATATTAGGAGTCGAGAAAAAAAATAGGCTCACTTCCTAAAAAAGGTTAAATCCACCTTCAAGACATATTGTTTGAAATACAGATGTATAGAAGATACACAATCTAGTGCAATGACTAATAGAAACAATTTTTCTTAAATAGTTCCAATGAAGTTCTTTAATCAAAAACTCTTCTCTACATCCAGAAAACTTCACAAATACAAGATCACAACTTCCACACTTCACTGTCCCATTCCTAACCAAGAAAACAACTTTCCTTTATACAAGCTTACAATAGGCAATTAGGTTAGCCAATTAAGACTTGCCCAATGCACAAATAATTACATAACCCATTTCTAATATAAACATGGTACCTATAACAAGTAAACATCAATTACAATTCATAAAATATAATCCAAGATCTGTAATCCATGCTCGCTATCCATAATACATGATATATCTCTGAAGTTCACCCCAAATAGGTCTTCTCCAAAACACATGCCACAAGTGACATCACCAATAGTCTTGCGACCCAAGAATCATAAAAAAAATTCCTCAACATGTCTTCTGTCATTCCTCAAGCTCTCATAATATGAATCATGCTTGCACCCAATTTATGCTCAAAACTTAGAGATTAACTATGTCACAATTCTTTGTCATTGTTCTGCAAACAATCTTCACCAAAATTATTATAACTCAAAAAAATAGAAACATAAAGTCAAGCAACCTTAAAAATAAGATTCCAGATCATCCCTATACACATCCTCATCTTTGTATGCTTTGAAATATTCATACAGTGTCACTACACTTCTTTCAGTAATCTATGCACCAGTGATAACCAGTCTGTTTGTCTTCATCACGAACATATGTTGACATCAATGACACAAAATGAATGCCAACAACTAAAATAGAATCCAATTCCAACGATATTCCCCTTTGGCATTCATGGAAACATATGATAAAATCTAGCAATCTAAAAGTACCTATCTCAATACAATCTTCTCAATATCCTCTTCACAACTCTCCCAAATACATTAGAGATTTCAAACTGAATCTCCCCCCACTTGTCCTCAATGGAAAATGGTGCCATAAATCCATATTTCTTCTGCAAGGAGTATCTTTTTTAAATCTTCATGCCTGCAACAACCAGGTTCTTAATCACCCAAATGTGTTCTATTTTGTTCCCGCGATCACTCCCCCTGAGGAGTAGATCCAAGCATCAAGTCCAAAAAATGATATAGCTCTAAAAGCCAATGGAATGATGCATTCCTACATCAATTAGTTCTTGCAAGGAGGGACTCTCACCCCAAGAATACCTCTAAGATACTCAAAGGAATCCTTTGGAAAAGTTTTTGTAAATATATATGTTATTTGTTCCTTTTTGCTGATATACTACAATCTAATATCCTTCTCTGCAACCTTGTCTCTCAATAAATGATACTTAATTGAAATTTGTTTAATATTTGAATGCACAAATGTATTCTTTGAAATATTCACTGTGTTATTATTATCGTAATGAATAACCACTGGCTCATCACAATTTATCCCAATGTCCTTCAATATTTTCTTCATCCAAACAATCTGTGTGCAATTTATATCAGTAGCAACATACTCTGATTCAACAGTAAACTGAGCTATACAATCCCGCTTCTTACTTAATCATGAGACAAATCTTTTCCAAATAAAAAATGCACCACCACTTACATACTCTTTCTATCATCAACATTTCCTACCTAATCAACATCATAATAAGCATGCAAAATAAAATCATCACATTTTTAATACTGTAAGGCATATTCCAGTGTTCCTTTCATATATCTAAATATTCTCTTTATATTACAGCAAGGCGGGTCTCTTTAGGATCTTCTTGATATCTTGCCACAATTCCAATTGCATTAGCAATATCTAGTCTAGTGTGAGTCAAATATTGTAAGCCTCAAATCATAGATTTGTACTTTGTTTGAAAAGCACTTTGAGATTCATCAGTAGTAGTAAGCTTGTAACTAGTAACCATAGGTGTTCCAATAGGTTTACATTCTTCCATTCCAAACTTTTTCAACATTTCCTTAAGATACTTGGTCTGAGAAATAAAAATATCATTATTGTTGTGATTAATTTGTAGTCCAAGGAAAAATAGCATTTCTCCAATCATTGACATCTCAAATTCATTTTCCATTTCCATAGAGAACCTTTTTACTCATTTCATCATTACCTCCAAAAATGATATCATCTACAAAAACTTCAACTATTAAAATTCCATCTTCACTACTTCTTAAGTATAAATGACAGTTTGCATTACCTTTTTTTAAACCCAGATGAAGTAAATACCTGTCCAATCTAGCATACCATGCTCTAGGTTCTTGTTTCAGTCCATACAGACCCTTCTTCAATTTTAAAACCATGTCCTCATCATATATTAGAGGAAATCCATTAGGTTGTTTAATATATACTTCCTCCTCCTGATCTCCTGTCAAAAATGCAGATTTCACATCCATCTTATATAATTTAAAGTCTTTGTGTGCAACATAGAAAGAAATAATCTCACTGCCTCAAGCCTAGCAACATGATAAAATGTTTCTTCAAAGTCTATGCCTTCTTGTTGCGAGTATCCTTTACAAACCAGTCTTGCCTTATTTCTTACAACCATTCCTTCTTCATTCATTTTGTTTCTAAAAACCCATTTAGTTTGAATAACATTCTTATTTTTGTGTTTAGGAAAACTTGTAGGACATCTAGATGCAAAATGACCTGTCTTATTGCATTAAAAAAATTTCATAGGTAACTTTCCTTCAAACTTACCCTTACCTCTCTTTTCTCTTCTTGCGATCAGGGCCACAATTTCATCTAACTTCCTCTCTTCTTCCTATATCTTTTCCCAATCATCCGCATATTAACCAAGCTCTTCTCACAAGTCACTTCTACTGGTACTCACAATACCTGATAAATTCTTTTTATTATAATGCACAATTTCCTTGAATATTGTTTCAACCTTAGGTAATGAATCTCCTAGCTCTGCAGCATCAAATGTAGTTTATTTTGCAATGAAGATGTCTTTGTTTAACTTCATTGTGGAAGGTATGATGTCCTCTATTGCTTGCACTTTAGTTTTGTAAACAAGTGTAAAAGATCTAAGAATGTTTGTGATCACTTCTTTTTATTCACTATATGGGCCTCCAGAGTTTCTAATGCTAATTAACAACCTCAGTAATTCCTTGTACATATTCTATAACATTCTCATCATCTTTCATTTTCAGAATTTCCATCTTTGTCTTCCCGTTTTGTAATGCCTGGTTAGTAAACTTATCTCCTTCATATAGTGCTTCTAATGATGACCAAATTTTATTTGTTGAATCCAAATATTTAACCTCTGTGAATTCACCTTCAAACAGTGCACTAATTAGTGCTTCTCTTGCAACCACGTTATAAGAAAACATCTTATTTTCATCATCAGTAGCTTTATCTAGTTCATGTTCAGTCTAGATATCTCGTATTTCTTTGTAAGCATCTAGTATTCAATTCCCAAATACAACAAATGAGTTCTCATCTTGTTCTTCCAATTGTCAAAGTTTTCAGGATCAAACTTCAAACTATCCTTCTTATATTATGCTATCTTCATGATCACCTCAATCTATTAAGGTTTCTCTCTAAGGACCAAAAGCTATGATACCAGTCGTTAAAAATAATAACCCACTAGATGAACTGAGAGGGGGGATGAATTAGTTGTTTTCCAAATCTATTAACTTTAACCTTTAGAAATAAAAAAAGATAAATGCAAATCTAAACACGTTGACAACAACACCATAACACAACCATTTGTTGTCGAGGAAACCCTGTTAAGGGAAAAAACCCCAGTGGGAATTAGCACCCACAAATAATGTACTGGAAGTATAGTATCCCTTTTAGTAGATTTAGCCTTATTAGGAGTTGATTATTACATGCACTACACACTCCTTGTTAAAGGAAAGACCCTATTAGGAGTTAAGAAAAATAATAGGCTCACTACCTAAAGAGTGTTAAATCCACCTTTAGGACATATTTTATAAAATATAGATGTATAGAAGATACATAATCAAGTAAACTGGCTGATAGAAACAACTTTTCTTAAACAGTTCCAATGAAGTTCTGCAATCAAACCGTATGCTCTACATCCAATAGACTTCACAAATACAAGATTGCATCTTCAACACTTTTTTGTGGCATTCCTAACCAAGAAAACAAATTTCCTTTATACAAGTTTACTATAGGCAATTAGGTCAGCCAATTAAGACTTCCCCAATGCACAAATAATTACACAACCCCTTGCTAAATCCATCCTAGCTCTAATACTCCAAATATAATCATTAGATCCTTGAACAATCCCCTACTATACACAATGCCTAATGAAGTGATACCTTATGTCCATATTCTTAGACCTATCACGAAACATTGTATTCTTTGATAATTTAATGCAACTCTTATTATCGTAGTGTATCACAATAATCTCAACTCTTTGACCAAATCAGGCTACTAGCAACTACTGAATCCATATAGCTTCACACATCACCATATTGGCTGCTATGTATTGTGATTTCATAGAACTCAGAGCCACACACTTCAACTTCCTCCCAAACTAAGAGACAACTCCTAATCCCAAACCGAAAGAACATCTTGAAGTGCTTCTCATGTCCTTGATACTACCAACCTAATCTACGTCAGCATAGCCTATCAACTTGATTCCTTCACCATGATCTTATCTGATCCCGTACTAAATTGTACCACTCAAATAAAACAACACATGATTTTCCATTGTCCAATGCACTCTCTTTAGCTCAACTATGAACTAACTAAAAGAGTTTACTTCAAAAGCTATATTTTTCCTGGTGTTGACCAAATACATGAGAGAACCAATCAAATTCCTATATAAGGTGGGATCTTCATCCTTCTCTTTGGATGTGTCTACCTTCTTCCAATTCATGATCATGGGTGTAAACATGGATTTACAATCCTCCATCTTGAATCTCTTCTAGATTTCAATGCAATATTTCCCTTGTTGAAGGAAAATATTTCCATCTGTCTGCCATACCTCAAGGCCTAGAAATTAGTGCATAAGTCCCAAATCCTTCATCCCAAAATATTTTGCAAGGTCCTTCTTGCAATCCTCTATGAGCCCTAGTGAACCTGCTAAAAAAATGTCATCCAGATATAGAACAAGAATGAGAACCTCACCACATACCACTAAGTAGTAGAGGTTAGCATCTCTCTCACTCTTCAAGAAGCCCATTACTTACAAGTATGTATCAATGCACTCATACCACGCTCTAGGAGCCTTCTTGAGTACATACAAAGATCTATTCAATCTACACACATGGGTCTCTTTTCTATGTGCTACAAATCCTTCTAGTTGTTCTACGTATACCTCCTCTTTCAAATCGCCATTGAGGAATGTTTTCTTGACATCCATTTGATGAATCTTCCATCCCATCTATACTACAAATGAGATCAAAACTCGTATAGAAGTATACCTAGCCACTAGAGAAAATGTATACTCATAGTCTATTCCCTCCTTTTTGAGAGAATCCCTTTGCCACAAATGTTGCCTTATATTTCTCGATGCTACTATCTGCTCCTTTTTTTAATCTTAAAGATCCATTGTGATCCAAACACAACTGTATCTGTTGGTCAAGGTACAACCTCCCACACATCATTTTGCATTATTGAGGTATATTCCTCAACCATAACATCTCACCACACTTGATGCTATGCAGCCTCCTGATAGTAGCAAGGGTCACTATCTACCAACTAATTGACTAATGCCACATAGTCATTGAACTTCAATGGTTTTCTTTACAGTCTAGTACTCATCCTAGGAGCTCCCACAAAATATTGAGTATCTTTATGTGTTTTTTGAACCTCACAGTTCCCTTCGCCAACTGTAGAGGATGAAGTATCAACCTCTGTATCTTCTTGATGTGTTTATTATTGCACCCGTTGATCCATATTTTTTTAACTCTCAACACTTGATCTTGGCTTGTACTAGTAACTATACTCGAGATTTGTTTCCCTTGATTCGGTTGAGAAATCCTTGGAGATTTTGTTGGCTGCTCACTCTGATCATTTGCTGGAAAATATCTAGACCTCTTAATTACCTTATCCTCCATGAATTTGACATCAAATTTGACTATAACGCTCCTAGTCCTTGGAAAAAATATTTGATATTTCATTGAGGTCTCACTGTACCCCATGAAGTAACCCCTCTCTATAGTCTGATCTAATTTAGTACGTGTATCACTTGTAATGTGACAATATGCTAAAAATTCCAAATATCCTGAAGTTACTGACATCTAGCCTCTTCCTAGTGAATTCTTCCCCTGGTGTCATCTTCCCTAGTACCTAATGCGGAGCCCTATTCTGTATGTATATTTTCATACTACATGTCTCTTCCCATAAGTAGTGTGGCAGGTACTGGTCATGTAGCATAGCTCTTACTACCTCTGATATAGAATGGTTCTTCCTTGCAACAACCCCATTCTATTAAGAATTTTAAGAACAATCCACTCTCTCCTAATTCCTTCCCTGGTACAAAACTCATGTAACTCATTCCATTTTTACTCATCTCTATTTCCTTACTAAAGATCCTTTATCTTTCTTCATGCTAAGTTCTCCACAAGAGATTTGAACTCTTGGAAGTGACTGAAAAACTCATCCTTGGTCTTCATATATAACTATATCCAGGTCTTTTAGGAGAAATCATCAATAAAAGTAACAAAGTACTCATGTTCTTCGAGAGTCTTCATCAAAATTGGTCCACATATATATTAATGTGATCAAGAAAACCCTTGGATCTTCTATCACTCCTTATAAAAATTTTCTTTCACAAACTTCCCCAAAACACATCCCTTACATACATCATCATACTCAATGCTCGCCTATGGAACACATGTAACTGTCTCATGAATAAATTTAAGTGCTCCATGATGTATATACCCCATCCTCCTATGCAATATCTCTCCTCAATCTCTATGATTTTTGTTTCTCATGAGTACCTTAGGAGTATCAAACTGTAACCTATAAAAGTGACCACTCCTATCTCAAACAGATATGGGTGATTTCCAATCCTTATGCTTGATCAATAGATTCGCCCTTCTAAAGAGTACATTGTACCCTTTGTGCTAAAGAACAGATATAGAAATCAGATTCATCTATAATCCTGGTACATGTAACACATCATGAAGGGAAATCCAAATTTCATTCTCCCTCTAAAATAGAACAGTCCCTTTCCCAACTGAGTTGAGCTTGGGCAAGTTCCCCATAGAAATATGGATTCTGGTTTCCTCCTAACTGGAGAAGTACTCTTTAACTCCTATCATATGAAATGACACCCCACTATCTATATACCAAAAAAAATATGATGTTGAGCTAACCATAAAAAATATGAGTGCAAACTCATACTCCATTCTACTAGAGAGCTCATCTACACTTGTTGAAGCTTTTAGCTTCTTCTGGCCTTTCTTATCATTTTTCTTATTTTGTGAGAAACCACTGACATAGTAGCCAAAATCATGTTAACCATAGCCCTTGATCTTAGACAATTCCTTCTTCTTCTTCTCACTTTGTAGATTTTATCCTGTGCTAGACCCCCTCTTTTTTGTCCCTTTTTCCACTAGGGAAATGTTCTCATGTTCCACCTCACTTTTTTTACTCTTATTGTTGGCTCTGTTGACAAGGCTTAGTCTAAGCTCCTCTAGAGTAAAGTCACTCCATAGTCAATCCTAACTCATTAAGGTGTCTTTTCTATTAATGACTTGAACAAAGATATCCCATTTCTTAGTAAACCCATTTCAGGCTAGTCTTGCTAGCTTGTCATCATCTGGTTTATCTCCAACAACTTATAACTCATCCTTGACAAGTCTAAGCCTCATGAGGTAACTGTTAACATCTTCTCCTTGATAACCTTGACATTCCTCATCTTATCTCTGAGAATTAGCTTTCGGCTAGTGGTACCATTATGGTACAGATTCTTAATGGCTTCCCAAATCTTCTTAGTTGTATCTAAGTCAGTGATATGTGGTACTATATGGTCCTTGAAACCATCAAGGATTAGCCTCCTCACCTTGGAATTATCCTTCTTATATGCCATGAGCCATGTTGGATCTATCGGTATAGGTGCAACACTGGTCACATATTCCTTGATACCATTATATTCCAGTAATAAAGAATTTTTGGCTTTCCAGATACAAAAATTTGAGGCTCCATCTTATTTTTCTTGATCTCTCAAACTAGCTAGAGCCATATGAAAGGATAAAACAAATAATAATAATAATAATAATAATAATAATTTTCTTTCCTTTGCCTAGGGTAAACATTTTATACACTGAACATAGCTTTGATACCATGTGAAAACTCTATTGTAGTTACTAATTATTAATCTCCTATCTTATATAGATTATTTGACTGCCAAAACTTAATTCACAGCTAATATTGAATAATTACACAACCACAACTTCACAAATTAAAACATGAAAGAAAAGCAACACAATGGACACGATATTTTTGTACAAATTGTTCGTAGAAAAACCCCAGAGGGAAATCTAGTACTACATCTGAGGAATTATATTTAACTTCAGCAAATTAAGAGATACATGAAATTGCTCTCCTCTTACTGGCATAGCTTCGAAAATCTCCCAATTTCTCCTGCCAAGATCCCACAACTCATATTCCCAATGCTATCACTGAGGCCTTACTAATAATTCAATACTTATTTGCTAAACCTTGAAATGCTTCTCAAATTTGTGTTCTTAAAATTCCCAATGACCTCCTTTTAAACTATCTTCTTTGGAAAACCAATGGCCAACATTTATTCTCAATCAATGACTAAGATAAAACATGACTTAAGAACTCATAACAAATTGGTTGCTACATGTCCCTAAAGGAAACATTTAAAATAATAAATAATTCTCCCTACTCTAATAAATTCTCCAGAAAACAATTATTTACTACCTCATGGGTATGTAAGAACAACTGTCCAAGCTACCCGAAATTAACACTTTAGACCAAGATCAATCCATGGCAATGAGTATTGGACATCTAATCAGCAAATTACATAGTTTGGGTAATTACAATCAGCATTTCATTAATCATTTTCTTCCAAAATAGTATCATTTCCTATCCTCGACCAAAAGAGGATTATTTAAACATAATTTGACCAATTACAAGTGATTCAACCAATTCCCAAGTTTACTGATTGTTTGGATCCTCAATTGACATAATTTTGCAAATGTTGCAAAAACAACTTTTGTAACACTTTGCAACTCTTTGACAACTTGTAATTCCAACCACATAATGGACATCATTACATAAAACTTGTTCCATACATGGCCAAATGGACTTAAAACTACTAATTCTACCTTAGTCTTACTCATTTGACCAATTTGACCAGGTTTGATCTACTAGGTCCTTATTGGCCTTACAATGACAATTTGGCTCATGAGCCTTACAAAATGACTGCAAATGATTACAAGTATCATCCAAATGGTCCAAGAGACCTTATTACATATTTGACTATCATTCAAGGCACAAAAAAATTCATAGGCCTCCTTGGACCTCTAGGTGCTCTTGGACCGCTAGCAAAGATAGTTTATTACATATTAATAATTTTCTTTTCACTTGATAATATTGTAAATAGTTTTAAAATTATTACTATATTCTATATTATTTTATTTTTGTATATATTTCATATATTTTACTATTTTTTAAAATTGTTTTCTACATTTTTTTCCTCCTCTTCCTTATATAATGAGTCATTTTGTATTGTACAATTGCATCTTTTAAAGGTTTATTTGCAATCAATTATTTCAATCTCCTCTCCACCGTGATGGATCTTTGAGTTTGATCCAAAATGAAATTTAGTAAACTAACATATTTGAATCAAGAATCAATCTTATCTAATATACTTAGATCATGGAAAACTTATGCCATCTATTGTAACTAAATTTGATTCCCATAGTTAAATTATCAAATAAATAAGAAAAAGAAAATTCATGTAATTATCTTTCTATACACAATTACTCTGGGTAAAGATATGATGTAGGGGCACCTTAGTTGAAATCTCTTTTTATTTTATTTTATTTAATTATGTGTATCCTTTTAACTTCCCGCTACCACAATAAAAAGAACCTTTGTTTTATTTTAAAATATAATTTTGTTTTGGCCTCTTTAGAGAGAAAAATGCACCTGCATAGACCCATAAAGGAGAAATCATTGATGAAAATATTGAGAGATATGCTTTGGTAGGATATTTGAATCCTAAATAAATCAAAATGGACTGCATTATGAGGGTTTTTTTTCATTGCAATAGTTTAAGTGAGATTCTTGGAGAATTTTGGCAAGTTTGGGGAATCTTGTGAATGGGGATGAAAAAGAGTGAGAGAACAAAGGACTCTAGTATGGGAAGAAAAATAGATGAAGAAAAAATAGAGAGAATAAAGAGAAGTGTATAGGGGAAGAAGAGAGAGTAGAGTACAGAGGAGGAAAAAAAACAAAGGAAAGCTATTTTGTGTTTTAGAGATCTTCTAATGCCATGTAAATAACTTTGATCCACTATATTTTGATTTAAAGTAATTAAATATTTTTATTAAAATCAGTTTTATTTCTTTGATTTTGCATTAGTCTTGTGCTAGATCATTTCATGCATGTGTTTCTCTCAATAAGGGCAAAATGTGTGTTGTGTTTTATCACATTGATATTTGTGAGTTTTTTCTTAGTGGTTAAACCCATGTATCTTAGGTTATTTTATGCCTCTATAGTTTTAGATTTTATCCAAACTTGCATTTGGTCATGAATAAATTGACTATATTGGTTATCATTATTCTCCAATAGAACAAGTTGTTCATCTACTATTCATAGTTTTGTGAGTATTTCGACACCTATAGCTAGGTGAGTGCAATCAATGTGGTATCAGAGAACAAATATAACTCTAGGACTTAATATTTGAGTTGGTTTTGGGTTTACAAGAAACCCTTATGAATGGTGATTATGGGTTTGTTCCTACAATAAGAGAAAATTAGATTTAGGAAAGTCAGATACCACTAAGGAGAATAATGACACACACAGGAGAGACAAGAAGGATAGATGATGTATTGAAGGCATTCAGACACATGCAAGAAAGGATGGATTCATTAGAAAGTAGAATGAGAAGAGGTAGATCAAACGAAGATACTTACAGGGAAGATGAATAAGTAGAAATTATAAAACAAGAAGATGAGAATAAAGATTGAGAAATGGATGCTAGAGAAAGAAGGCTTATAACAACTATCTCCAATATTGGAAAAGAAAAAAGAATGGAATTTCCAAGCTTCTCAAGAAGCTTAAAACTAACTTAAATAGTTGATTGGATAATGTAAATGGAAAAATATTTTAAGTTTGATGAAGTGGAAGGTCCCAATAGGGTGATGGTTGCTAAAACAAAGCTGAAATGACATATTGCACTATAATGGAAAGAGGTGCAAGTTGAGATAAGAAGTAACAGAATAGATAAAATCATTTGGTTATATGGCATGGTTAGAAAGATGAAGGCCAAGCTTATACCAGGTAATTATTAGCTTGATCCTCCCAAGAAATTATAAAATTTAAGATAAAGAGAGTTGAGTGTGAGGGATTATAAGGAAAAGTTTTATAAACTTTCAATAAGATTAGGGCATACCAAAGTAGAGAATGAGAATGTTGTAGGAAATATTAATGGATCGATTTGAACATTCAAGATCAGTTAAGGATGATGAGATTAAGAAATTTAGAATGAACCTATTATTATGCCCTTAACGAAGAGAAAAATTGGAAAGAAAGCAATGGTAAACCAAAGGCAAAGGTGAATTTTGTAAATGAAAAGGACAACATAAAAAATATAATGTTGATAAGTGGTACAAACCTTCAATGGTTAAAAAATAAATATATTGAATACAAGAGAAAGATCTTACCCTATGAGGGGTAGAGAAGGATATGGAAGAGGCAAGGATAGAGGTCTTCTAGTAACAAGCTTGACATGTGGTTAGTTAGGTGATAGATCTTATCAATGGTCTCAATGTAAATTGCAAGGTTAAAAAAGAATAGAGGCTTAAATTTCACACAAAGCTAAAGAGGTTATGAAATCTATAAGGTCATTTATCCAATCAAATGAGCTCAAGAGAGGAGAAACAATTATGATGGAGAGGAAACTTTGGAAGGCAACAAGACGATGAGATGAACTTGTCCAAATAAATTTTTTTGTTTAGAACAATGTGTAAAGAAAGAGGAAAATGTCCCAAGGTAATAATAGATAGTGGGAGTGCTGATAGTTTCATTTCAATTGAAATGGTAGATAAGTCAGGGCTAAATTGGAAAACTCTTCCCACACCTTACAACTTATCATGGCTACAAAAAGGGCACCAATTATTGGTTGATAAAAAAATGCTTAGTGAGTTTTTCTATAGGAACCTATGAAGATGAGGAGTGGTGTGATATCATGCCAATAGTGTTGGAATAGTCCCAAGGAATAACTGAGAGGGGGGGTGAATCAGTTATTAGCAAGTTTAATTATTTTCTCTAATTAACTACAGAATATCATTAAGCACATACACATTTAAGATAACACAAAATAGAACACCATAGTTTTGGTTACAGGGAAACCAAACTAGGTAAAAACCCCGGTGGGAATTAGCACCCACAAAGAACTGTAGTTGAGTATAATAATCCTTGTTAGAAGATCCTAAAACCCTAATAGGAGTTGTTCTTTACAATGCAATAAGTACAGTGACTTGGTTAAGGATCGGACCCTATTAGGAGTCTTTTACAAGTAACCCTGTTAGGGGTGAGGACTCACTATCCAAAAGCTCACTGCTGAAATGATGAAGGCTGCAACCTTCAGTAAAAAAAATATACACTATATCTGATAATGAACTATTTGAGTAGACCTGCTGCCTTGATCATTTCCAATGAATTATATATATTCTCTGCTTCTTCACATAGATCTTAATTGATGAATGAAATGGCTCTACTATCCCAAAACAATCAACATTATGTCTTGTCCTTTTTCTATCTCTTTTCTTTTCATTCACGCTTGGTGATCTTCAAATGAACTACTATAAGTATATTCTCCAAAAGATATGATATTTGTCAGCTTTAGGAATCCCTTCAATGCTTCTCTAGTCAGTCAAACCAAGCACACAACATAATTAGAACCACGCAACTCAAATTGAATAGACACATTGCTTCACATAGTTGGATCCACCAAAATTACCCAAAAATCATGCTTCAGATGAAACATGATTAGCACCTTTGCTTAATTGTCTTTGAATCATAACTAAACATGAATCTAAACATGCATATCCCATAGATAGATGCAACTGAAGAATCAATAGAATTACTGTCAGCTTTCTGAAAACAATCTTCTAAAATTGTGGTTGGCAAACAAAGTGACATAACTCAACTATTACTAAACATCTAAATTTGCGTGTATGTACATGGTATAGTAACTATGTCAGAAACATAAAAACAACTATGCAAGGCTTCCACGTATCCATACTGAAAACTGAATATAGTTCATTGATGTATACTATATGTTGTCATCAATGACAAACATATAGTCAACTATTTGCATAAAGGAAAATATCCAATAATCTCCCCCTTTGACATTGATGGAAAAATATGATTAAAACACCATCAATCCAGAAGTATCATCTTTCTTTTTACAATCTTCTCAATATCCTCATCAAAGGTTCCTCTTCACTATTGTAGCTCCTTTGACTGTGTTTTTTATTTTCATGACTATATACTCCCCTAGAGTATATGCTCCCCCTTACTATATACTCCCCCTTTGACATCAATGGAAAAGGATACCAAATACAAATAAGCATAGGTACTTAGGTGCTACTCCAGAAGTAGAGTAGTTAATCACTCATCAGTCACAAAGGAGTGATGTATTTTCTGTGAGTTCTAATCAGACTCGAGAAAGGGAATTACTCCCATCTTCTTCCTGAGATACTCAAAAGTATCTTTTGATAATGGTTTCATGAATATGTCTGCCAACTGATATTTGCTGCTCACATAATCCAACTTCACTTCTCCTTCTGCAACTCTTTCTCTTAGAAAGTGATATTTTATTTCTATGTGTTTTGTCTTTGCATGCATCACAGGGTTCTTTGACATATTAACAGTGCTAGTGTTGTCACAATGGATGACAATGGGATAATCAATCTGAATTCCAAAGTCTTTAATCATCTATTTGATCCAAACCATTGTTGAATAATTCAATGCGGCAGCTACATACTCAGCTTATATTGTTCACTGAGAAATAGAGTTTTGCTTCTTACTTGTCCAAGTAACTAACCTGTCTCCAAGAAATACTTCTCCTCCTGATGTACTCTTTCTGTCATCAACGCAACCTACCCAATCTGCATCTGTGTACACATGAAGTTCTACATTTTCTGAGTTAGGATACCATAAACCATAGTCTATAGTTCCCTTTAAGCATCTGAATATTCTTTTTATTTCCATTAGGTGATTCTGTTTAGGCTCAACTACAAATCTCCCAACAATGCCAACTACATTAGATATATCTGGTCTAGATTGAGTGAGATATATGAGTTTTCCAATCATGGATTTGTAAAGCATTTTGTCAACTTCTGTGGAATCATCATTTTTAGAAAGCTTGCTTCTTGTTATCATAGGAGTGCTTACTGGCTTGCAGTCTTCCATCTTGAATGTCTTCAATATCTCTTTTACATATTTAGACTGATTTATGAATATGCATATGTCTGTCTTCTTTACATTTAATCCCAAAAAGTGTTTTATAGGTCCAATCATGCTCATTTCAAATTCACTCTGCATCTCTTTTACAAATTCTGCACTAAGCTTGTCATTACCTCCAAAAATAATGTCATCAACAAAGATAGAAACAATTAGTAAACCTTCAGGTGTCTCTCTTATGAATAAGTTGCAACCTGCTGCTCACTTTTTGAATCCAATCTTTGTTAAGTAGCCATCAAGTCTTTCATACCATGCTCTTGGGGCCTATTTAAGTCCATAAAGGGCTTTCTTTAGTCTGCATACCATGTCTGGTTTGTCTGAAAGTTTGAATCCTTTAGGCTGCTCTATGTAGACTTCTTCCTTCAAGTCACTGTTCAAGAAAGCTGACTTGACATCCATCTGATATACTTTGAAGTTCTTGAATGTTGGATAGGCTAAAAATAAATTTATACCTTCCTGTCTACTCATAGGGGAAAATGTATCAGGATAGTCAATTCCTTGTCTTTACACATATTCTTTACATACCAATCTTGCTTTATTTCTTATCATTGTCCCATCTTCATTCATTTTGTTTCTGAATATCCACTTAGTTCCAATCATGTTCTTGTCACAAGGTCTAGGGACCAATTCCCATATTTCATTCTTCATTATTTAATCTAATCCTTCTTGCATTACACTTTTCCAATCCGAATCATTGCACACATCTTCAACACTTAAGGGTTCAATCTGTGAAAGTAAGCATACCTCCTCATCAACAGTTGAACCTTTTCCTCTGGATCTTGTCAAGACTTTACTGCTTTGATCTCCAATGATATCTTCTTTAGAGTGGTATTTAGATGTGTATTTTGAGATTTTAGGTGTGACACTCTCATCTGTAATCTGTGATTCTTCTTGACTTGTTTCAGGGTTATTGCATGATACATCAATACAGTCAAACATTTCTTCAATAACTGTATCCTTATTGATAGGTCTAGTTTCATCTTCAATCATCGGTGCATATTCATAATATCTTTCTTGAATAATGAACTTCTCATCAATCTTCACATGTACACTCTCAATGATTTTCTTCAAACTTAAATTGAAACATCTGTAAGCTTTTCTCTTAGTAGAGTAACCAACAAAAATACCTTGATCGCTTCTAGCATCAAATTTTCCAACACCATCATCTCTCTTGATGTAGCACTTGCTTCCAAAGATTCTAAAGTATTTTACTGTAGGTACATTACATAACCAAAGTTCATAAGGTGTTTTGTCTGCGCATGGTTTTAGTCGAATTCTGTTGATAGTATAAATAGCTGTATTGACTGCATCTCTCCAATAGGTGTGTGCAACTTTTCCTTCAATCATGATAGTGTGCACTGTGTCAAGTATTATCCTGTTCCTCCTTTCTACAATTCTATTTTGTTGAGGGGTTCTAGGTGAACTTAGTTGTCTTTTGATCCCATGTTCTTCGTAGTACTCAAGAAACTTATTAGAGGTGAATTCTCCTCCTTTATCAGATCTCAGACATTTTATTTTTATTCCAGATTCATTTTCAACTTTAGCTTTGAATAATTTGAACTTCTCAAAAGCTTCAGATTTGCCTTTCAAGAATGCAACCCACACCATCCTAGAGAAATCATCAAAAAACAAAATAAAATACCTTTCACCATAGTATGATCTTGTTTGAGTAGGTCCACATAAGTTTGTATGTATTAGATCTAATTTGTTCTCTACAAAGTTTTGTTTTCTTCTGAATGAGGTCCTCACATGCTTTCCCATCACACATTCCCTGGACATAGTATCAACTGGTCTTGCAATACTAGGAAAGTCTCTTACTACCTTAACACTACTTATCTTCACTATGTTGTCAAAATTGATATGACAAATTATTTTGTGCCAAAGCCAACTGTCATCCACTTTTGCAACAAAGAAACTTACTTCAGAGTTAAGATGAAAAACATTACCTTTGGTCTTTGAGCCTGATACAATCATGTCTCCTTCTTTTTTGTTAATAATGCATCTATTGTTTTTGAATTCCAACTGATATCCTTTATCTAGCAAATTTCCAACACTTAGTAAGTTATGATGCAAACCATCAACATATAGAACATCATTTGTTTTTTTCTTTCCATCTAAGGTGATAGATCCTCTGCCTATAATAGGTTTGGGAGTGTTATCTCTAAATATGACCATGCCACCTCTGTACTTGTCTAGATGTACAAATCTATCTTTGTCACCTGTCATGTGATGTGAACATCTGCTATTTATTATCCAGTTTGTTTTGATGTCTGCTTGTGAAACTAAGGTAAATTCTTGTGCTTTCTTTTCATCTTCAATTTCTATTGTTTCAATAATTTTTTTCATTATCTTTAATTGCAATGAATCTAATTTCATCTTCTCCTGAATCATCATCAGTTACACCATCTTCAGCATGATAGCATTCCTTAGTATATTTGGGTTTGTAATCTGATCTGTACTTCTTGACTCTTGTAGGACACTTAGATGCAAAGTGGCCAACTATGTTGCATGAGAAACATTTGAATGGTAGTTGACCTTCGTATTTTCCTTTACCTTTCCTTTCCTTCTTAGCAATCATAGCAATGATTTCTTCTAGTTCTGTATCAAATTCCTCTTTCTCATTATTACTAGAGATGCTCGATGATTTATTGCCATGGACCAAGGCTTTGAAAGTTGTTTTTATTTTAGGTTTTGTCTTCAATCTTGATATCTCAAATGTTGATATTTTGCTGATTAAGGTTTCTCTTTCGAATTCCTTTGAGAATTGCATGGTTTCATCCAAGATGTTTATCTTTCTTTCATAATCTGTTATCAATGTGGTCATTAATTTGTCCATTATATCATCCTCTAAAATTTCTCCACCATTGTTACTGATTCCAGAGACTGCTTCATTAATCCTCTGATTATAAGCTTAGATGTTTTCTTTAGGTAGCATCTCTAAATTGTTGTATCTTTTCTTCCATGTCTTTCTACGTGCATTCTTGGCTTGGATGTCTCCTTTAAACATGTCTTCTAGGTATTTCCAAATTGAATATGCTTTGTTTGCCTTCTTGATCTTAGAAAATTCACTATCAGATAGGGCACTGATTAGGGCTTCTTTGGTAATTGCATTTTGGGTGAATACTTCCTTTTTTTTATTAGTAGAATCTTCTTCTACAAGGTCCTTCAAGGTGGGAACACCAATTTCATGAGTCTAGAAATCTCATAAATCTCAAAACCAATGCACTGAAGATGTGTTATCATTTTGTTCTTCCAGTCAAGATAATTCTCTCCATCAAACTTAGGACTCTCTTTCCTGAAGTATGCCATTTGATCTACCTTAAGCTATTAGGATTTCTCTCCAAGGCACTTGGCTTTGATACCAATTGTTGGAATAGTCCCAAGGGATAACTGAGAGGGGGGGGGGGGGGGGGGGGGGGGTGGTGAATCAGTTATCAGAAAGTTTAATTATTTTCTCCAATTAATTACAAAATATCATTAAACACATACACATTTAAGATAACACAAAATAGAACACCATAATTTTGGTTACAAGGAAACCAAACTAGGTAAAAACCCCGGTGGGAATTCGCACCCACAAAGAACTATACTTGAGTATAATAATCCCTATTAGAAGATCCTATAACCCTATTAGGAGTTTTTATTTATAATACAATAATTACAGTGACCTAGTTAAGGGTCAGACCGTGTTAGGAGTCTTTTACAAGTAACCCTGTTAGGGGTGAGGATTCACTGTCCAAAAGCTCACTGCTGAAATGATGAAGGCTGCAAGCTTCAGTAAAATAGATGTACACTATATCTAATAATGAACTGTTTGAGTAGACCTGCTGTCTTGATCAGTTCCAATGAATTATATATACTCTCCTCTTCTTCACATAGATCTTAATTGATGAATAAAATGGCTCTAGTGTCCCAAAACAATCAGTATTCTATTCTGTCCTTTTTCTATCTCTTTTCTTTTCATTCACGCTTGGCGATCTTCAAATGAACTATTATAAGTATCTTATCCAAAATACATGATATTTTTCAGCTTTAGGAATCCCTTCAATGCTTCTCTAGTTGGTCAAACCAAGCACACAACATAATTAGAACCGCGCAACTCAAACTGAATAGATGCATCATTTCACATAGTCAGGTCCACCAAAATTACCCAAACATCATGCTTCGGATGAAACATGATTAGTTCCTTTTCTTAATTGTCTTTGACTCACAAATAAACATGAATCTAAACATGCATATCCCATAGATAGATGCAAGTGAAGAATCAATAGAATTACTATCGGCTTTTTGAAAACAATCTTCTGAAACTGTGGCTGGCAAACAGAGTGACATAACTCAACTATTATTGAACATCTGAATCTATGTGTATGTACATGGTATAGTAACTATGTCAGAAATATAAAAACAACCACGGAAGGCTTCCATGTATCCATATTGAAAAGTGAGTATAGTTCACTGTTGTATAATATATGTTGTCATCAATGACAAACATACAGTCAACTATTTGCATAAAGGAAAATCTCCAACAAATAGATGTGTGTCATTTACTATTAGGGAGATCATGGAAGTTTGATGTATAGAAAGGTAATCCATAATGGGAGATTAAAAAATTATACTTTGGAGAAAAATAGAAGGAAAGGTACTCATACACCATTCCTAGCTAAAGAGGAAGACGTGGAAAGTGGCCCAAAGGCACACTTTGTAATGAGAAAATATTTTTGAAGGATATGAAAGAAGAGAAAACATGTTATGTTGTAGTTCTTAAGATGCTTCAAGTATGTGCAGCAAGAGACAACAATGAATATATTTAGAGGTAAATGAGCTAATGAAATAATTCAAATAGATTGTGTCCAACAAGTTGCTAGAACAAATACCACATATGAGGAGCATTAGTCATCATATTGATTTCATTCAAAGAGAAAGCTTACCCAACTACACTGCATATAGATCAACTTCATTAGAAAATAAATAAGTTAACAAAAGAATGCAAAGATGTTAGAAAGAGGATTGACCGGGAGAGTCTTAGCCTGTGTATAGTTCTAGCTATGTTATTACCAAAGAAAGATGGTGAATGGCGAACATCCATGAACTCAAAATCCATAGAAAAAACAAATATCAAGCATAGATTTACTTTTCTTAGAATGGATGATTTAATTGAATGATTGGGAAATATTGAATATTTTACTAAAATTGATTTAAAAAGTGGATATCATCAAATTAACATTAGAGAGTGTGCTGAATGGAAGATAACCTTTAATACAAAAGGACGTTTATATGCATGGTAACTAATGCCTTTTGGGTTAACAAATGCATCTAGTACCTTTATGTGGTGGATGAATGAAGTGTTAGAGTAATTTTTAGGAAAGTTTGTGATTATTTATATTGATAATATTCTATTTATTAGGAGCAGAAAAGAAGAACATTTAGTGCATATTAGTAAAGTCTTAAAAAAGCTCAAGGAGGAGAAGTTTTTGGTAAATATGAAGTATAGCTTTATGAAAGAGAAATTAGTTTATTTGGGATATGTTATCTCATCACAAGGTATGCATATGGATCTAGAAAATGTGTGCCATAATAGAGTGGAATACACCTACAAGTACGTATGAAGTTTGAATTTTTCATATTTTGACCAACTTTTATAGGAGATTCATTCAAAAAAATTGTAGGATATGTGCACCCATAACTAAAACAACAAGAGGAGATAAAAAATAATCTAAGTGGATACAAGCATTAGATAAGAATTTTGAGCTCTTTAAGGTCACCAAAGAACTGATATTGGCATTACTTGATTTTTCCAAAGTGTTTCAAGTAGATTGTGATTCAAGTGGGACATCCTTATGAGCAGTTCTCAGCCAACATGGAATACCTATTAGATATTTTAATGAAAAGATATTTGAGGCCAAGAAGAGATATTTTGTTTATGAACAAGAATTTTATGCCATAGTAAAATATCTAAAGAAGTGGTATTACTATTTGATTCCTAAGGAGTTTATCCTTTACTTCGCTCACCATGCTTTGCAATTTATTAAGAGTCAAGCCAGGATTAATCAATGACATACAAAGTGGGTTGAATTCCTACAAGGGTATATTTTTTTCTCAATCATAGGAAGTGAAGTTCCAACAAGGTAGTAGATGCATTAAATAGAAGGACAACACTAATAACTGAAATGAGAGTTGAAAAAGTTGGATTTGATGCTATGAAAGATTTATACTAGGATGATTTGGAATCAAAGGATGCATGGACATGTGTGAAGCCTACTCGTCTTGATGGAACAACTTGGATAGATTACTTCATACAAAATGGACTGTTATTTAAGGGATAACAACTATGCATAGCTCAAGGATCAAAGATGTAGAACTTAATAAGAGAAAAATATTGTGGAGGTTTAGCTGGACATTTTTGTAGTTCATAAAACTATGGCACAACTAAGTGAAATATATTATTGGAAAAGGATGAAGGTAGAAAAAAAAAATTGTGCAAGGATGTCATATTTGTCAATATGCCAAAGGAAGGAGTAAAAAACTGGGACTATATAAACTATTACCCATACCAGAGAGACCATGGGATGATGTAAGCAAAGATTTTGTGCTTGAACTACCAAGAACATAGCTATTGAAGGATTCTATTTTTGTAGGTGTTAGATTCTGAAAAATGGTTGACTTTATAGCTTGCAAGAAGGCCAATGATGTTACACAAATAGCTAATTTGTGAACTTCATAGAGTTTGTTAGATTGCATGGTTTACCCAAAAGTATGGTTTTAGACCATTACACAAAGTTTGTAGGTCATTTTTGGAGGTCACTTTGGAAGAAACTAATTACTGATTTAAAGTTTAGTTCTACACATCACCCCCAACCGAATGGCCAAACTAAAGTTGTCAAGATGATCTTAGAGAATTTCCTAAGGTGTTTGGTTGGTGGCAAGGGAAAGCAATATGATTTCATATTGCCTTGAGTAAAACTTATATATAATGATTTTAACAAC
Organism: Thuja plicata; assembly: GCA_018584345.1. Classification (NCBI taxonomy): domain Eukaryota; kingdom Viridiplantae; phylum Streptophyta; class Pinopsida; order Cupressales; family Cupressaceae; genus Thuja; species Thuja plicata. The sequence continues at coordinate 3,209,876 of MU227643.1, read as the reverse complement.
AAGTTTACAAGTAAGAAACCATTCTAAATTATTTATGGTTACAGTCCGAGAGGTATTTCAGAGTTCATGGATCTTGTAAATATAGAAGGCTATAAGAGATGTTTTGAAGGAGAATATTTTTCCAAGAACATGCAAGTTTGAGATTTACAAGTAAGGGAAAAACTTAGTTTGAGTAGCCAATAGTATAAAGAGAAGGAAGATTTAAACAGGAGAGAAAATAATTTTTAAGTGGAAGAAATGGTGTTGGAAAATCTATGAAGAGAAAGGTTTCCTAGTCATAGCTAGATAACAAGGTCAAGTGGAAGAAAATTCGCCCATGTAAGATCATCAAGAAGTTTTTACCGATTTCTTATGAATTGGAGCTACATAAAGGTTTGGACATCTATACATTTTCATTTATTTATGATTTATACACTTACCATGAGGGACATACATAACATGAGGAAGAAAAAGAAGATATTACAACACCAAAGACATGGATGAAAAAACTATCAGGGAGAGAACGAGAGGAGGTTGAAAGTGTTCTGGATTCTAGAGTTGTTAGGAAGACTAGGGCTAAAGGATATAGTGAATATTTGGTAAAATGGAAGAATAGACTAAGAGAAGATGCTACATGGTTGAACCCAGTAGAGTAAAAGCTATTTCAAACAAACAACAGTAGCAAAGATGTTGATCTACAACATAGGATTATTGCCAATAGCAACAGGGCTACAACTTGCTATAACATAACATTATTTTGCACAACAACTTTGACTCATGAAAAATCAATGGATTACTACTCAACGAGCAGGGGCTTACAAATTTTTGTACCCCAGTAGTTTCATGTAGGGGAATCATAAAAAAAGTTTCTTTTAACTATATTTAATTGTATACATCTCATTGACTTCTCGCTACTACTGTATAGCATAACCTTTTTTTTTTTTTCTAAGCCGGATTTTGTTTTGGCCTATTTGGAGCTAAAAACTCACCCCATAAAGACTCATAAAGGTGCAGTAGTTGATGAAAACATTGAGAGACATGGTGAGGTGAGAGATTTGAAGTTTGAAGATATAAAAATAGATTGCATTTATGAGGGGTTTTGGCCACTGCAATAGTATAGGTGAGATTCATGGAGAAGTTTCTAGAATTTTGGGTAATTTTGTGTTTGGGGAGAAAAGAAGAGAAAATAAAGGGCTCTAGCATATGGAGTAAAAGAGAAGAAAACAAAGAAAAGGGAAGAGGGAGCAACATGTATAGGGGAAGAAGAGAGAGCAGAGTAGAAAGAAGAAGAAGAAGGATAAAAGAATAGAGGAAACCTATTTTATGTCTCAGAACTCTTCTTATGCCTTGTAATAACTACGATAAACTATATTTTGATTTAAACTAATGAAATAATGTCATTATAATCAATTTTCTTTCTTTGGTTGTGGATGTGTCTTGTGAAAGATCATTTCATGCATATGTTGCTCTAAATGAGGATAAAATGTGTATTGTGTTTGATCACATTGATATATGTTCATGTTATCTTTGTGATAAGATCCTTGTAAATTAGTTTTTCTAATGCCTCTGTACTTTTAGATTTTATCCAAACTTGCATTCTCACCTACAACAACTGACTATATTTGATTATTATTTTGCTGTTGTAGCACAAGTTGTGTATTTGTTGTTCATTGTTTTGTGAGTATTTGGGCACCTAAAGCTAGGTGGGTGCCATCGAGATATAAAAAGAGTTTATTTGCTTCAACAATAGAAATAAGATCCCCCACTTTGTAGACCATTTATTTATGTCTAATTGGGTGGTTTTCGGTCTTTGGCTGGTTTCGTCTATTTTTCTGCATGGTTTCGTTTTGGCTTGTGCTTGGTACTGGTCTTTTTGATAAGTGTTATGAATCCTAATAAGACCCCTTTTGTATACGGATTGACTACTTTGTAAAAATTGAAGCCCTAAACCACTTTATATATTCAGAACACTTTATATATTCAGAACACGGTTACTCTATAAATTACTCCATACCCATATTAAAGAAACTTTGGCTCATTAATTAAAATAAAAAAAGTGAAATCGAGATCATCTACAATTCTCTTACTATCATTCAGGCTAACAAAACCACTTCATCTTCTCTGCATTACCCAAAAAAAACTTATATCTAAGTATAGAATTAGTTCATCGGAAAATCAAATTTTAAAAGTTATGATGAAAACCAAAAGATTATTGATATTAAACCAAAGTGAAGATAAAAAATAAGCGACCATAGCCTGCCCTAGGCTAGCTTCGCGAACCCCATTCTTGACGAGGGTCCCACCATTATTGAATCTCAGAGCCAGACACAGAGATCTGTGCAGTCTCCTGCCAGGTATCTAATGCCCATTCCGATCATCAGCAAGTAGCCCCAGCACTAGGAAGCTCTTGTATTTTCCTAGACATATATAATAACATTTGTAAAATCTAATAGAAAGAGTTTAAACATCCGGAAGGTTTACAAAAAGAGGTGGAATGTTTAAAGTAATCTCCATTCATAGTATCAATTCAATTCAATTTTGATGGCAGCAAAACACCCAATTAGCTTCTCTAATTTAGAGAAATGTACTTCGCTATTTAAGCAGCAAGCTGTCAATATTAATTCTCCATCGCATTCATGCATATAAATGACTGATCAAAAAATGTAACTGGAAAAAACAAAACTTTTATTATTGAACCGTTTGATCTTTGAGAATGGCCATGATGTACAAACACTTTTACGGGTTCATTAATCTACCTTCATAAATACTATAGTTATAGGTTAGTAAATCAGAATATTAAAAATATAATGTATTTCAATTTTCCTATCTTATCAGTTTATGTTTTATCTTAATGGTGGATCATATAATATAATGTTAAACATTGATTGTCGTTGAGCTTTAGCGGCATCAGACACTGAATAGTCAAATGTTCACTGCAAGCGGCTCATTTAACTCCCAAAACATGAAGCTGTCAGGGTTTCTGTTCCTGTTCTTAATGAGTTGGGTATCGGTCAGTATTTATGAATGTAAAAACAATTATATCGTTTTCATTAATAATTCTTGAACATCGTATACAGATGCGACCAGATAGTCAATATCAAAGTTCACAAATAAACAGTAGATGTAATCAGTGTCATAAATTGTAAGGAAGATGCAATTAGAGGAGACAGATAACCATCTTGTTTTTAAAGCATGAGTTGCACAAAAATAGTAAAATCATTGTAGTGTTTTACTGCATTTCAGTTATCTTTATGTGCATCATTCCATAAAAAAATCTTTTGAATTTTGAAACTTTTATACAATATTGCTTTATCGTAACTGTGTCTAGGTTATTTAGATGTTTGAACTTCTTTTAACCTAATAAAACTTAATAGCATAGTTACTATGTAATGCAATACCAGGCATTGAATTGTAGATCGCTACTATCTTTCTACACAACTTCGATGCTTTTTCTCTCCATCAGCTGCCCAAGTCTCTGCTCAAGTTTGGCGGCGCTACTGAACCTTTGCTTATCAAAAACCTGCAACACAAAACAACAAATAAATATTCACAATCTATTGCCAATTTGATTTGTATGTGTGAAGGGGAATTGAAGACCCAATGCTTCAAAATATGCGTCCTTGTGAAAACACCACCTTGCAATGAAGACTGTGGAAAACTTTGTCATCAGGGGTGAAAGAGCAGGCAGAAATTATATGAAGCCCTTCCTCTTCAAGTGCAAGCAGAAGATTAGAGAGGGCCATCTGTCCTCTCAAAGAAGTTGTTGTGACCAGTATAAGTGAACCCACATGACTGACATTCACAAGAGGAAATGTCTTACACTCCCATAATGATGAAAATTTCTCCTCTTTGTAACTTTCATTCATCTTCATCTTGTCTCTGTTCTTTGTAAGCTCCTCCACCTTCTCTTCCAGATGGCGGATATAGTCAGTGGCCACAGATAACTGATCAGTAATAGAATTCTTGCCCTGCACCACAATCCAGTAGTCTCATTTCATATATTCATCTACTTTTATTCCTTTAATGGGCACGGAAAGTTAATTTCATCACAATAAAAATCATATTGTATCATCTAATTTTTTTTCCTTTAATGCGCGCCCAAAGTAAATTTCATCACAATAAAAACCATATTGTATCAAGACTTCTAGAACGTTCAAAATTGAACTTCAAACCCTTTCTGGAGACATTAGACACTACTGTAAGTGGAATTCCGTTATAGACATTATTGGTCAAACACCTTTATTTTCCAATCTCATGAGTTCATCTAGCCAACTATTACTTCAGCAGCAGGAGTCCACGAGATTATTTTACATTATCTTCTAAATATATTTGCATTGTTAACAGCTTAGGTAATGGGTGCAGAATACTTGTTATGTAATGACCATAAGGCATTGATTATTTTTTAATTTTTTTTCAATCAATGTTAAGAATGTATGAGAAAGTATGGAGTGAAAGAAGATTATTTTACATTATCTTCTAAATATATTTGCATTGTTAACAGCTTAGGTAATGGGTGCAGAATACTTGTTATGTAATGACCATAAGGCATTGATTATTTTTTAATTTTTATTCAATCAATGTTAAGAATGTATGGGAGTGAAAGAAATCTAAAATTGTAACACAAATAAATTGTTCTAGAGATCACATGAACTTCCTGATCAAATATTAAATAATCTAATTATCTTGTAAGAAATAAATCAGGATTGCTTCTTAGATGTACATCTAAAGAGACAGAAACTTATCTTGTAAGAAATAAATCAAGATTGATTCTTAGATGTACATCTAAAGAGACAGAAACTTATCATACAAACTCGATGTTATAACTAAAACTAAAAGCAAAAAAATATTTGAGTGGGAAGAATTACTAAATATTTCAACATGGTAGGCATAGATTTTTTATATATTTATCCCTAAACTTCTCTCAGTAAATGCATAGCTTAGACGATATATCATGCAAAAGGTGAGATGAAAAAGAAAGGGATTTCATATTAAGCATAAAAGAGAGATGAGTTAGTATTGCATACCCTAAAATTTTCTTGTGGTATCAAAGATCTGAGATCAGAATAGCGGGATTTCATTTGTTTCCTCCTCTCTTTTTCTATTACTTTGTGAAGCAATTTCTTATCCACACCTTCTGATCGTCTTTTCCGTTTCTTTCCATCACCACTAAGTTTGGCGGAAGCAGACCGCTCCGTAAAATCAAACCCAAATTTTCCATCACTAAGACAGAATTGTGGGAGTGTAAACTTGTAGTCTCCGGTCTGCACATTGTTACTGGAAAGAACTCCGGAAAACATTGGAGGAAAAGCATTCATTTTCTTCTTTAAGATGGAGCAAAAGCAAATTTTGAAAGAGGGGATGTGGTTAGGAAGAAGACAACGCAAATTTAGTGCATTTGTGAATAATTGAGGAATGGTGATTTGATCTCTTCTGCAATTTGCAACAACACAAAAACCCTACTCGAAATATATGATTTGACGAGAATACAGGTAGTATCTGGTAAGTAGGGGAAGAAATGACCGGTAAAGCATGGCGCCTGTCGGTAGCTTCCGAGATTAGCTTCGCATTGGGTTCTAATAATTAGGTCGTCAGAAATCGGACACCCAACAACCATTTATATTCTGCACGGTCTCTCGAGTTTATCTAATTGACTTGTCGAGCCCACAGCCAGCTCGCGTATTTCTCTGAAATTATTTCGCTGCAAGCGTTTGGTAGGAATAAAGTAAAGAGACTATCATCCTTCAAACATTTTCATATAAATTCGAAAATGGAGTTGATTGAGTAAATCCGCCTTGTATCTTGGTTTTAGATTGTTATTTGAGACAAATAATTAATTGCACTAGTGCAAGAAGATAATGGAGGCACTTAAAAGGAAATACAGTCAATTACAACGTTAAATTGATTAAAGACAATTTTATCCGTACAATGTCAAATTATTTGCCAGGAATATAAAGCACTTGGTCATGTGTATGTACATATAAACACCAGACAAAATAAATAATCTGGTTTTTCTTCTAATTAAATAAGAGACTTAATGAACATGGTAGGTAATAAAATCAATAATCTTTTGTATGATTATATCAGAATTTCATAAGCAATGGATTCGACAATTAGATCATGAGGTATGTTTGTAGTGTTTATGTGTGAAATCCTTACATATCCTTAAGTCCTTGTGTAAGTGTTAAAACAATTTCAAATTGATTGAAAATTAATTATAATTAATCATTTCTATAAGCTTTATAGTTGTTCTTAAACTCAAATCATAGCATTATTAGTCTTTCCTTAATCAACCAAACTTATGTGGAAATTGGAATGGAAAAACCATTATGGGAATAGCTACTTGGGTCTACTACACAAATTTAGCCTTATAGGAATATAATAAGGAATTTCTAAAAATGAAGTAGGCACCAACCGACAAGAGACACTTAGGGTTTATGCAACATCAAGATTGCTCAGGGTTTTTAAAACACAGGACTTAGCAGTGAGGCGAAATTTTTTTCACACCCCTAATAGTGGCTCTAATTGGGGATGCATGTCTCTTGTAGGGATTTCAAGATCTCAGAATCTCGGGGTTACGTAGACCAAACCAAACTATAGAAAGCAAACTAACCTACACACACAATAGAAAATAGAGACACCTAAATTACAAAATGAAAGAACATGCAACAAAAAAACAAAACTTATATGCAAACTACTGTTCATGGATGATGAGACTTCACGAGAAGTACAATTTCAGGAATTTTCCATGAAACAGGCATTCCACATCACCATAGGATCTCCAACATCAAATTTCCTTGGCATTGATCTCTTATCATACAGGTTCTTGACTTGCAATTTGAGTTTAGCATTTCTGGCAGAGGCTCTCCTCCTGGTTTCATCCAATTTAGTCAAGTCATTGATCCTTAATTGCATGTCACTGTCAATGTCATCATCATACAATTGCACACATTATACATTTGGAGGCAATCTAGCCTGCATTCCATACACCAAATCAAAATGAGCACACCCTATTGCCTTTTTGTAGGCTACCCTATCTGCCTAGACAACCGATGTTAATTTTGAGTCCCAAGCCTTCTTATTTTTATCCAGGAGTCTTTCAATGATCTTAAGCAAACTCTTATTGCTAGATTTTTCCTGACCATTTCCTTGTGGGTGGTAGGGTGAAGAGTAGGATGTCTGAATACCATAATTCACACAAAAATTTGTGTATTCCTCAGATGTAAAGCACATGTCGTTGTCTGATATAATTCTTTCTGGACAACCAAACCTTGTGATAATATGTTTTAACAAGAAATCCATCACTACTTTACTAGTTGCCTTTTTGGTAGGGATCTCTTCAACCCATTTAGTAAAGTAATCAATATCCACAATTATCCAGGAATGCACCCACGAGATTTATTTTCTATTTCTCCAATGAAATCAATACCCCATTGTTGAAAAGGGGCCTGTACTTCCACTAGTGTCAAAGGTACATTCCTAGAGAATTTTAGCTTACTAGCGAAGTGTTGGCAGGAGTCACACTTTTTTACCAATTGATGAACATCCCTGAAGATAGTGGGCCACCAAAATCCTACTCTCAGAATTCTATGCGCAGTGGTCTTTGCCATGTAATGGCCACGACATACACCATTATGCATCTCATGCAAGATTCTGTCTACTTTCTCATTATCTACACATTTAAACAAAATCCCCTCAAGATTTCTCCACCATAACTCATCTCTGATTAATGAAAAATAGATGGCTTTTAACTTTAGGGTTCTCTTCTTGTTTTCATCCATTCCTAGAGGAAATTTTATTCTATCTAAATACTAAATAATATTTTTATACCAATCACAATGGTCAAGAGTGCATATGAAAGGCCTTTGCTCCTCCTCTAGTGCATTTATGTAATTTGTATCCAAGTTTGTATTAGCCATTAATTTAGCTAACCCCATCCCCCTGACCAATTTTGTGATCTGTGTGTTCATGTTGAAATCTTGAATCCAATTTATCCATTCGTACCTTTTCCTAGACACCTTTTGTTGTTTAAAGATGTCTTTTCTTGCAGTTGAAGGAACATAAGCAACCACTATTGCACCCACTAAATAACATCTAAAATATTTAACAAATTTTAATAATGCGTATGCTTGCTTTTTATTAATATCATACTTAAGCTCTACAGCTTGTAGTGATTTTCTGAAAAACGCAATGGGTTGTTCAAACCCTTCTTCATTCTTTTGTAATAAAACTTCAGCAATGGTATGGCAAGATACAAAAGAGTAAATGTTCATTGGTTTAGAATAGTCAGGAGTTCTATGTACAAGGGCATCCTTAATAGCTTGCTTGATTTCTTGGAAATCCTGTGTGGCTTCTCTATTCCACTCCATCTTATCATATTTCTTTAACATTTTAGAAGTAGGCCTACTTTTATTAAGAAAATTGGTAACAAAACACCTCAAAAAGTTCACCTAACCAAAGAAAGATTGTATACCTTTCAAATTTTTAGGAAGTGGAACCTTATCAATAGAAGCAACCCTTTATCAATCAATCCTAACCCCTTCTTTAGACAAAATGTGACCTAATAACTTACCTTTAGTCACCCCAAATATACATTTTTTAGGATTTAAAGAAATCCCAAATTCCAGAGCTCTCTTGAAAAATTTCTCCAAGTGTTCACAATGCTAACCTTCTTTTTTAGAATAGGCCATAAGAACATCTTGATAGACCTCTAAATTTTTTTGTATGAAGTCTAAAAAAGAAACATTTGTAGCGCTTTGAAATGTAGCCCCAATATTTATGAGGCCAAAACACATTCTAACAGAAACATATGTCCCCTAGGGTGTAGTAAATGTAGTCTTGAGTTGTTGTGACTCCACAACCATTATCTGGTTGTATCCAGAAAAACCATCCATCATGGACATCAATTCACAGCTAGCAACCCTTTGCAACATGTTTTCCATATTAGGGAGAGAATAATTATCTTTGAGGAAAGACACATTTAAATTCCTGAAATCCACACACAACCTAATGTCTCCATTCATATTTTTGACAGGTACTAAGTTTGAGACCCAAGAAGAATGTCTGATAGGCTTTATTATCCCTGCATCCTTCAATTTCATTAGTTCCCGCCCCATCTTGAATCTTAATGTGCGATTTATAGGTTTTTTATTTTATTTTAAAGGCTTAGCATATTCTTTCAGAGCGATCTCATGTTGGAATAAATCCTCCCTATATGCTTTGCGATCATCATAAGTCCATTCAAAAACATTCTTGTATTTCCTCTACTCGTCAATCAGATTCTTTTTACTTGGGGTGACATCTTCTTTCCAATAAATAAGTTTTTAGGAACTTCATCTGTTCCTACATTTACTTCCTCCAAATCCTTTGGCTTATTTACACTCTTAGCAGAATATGACTTGTCTTTATTATCAAAGGCTCTTTCAAGCACAACCAATCCTTTTGGAGCCTTATTTGATTTCAAGTGTAGGATTTCTTTACCAAAAATTGTATCTTTTCCATCCACATTTTCCATACATCCACTGAAATCCATTTCTTTGTTTCCAAAGTTTGCTGCATAATGCAAAAATCTCATAATATCTACATCATCTTCAAAAACTTGCCAGCTCTCAACATTATCAGGTATACAAGGCCTAAATTGAACCTCTATCTCAGAGATCGCAACAAAAGTAATGTGTTTTGGCCTTAAAGAAATATTTTCTAACAAGTCTTCTATTTTGTTTTGGCTTCTATCCATCCAGTCAATACCAAATGCATCAAAATTCTCCAGTTCATCCTAGACAACATTTATGTACTGCTTCAATCTTTGATTCTTTGAAGCATACTTGGATCTAATTTGAGATACCACCAATTCAGAATCTCCAATCACTCTGAGATCTTTTATCCCATGTGTTGAGGCCAACCTCAGTCCTATTAACAAAGCTTCATATTCGGAAACATTGTTTGTACATATAAATAATAGCGTGAAAGAGAACTTGAAAGTTTTACCAGTGGGAGCTATCAACAAAACTCCAGCACTAGCTCCCTCCCTAGATCTAGCACCATAAAAATACATAAACCATAAATTAATTTGGTCTCGTAAAATATTTTAATCCTCAGATAACAACATAGGTTGAACTTTTCCTTCAAACTCTTTGTCATGTACTTGGAAAGAACCAATATCAGTGTGTAAAAAATAGTTCATATTATCAACTTTGTCTTCCTCAATAATATGAGGAGTTCTTATTTCCCTAGAAAATTTGATATTCTCACTAGAAATATTAAAATTGGAAAAAGATAAATCAAATTGGATACTCCCCCATAGAAGAACTCCATTTTCTTGACAACAAAATTCCATAATAGGGAAGAATGCCCACAACTAAAACACTCATTGCTAACACTCTGCCAGGGTATGCAACCAACTTATAAGGCAAGGCCTTGATAGTACCAATAACAAGCACTTCTCTGGAATTCATGGCCTAACATCTTCCATGGGGTGTATCAACCTTAAATCTCATTTACTTTATTACCTCAGTAGGCATGACAGTATTAGATTCTCCAGAATCAATCATACAATTCTTTAACATCTTACCATTTATAACTAGAGTCGGGAAAAATGGATCCACGGCCCCGAGAGAACTATTAACAATATTAGTATTTAGGTAAATTTGAAAAATCTATGAAACAAGTTCATCAGACTCCTTTGATTTACTTGCAGATTTATCCTCTGAATTTGCCATTTTCTTATTTCCTTCTGGTCCAAGAATTTTTGTAGAACTGCCACCACTTACCCATGTCAAGGCCTTTTCCTTGTGTTCACCAATTCTCATCATCTCCAAAATTGGAACCTTAATAGTGATCTGGGATAGAAGTTGCCCCATATCAATAAGGGAATAATTTATGTTAGTGAAATCTTGTTTCTTAGCGATAGGATTCCCATCTTCTACCTACGTGGCCAATTTGGGCTCAACTCTCTTTTGCTGTTTATTGTCATTTTTGAGGAAAGGGAATAATTATTTATGGTGTTTTTACTTTCACTTTGTGTGCAATACTCAGAGCATTAGGCTTGTCTATTTCCTTAATCTGTATCTTCTTGACACCCTCATTATGTTTTTCCTTTTCTTGAGGCTGCCTGGTGTCTGTTTTAGCTACCTTGATGAAAATACTTGCTAGTTTTCAATCTATAGTTCCAATAGTTCTATTTCTTAAATTATGATTACTCCTTTCTTGAGTAACCATGTTCACTATCATTTGTGCTATTTCTTCATCAGAAGGTGTGCTAAACACATGAGTTTCTTAACCTTTTTTGGCATTGCATCTTATGTCATCAATCTCCCTTTCTTATTTAGAAGAACTTTGTTGATGATATGCTTCCCGTCTGCTTAGTGAGCCAGATCCATCATGTTTTTTAGTTTGGTCATCAGAATCTACTTCACTCCAAATATGTGAATAAGCCATAGCACACAATTATCATCATACAACTCATCCTTTTCATCCTCTTGATCCACACTTGTAGATATCTTTAAGGAAACAACACAATAATCAGTATTGTGAGGGGATTGGCATGCTACACACTATGAGACATAATTTCACATGTTAATAGAGGCTTAAAGGATCAGGGGTTTTTTCATTGGATTTTTTTTTGTGGGAGAATAGGCTTCCCATCCTTCCACTAGTAGTATAGGGGTAATTTTGCATCCTTCGCTACTAATTGAAATTGCCAAAACATGGATTATCATTATTAGGAGCCCTACTATTCTTATTATCTCCAGGCTTTAAATCTTTAAAAACACTTAAAATTTTCTTCATTCTATCCTCTTCCTTAGGTTTCACATTTGAGGTTTTGTCTGATTCCTTTTTGTTGAGCCTTGTTGGCTTCCAGTCTTCCCTTCTACCTACTTTCCCTGATACTCTTCTTATTGTTTCAATGTTAACTTCTATTTTGTAAGCTTCTCTAATATTTCTAGGGTTCTTTTCCCTAAGGATATATCCCATTTTAGCATCAAAAGCATTCAGGTAGGTTGTAAGACATTCGTTGTCATCAAGCCTCATCACATGGAAAAGCTTGTGCATAGCCCTTTGGAATCTTATGTTGAACTCTACAAATTTTTCATTTGAGTTTCTCTTGATGTTTTTAAACTCATTCAAAATAAATCCTTCATTGGTCTTGTCACCATACTGATCCCTAAAACAATCTTTGAATTCATCCATTGACCCTAGAAAATCATGAGGCAGTCCTCTAAACCAATCCCTGACATCTTCAGTTAGTGATTGAAAAAATAATTTAATCATCACATCATCACATCCAATCTCATAATCATCCATCATATCAATAAACTTCTTTAGATGTTCTTCACATGTGATGACATTATTGCCAACAAAATTTGGAAGTTTATCTCTAATTTCTTTTAGAATTTCATTTGGATAACTAGGAATACAAAAAAATGAATTGTCTATACCTTTCTTCATAGACAGGTGTCCTTTGAAGTGAATTATTACCTTGAGAAGTAGAGGCTTTAGCATTTGATGTGGTAGGAATTCCAGCTCTAGCTAGTGGTGGAATACTTGTTGCTAGATTCATAGGTTTTCCAACATTAGCATCAGGTGTTGATGAAGTAGAAATGACAAGAAAAGGTGCAGAAGATTTCCTAATAAATTAAATTTTCTTCTTCATTTCCAAAGCAGAAGCTTCCAACTCTTCTTTCTCAAACTCCTTGGCCATAATCTCCTTCACTCTCATAGCTCTTTCTAGATCAGTGTCTAATTTGAACTTTGGGTCTACAAGAACCCCATTTACTCACTAGCTCGTGTATTTCAATTCTTATGGCTTTCTTCTTACCTTTATCCTTAGGCTTTGGAGTGTTATAAAGTTGTCGAACAAGACGTTCTTGTTAGAACTTCTCAGGTACAAGAGTAGAATTGATTGCATCCAAATCCAACAATTGTCTTTTTAATTTTTCAGATTTGATTTGAGAGTGAGCTTGTCTAATTCAATCCTCCTTTTCTTGATCTCTTTTTTTTCTAATAGAAATTTTCTCATGGACTCTCCTCTCCAATTCATCAACTTCTTCAAAAATATCCTCAGATTCTGGGAGAGGTATTTCAGGTCTTGAGGTCTCTTCATGGATTCTTTCTCTTATGTGATTGTGGGAATGAGGCATGTCTGATGAGGGAGAGCTTAGAGAACTAGGGGAAATCCTATTCTCTTCACCTTTACTTTTACTTCTAGACCTTTTGTCATGTCCTTGGGATTTATTATGGACCACCATCTTAATATATCTTGGTCCATCATCACCTCTTTCACTTTGAGAGTAATAATCCCCATATAGACACATTCCCAAATCCGCAGCCTCTTCATTTTCTGATGCATCTCTTTCCTGGCTGGGTTGGATGGGATCCTCTACCTTATTGTTCTTTTGTCTCCAAGTTCTAGGTGTACTTTTATCATTACTTTCTTTCCTTGGTTGACTGGCTCTATAAGTGGTTGGAAACTCACCTTCCAGTTTATCCTTAGGATGATTCTTCATCCAGGATCTGGTGTTTTTATGACTCATATTTAGAGGGTGTGTATAGAATAATTTTTATCACTCAGCATTGTTGCAGAGATTTCTTTAAGTTGCCACCCAAAACTGATTGGGAAAATACAAAACTAACTCGTAACTATATGAATCATGCATAGGGAACCTCACAAGACATAGGACACCAATAAGGGGGCTTAAAAAAATCCCATAAAATCTTTTAGTGATGAAACATATCCATTGGACAAGAATAATATAACTTTGTACTTGCAAAAGTCAACTTACTAGCTTATAAAATAAGCAAGCTAGGAGTCTAGCTAAACTTGAAAAACCTATGGTACTTATGACAACTTAATTTTGTTTCCCAATGGAGTCTCCATTTTGTTGGTGTTTGAAATGATTTATGCTTTGGAAAGCTACCAATATATCTATGAATAAATATTCCAGAGTGGTTAATTCCAAGTATTGGAAATCTTAGGTAATTGGACCAACTATGGGGACAAGACTGCCCTCTACTTTTTTGGCTTTGCAAGACAAAGGTGTATACCCAATCTAGCTCAACATCTATACTTTTCAACCTTCTCTAGATTCAAAATAAAAAAAAATGATAAGGAAATATTGAATGAAAACCACTCACTCATTAATTCTCCATTATCATAAGGAACATACAACAAATAACCATGAAACTTAAAAGGATTTTGGAGTTATTTTCTATTTGTAGAATATAGTCAAACCCAACTAAACATATATCAATTGTAGAAAATAATAATCTCTAGCCAGTGCTTTATCCATTGGGAAATATTCTTTACACAAATTTAGAAATACATAAATCAACTATTGTCAGAGATTCCAAGCCATAAATACAACTACCCCAAACCCATACGACTTATAAGATCCTAGTGCTTATCAGAATGAATCTATCTTTTATTGAGAGCATCATTTCATTTTATCCTAGATGAAAACTCAAAAATAACAACATATAAACAGATAAAGTCTATGCAGATGAATTAGACAATTTAGAAACTCACACTAATACATTTGGGGTTGATTTGCGACGGCTATGTGTCGCAATTGGGACAGCCATGTGTCTCAATTGCGACAGGAATAAACGTCACTATTTTTTAGTCGCAAAATACGACATCTTTCCTTTTCTGTCGCAATTACGACTTCAATCCGTCGCTATGTAGCCCTATCAACCCCGACATTTGGGGCGTTGCCAATACAGGAAATCTGTCGTAATTCTATGTGTATACGTCGCAATGGCGATGAAAACCCAAGCAATTGCGACAGTTTTTGGGCGTCGCCAATACAGCGACCCCGTCGTAATTCTGGAGGTAAACATCACAATTGTGACGAACACCCAAGCAATTGGGACAGTTTTTGGGTGTCGCCAATATAGCGACCCCATCGTAATTCTGGGGGTAAACATCGCAATTGCGACGGATTCAAGATAGAATTTAAAAAAAAAATGGTATGCAAAAACATTAAAAAATTAAATTAATATCCTATCTATTTCCTAATTTAGTTATTAATTATTGCAAGGGAATTAATAATTAATTAATTAATATTACTCTCCTGCAAACTTATTTTAAAGAATAATATTATTTACTTAATCCAGGTGCCCCATTGAATTAAATTATCATTATATGGGGTCACTCTTATATATTCCCTCCCAATTAAATTTCAATATTTTGGAGGGAAAAATTGATTAGAGTGAAGTATAAAAGGAGGCCAATGGGAAGCATGAAATCATCAAAGTTTTGG
>MU227643.1:3169338-3184756 GCA_018584345.1 Thuja plicata | reverse complement strand
ATACATAGGAATTAAAATAAGAAACATTCTCAGTGTTGCAATGAAGACAGAGCCAAAATCCCAAAACATATAATACATAGAGAAAGTTGATCCATTCACTCATAACATACAAAAAATTGATCCACGAAAACATACATTCTAAATTCATGAAAGAATTCCACAAGCTTGAAGACAACCAAAATATATTAAATACAGATCTTGAACATGGATTTTTATGAGGGAAAAAGAAAGTGTTTTGCAATATTTCCATAGAGACAAAGATTGAGTTCAAATTTTATCTGCAAAACGAAGGCATACTAGTAGATGATCGTGTCTAGCAGCATAAATTGTTTGTCAAAAATAGAAAAAATAATTTTAAATGATCATATTTTCTAATGTAAGAGAAGCCTAAAGTTGCAGAGATGTATAAACAATAGTATAAGGGTTTCCATACAAAAGGCACTACCCACAAGAGGGTTTTTCTTCATTATTTCATGCCTGGCCACAGAGATGCCTTTCACCGCAGAGATGCCTAGCCACAGAGATCTCCTCAGATGCCTTTCGCCACAAAGATGAACATAGAAATGACCAACATTTTTTTTTTCCTTATAAGCCGTTAACGTCGCAATTGCGACGTTGTCGGGTTATAATTGAAAAAAAAAACCAAAACCACATAACATTTCCCCCCCGTCACAAATTGTTGTCGCAATTTCACCCCAAATGTATTAGTGTCATGAGATGAACACCATAGGAGAGATTGAAAGCTGGATATTTGTATTAAGTGTGAAGAATCATACTTCTATATACAAAATGTAATTA
This sequence comes from Thuja plicata, assembly GCA_018584345.1. NCBI lineage: Eukaryota > Viridiplantae > Streptophyta > Pinopsida > Cupressales > Cupressaceae > Thuja > Thuja plicata. The sequence continues at coordinate 3,183,958 of MU227643.1, read as the reverse complement.
GATATATACCACTTCAATAAACTACTACAAACCTTCAAATTTTATTTCTACTTCTCATACCTATCTAAAACCATCTACTATATTCCCTTGACTGAAAACTTTCCAATGTCTTTTTCACTACTCAATTTTCCAGCCCTTTCCAATGATCTTGGGAATCCTTTTATAGAGGAGGATTGCAACAAGCTATAGATCAATTAGACAAGGGTCAAGATACATCAATCACATAAAAGACAAAGATAGAATAGAAGTAATAACTAATTCATTACAAGAATATTGGAAGTATTTTGTCATGTGACCACGCAACCCTTGCAACTACTTCAAACTTGTTCTGAGCCCGCCAAATGGAATTTGTTGCCTTTGTCCCTTGATGCAAAGATCTTTTGTATCTGCTGTCCATTTCAAAATGTTTGGGGAACTGTCATATGTTGATTATTGAGTGTTTTTTTACACAAGTCAATTGCTAGGATCTTGAGATTTGATTTCCTCTCTTGAAAGAATAATGAAGTTATTACCAAGGTTCTTCAGGGTCATGGTACAACCTTCTTGGTTACTCAGTTGAAGATAAATGTGAATGTTCATGAGGAGGAATTTTATGGTACATTCAAGAAATCAAACAATAAAACAACTTTAGTACTTTTTTGGTGTTTTCTGATTTATCAAAGATTCATATTTTAACTTAGGATACAATTTTGTGTTTTTGAAAGATGATTACTTTCAGATTTATGATAGAATTTAAATGAGTAAGGTAACAAGAAGTGATATAACTTTCTAAAAATGAAATTGTAACAGACATAAACTGTTTTTGATCTTCCCTTGTGAATTGAATGATGGAGAGATTTGGAACAAACCCATGAAGTATAAATCTAACAATGTCACAATTCTATACTCGATGGATGCAATCGTTTCGAGAGAAAATGTATTCGCTCGTGCAAGATTTTCAAAACCTATCAAACCGTGAAGCCACCAAGATGTGCACACACACAAGATATATTTATCGTTTGGCCCAATAGATGATATTTTTCATGCATTCATCACAATAAGGTACGTAGATAACAACAGACTCCAACTAATAGAAACACAGATTCGAAACAAAATAAAACAATTGGCTCTTTGAAAATAATGAACAAGTATGCACACATTCATGAATTTTGCAAAGATAGAAGAAAATATCACACCATGAATGAAGAACCAATTGTAGAGTTTTATTGCATTAATAATGTGACCCTGTTACATTTCTTTTGATTACAATATATAGAGTTCTGATCTATAAACTCTGAATGTCGAAATTAGGGCATCAAAGACTCTAAAATAATGAAAATGAACTAAAACTAAAACTTTTCTGAAAAAAACTATTGCTAAATGATACTAAAAAACTTTCATGTATTTTAAATCCATTTAAATCAGTTTTTCCATGCAAGAGGGATCAAAATTATCAAGAAAAGAGAGAGAAAGAAGATGCATATCCTTTGCATGCAACTGGAGTCTTCTTCCTGATCTTGAAATTCTCCCTTGGAATCTACATTTGGGGTTCTTTTTTTGGTGGGAACTGATAGGGGACCCTTAGTCCTTCCAAAATGAACTCTAGCTAGGCACCCATTTGATCTAGAGTTCAAATTCCATGCAAAAAGTGATCTCGCTAGAAAGACCCAGAATTCAGACCACGACCTCTACTTCAAAGTTTTCCGTGTAAAAATTTTCAAGTGTCAGAAATCAAAACTAGAGGCCCAAAAGTTTTGGCCCTTTCAGAGGCTGAAAGGTCAAAGGCTAGCAAGGGCCGAAAGGCCAAAAATATTGATAGGCTGAAAGGCTAACTTAGCCTTTGAAGAAAATTGATGTCAAAACTGTGCTACTTAAAACAATTGAAGGGTTCTGCGGAGTTACTTAGGAAAAACCTTTGAATAGGTATCTTGAATCCTTTGCATGATCTCCTAAACTTCCTCATAATTTATCTCCTTCCTCTTGACCTTATTAATCCTTAGTTCTTTCTTTTCTCTGAAAGTGGTCAATTCAGAAGCAAATAATTGGAGCTTGTCTTCATGTTAAGACATCCTCTGCATGTCTTCTTTCGAATAGAATAATTGGTGTAGGGCCTCTTTGGTGCTAACACCTACCAATATATCTTCTAACTATTGTAATACTTCTATGTCCAGGTGTAGGGTTTATTTCTATTGATCCTTGTATAATTCTAAACCAATCCCCATGAATAAACCCTATATTTCTTCTACCCAATCCATGACCTCCTTTTGTTTCTCCATTATACGAGCTAGGATTTTTTCATAGACCTTGACTATTTTGGATATGCTCTTGATCTAGGTCTAGAAGTTGTCTAGCTCTTCTCCTTCATAAATTTTGACCAAGATTTGGAAGCGTTGCTTCTTGATTACTTTTAGGTCTTGGAGAATATCCTTCCATTTGATTACTTTAGAATATCATTCTCCATTAGGTCAATCTATTTTGTGCCCTCAATTAGGATGACTTTGTAAGGCCTGAACATGATACTGATAACCCCTTCTCTGTACTGCTCAAAATCATTTTTCCAATCTGCACTTTCTTCAATGAAAGAAGGGGTCACACCTACTGGTAGGTCTAGAGTGGTTCTCTTTTCTAATACAGCCTATAATGAGGCATCCGGGCAATTTGGGTCAATGGGACCCACCATTTTATGAATGAATTTCTTCAGAGCCTGATTATGCTTTGTTAAGGATTGGATAGGTTCCTCGCCCTTTCTCATGAATCCTAGGGCATGCTTAAGACCTAGGGCTGCCAATGTCTTGATCCCTTCCCTGGTAGGATCTCTGAGATCTACCTCCTCAAATGTATAATCTTTAGGGGTTATCTGATCTTGAGGGGTGCTAGTAGAGGTAACTAGCACCTATGCTTTCTAGCAACCCCTAGTGTCTTGCATGACATAAGATATGGTTCTTGCTGGTATATTCACCTTTGTCTGATGGAAGGATTGTTCCAAGGACACAAAACTTGTGTCTTATTCTTCCTCTTCACTAGTGTACATTCTTTTTCGAGGCTAAATCTCTTTAGTAAACCAAGTAGGTTTTCTAAAGGTGGTGATTGGCTCATATGGGGCAATGTGGAGGATTGAAGCCAAGTTTTGTGGCCTGGGGGTCATCTCCTCTTCTGAATCTTTTTCACGTTCACCTTCTTTCCCCCTTTCTCCCTCAAGAATTTATTCTTCTTGGCCTTCTCCTTCTCCCTTCTCTTCTTCCACTTCCATATATTTTCCATCCTTATCCCAACCTTCATCCCCCGAGGAACTGATCAATACTTCTACATCAAGGACAATCTTGGCTGCTAGTGTGGTTTTGAAGGGTGACACAACTTCTATGATTACTAACCACTGGGGATTTGGGATCAAGAAAGGTAAAGGGATTGATGGTGGTGGAGTAGGTGTAGGTATTGTGGGTGGTGGAGTATGAGTAGGAGGCATTGGAATGGGAGGTGAGAGAGTAAAATTTGAAGGAGGCAGAGTTAGCGTTGGAGTCGGGAGAGGTGTTGGTGGAGTAGGAATTGGAGGTGGGAGAGAGGTTGGTGGAATAGGAATGTGAGGCGGTGGAGTAGAAGTGGAACTCTTTCCTACAACTTTATCTCTTGTTATGTTCTGAGCCACTATGGAATCTTGATTTTTAGGGCCTTGACCAGTTTAGAGCTTGTCCCTGCGATCAACACATTTAGTGTGTGATTGGTGAATTGGGCCAGAGGTGGAGTGAAGATTACTTGTGGTTGGATGAGCATTGGCACTCCTATGTTAAATATTTTTGATGAGTCAGGTGTACCCTGTCCCTGGTCTACAAATCCTTCTAGGCCTTCAAAATTGGAGATTTGGAACTCATCCGAACCTAAGGCATCGAAAGGGTTTTCCTATTCTTTTGGATCCTCCATGTGTTTTCTTGTAGTATCCTTTTATTTCCTCTTCTTCTGGCTCCTCTTGTAAGGTTTCTAGCAGTGGAGACGCAAAAACCCTCCTCCTTTTCTAAATTCTCTTTCCTTCTACCATGGTAGGGGGAGATTGACCAAAAGTGGAAGGACCTTAATCTTGTGTTGCCTGCACCGATCCAACTAGGTGATCTATCTTTCCTGTCATCCTAGTCTTGGGAGCTTTGTGCCTAGGATTTGAACCATATTCTACTACATGTTCATGGCCATATATTGTTCCTAGTTTCTATGGTTGGGCCTTCTTGTACTGTGGTACAGTAGATTTATCTCCATGTTTCTTTAATGCCCTCTTGGGTGGATTCATCAATGTCTTTATAGGAATGAGGTCCATCTTGTTGGATATATTTCTAGTTTTGTGAGTCTTACTAAAATTTTTGGGTTCCTAGTGTCAATTTTGCCTAAAAATGTCAAAGTCTATTCAAGTGTATCATCAATGTTTCTTGCAAGTGTTGATTTCCAAGAAATGGAGTGAAAAATGGTGAAAAACCATAAACCCTAGGTCTCTTGTGAAAGAAATGCATTTAAAAACTCTATACTTTCAAGAATTGTTCTAATTCTGTGTTAGTTTTCCAAGCCACTTAAAATCCTTTTTCGTCATATGCGTAGCCAAGGAGTATTCTTTTATCTCGCAAAGCTCTTTATCTCTTAATCTCTAAATGATATGGAATATACTCTTTCCTTTCTGAGATCACGCCCAGGCCATTGATCGAGTTCCTTTTAAGTTATGATCGTGTGGCTAGTGCATAATCTCATAAAGAAATAATCAAGTACAAGAAGATTGTGAGACTTGGCAAGGATCGTAGATCAGGATCGAGATGAGTGAATGGTGCTTAGCCTCGCAATGAATTGATGATGTCATGAAATTTTTGGAGGTCTAGCAAGAACCATAGATGCAATTTTTATCATATGGCTAGCGCAAGATCTTGTGATTTAACTCAAGTTATGTAACTTATTCAGTGAGGTGAAGTTGCTCAATTGCGTAATCTCACAATGAAACCTAAGGTCAAGATAGAGTTCATTTTTGCTCAGTCGCATGATCTTCAAAAGAAATCAAAGTTACATGAAAAATTGTGAGATTTAGTGAAGACAGTTGATGTTTTATCAGATGAGCGGCTGGCACATGATTTCCAAACTAATGCCAAGATCAAGCTTTTCTTCAACGATTAAGCGAAAGCAGTAGATCTTGTTATATCCTTATCTTAATCATGTGGATGACATTTTGTCTCAGAATGAAAGTGAAGTTAAGTGAAAAGTCTCGAGATTCACCACAAACCATTGGATTAAAGAAGAATCAAGGGCTACCATGTAATCTCAGGAACAATAGATAAAGTATAGAAATTTTGTGAGACTTAATGCTGATCATTGATTGAGAAAAGACATGAGGGCTGGCGCATGATCTCCAAATAGAACCTGAGTTAGAAAATTTATTCAATGACTTGGAGATAGTTTAGTCACATAATCTCCAAATAATCTATGGTTAGCTGTGGTTAAGTCAAAGCTAGTTTAAATTTCCCGTAGGTGAATTTGAACCATTGATGAAGATCAAATCTTGTGGTTGGCGTTGAATCGCTATAAGAAGTCAAGAGAGCATAAATTATTCAGTGATCAAGAGATAATGGCTAAGATGTAGACACTTGTGTATGTGGCTGAGAGATCTATGGTGTTTGTGAAATATTAGAATAAACCCAATATTGAGAAAATTATCTAATGACTCAGAGATAGCCTTTAGTTGTGTGATCTCGTAGAAAACTAGAGTTAAGACCAAAGTTTGGGAGATTCAGTGCAAGTCATAGATTTAAAGGGAGATCAAGGGTTGTTGTGTAATCTCTAGAAAAATTGAGCAAGTACAAAATGGTGTAGAGACTTAGCGCAAGACATAGATCAAGATCTAATTGTGTATACCATGCATGATCTCAGAATAAACTCAGGGTAAAGTGAAACATTGAGTGATTTTGAGTTTGCTCAGTTGCGTGATCTCTGAATGACTTAAGGTTAAGTTAATCTAAGAGCTGAGTTGACAAGACAAATTTGAATCATTGACATGACTCAAATCTAGTAGCTTTCATGTAATATCGGAGTAGATCCATGGTTAGTTGAGATGATCAGTGATTTAGAGACTTAAATAGTCGCTGGATCTCCAAATAGACTCAGGGTTAAAACAAGGTTATTCTTTTGCCTTAGTCACGTAATCTCTAAACAATGAAAGGGTTAAGAAAACCATTTAGTGAATCAGCCTAAGCCATAGATGAAGAAGAAGATTGTGTGGTGGGTGTTGAATCTCATGATGTAACCTGGGTCAAGATAAACTCTCAGCGACTTGGAGATAACATAGTCGCGCAATCTCCACATAGATTATGGTTAGAGTATGGTAAAACTGTAAGGGTTTGTTCTCATTCCATAAGGTAAAAAGGCTCACCTACTAAAAAGGAAAGATCCTGATAGGGTGTAAGAAATCTGCTGAGATGTGAATAGTAAGAAAAGCCATCCAATCACATTTATTTTAAAGCCTTTTCACGTATAATAGGGTTTTAAAACTGAAAAAAACACTCATGATCCTTCCCAATTGGGATATTCAAATTTGATTACCTGTCAACTTCATGCACCACGACTAGGAAAAATTGATGTCGAGGCATGCAGAGTTATGATAGAAGTGACTGAGTAATAGTTTCCAGGTCCTCGACAAGACTGGTACATTGAATTCTCAATGATAAATAAGCACAAACTTTCTACATTTTAGTTTACCAAAAATTTTCAGAGTGCAGAGGTAAGAAATTGCGTAAGTTTCAGAGTTTTTAGAAGTGAAGAATTTCTTATTTTCAGAGTGAATTATAAGGAGAGCTTTGTGTCTAAGAGAATAATTGTTGAGTAAATATTAGCAAAGATGAGCCAAGCAGGACCAAGCGGTGATGCAACCAGTGGAGGAGGTAGAGATACAAAAGAGGAGAAGAAAGTGAAGAGAAACTATTCTGAGGAATTCGTGGCTTTTCTACAGGGGACAAACCAAAACAAAAAGGTAAATGATGAACTCTTCTTTGATGATATGTCAAATTGTAGAGATCCACATACTCCTAGGGTTTCTGGTTAACATCTTTTCAATTAATTTTATAGTAATAGGGACAAGCCAATTCCCATATCAAACCCTTGGAAATTAGGTATGGCTAAGCTAATTGTCCCAGATATCTTCGTAGATGTAGACTTATTGATTGAGTTAGCTATAAATTATGATTCTCTTTCTAAGACTATCAAGAAAAGTGATGGGACAACTTTAGTCACTTTGGATAAGGCATCTTTCATGAAGGCCTTTGATATTTATCATCCCTGCACCACATAGATCGATTTAACCAAGTTAGATAATAAGTATGTCAGGGAGACTACCATTGTTAGCATATTGATCCAGGCTCATGTGCCTAGATCAAATAGAAATTACATAGCTGCCCTGCCAAATTTTGATGCACCATATTTTTATAAGGATTTGAGCTTCTATATGAAGTATATTTCTTATGGGATGTGTAGGGTGTTGGGAATAGATGGGGGCAATGAAAGGTTGCCTACAGATCTTCTGATGATCATTTTGGACCTTTAGAACTCACATGCCAATACTAACTTTGACTACATCCAGTATGTCATTGATAAGATGCATCAAGGCCTTGTCGATATCCATAAGACAACCAACCCTAAGTTCATGCATTATTCAATTTTGATGCATCTAATTTTTTACTTCAACATCAAAAATAGGGACACACAAAATATGAGACCAAGGATGCAATTCCATGACCAACCAGACCCCATGAAACTCTGGCTTAGGTTTTGGAATTATACTTCAAATGAAAATGACAACTGTGGTTTTCAAAACTGGATTGCATATCCACTTTTAGTTTTGCTAGGTTTAAATTTTACAAGGAAGTTCATGCATTATTCAATTTTGATGCATCTAATTTTGTACTTCAACATCAAGAACATGGGCACACATAATCTAAGACCAAGGATGTAGTTCCATGACCAACCAAACCTTGTAAAAATTTGGCTTAGGGTTTGGAATTATACTTCAAATGAAAATGACAATTGTGGTTTTCAAAAATGGATTGCATATCCACTTTTAGTTTTGCTAGGTTTAAATGTAACAAGGCTTTCAATCAAGGTTCTTCAACTTCTTAGACCTTGCCAATATGTGAACAGGTGGGTAGGAGATGACAATTGGGGAGATTTTTACTATTAAGAAACCTTTACTTTGATAAGGGTTTATGGATGTTCCTAACCCCCACACATACTTCCATAGTATGTGCCTCCAAGAATAGTTGTAATGGAGTTTATCTAGCAGCTGATGTGGATAGATAAATAGGACTTGGCTCCACACAAGAAGGGTACTTTCACACCAAGGAAATTCAAAATTTATAACTTTAAAATCAGGAAAATATACATGGATGCAATGAATAAGTGGTTGGGTCAATATAGAATGAGTATGGCCTTATACAGGTATGTAGACCCAAAAGGCTTTATCAAGAGTGTAAAGAAGCTTTTGAATCCAAGTATAAGTGCTATCAAGGAGCACAATGAATGTGTTGAAGAAGACCTTATTAGAAATATTCTCGATGATGAAGAGGTATCCACTAGAGTTACCAAGTATGAGGACCTTATATACTTGGAGCAAAAAATTAAGAAGGTAGGGATTCCTTTTGGAGGATTTTTCCCAGAAGTGCCTTATTTGGAAATAATTTCTAAGATGATTGAGTTATACAATACTTTGTATAATCAACTGGAAGGCCAAATTGAATATAAGCATAGAGGCCCTAAGAAGAATTCATCCTTTGAGTATGAAGAGGATAGTGAGGTAGGTTACTCGGTACAGACTCCTCCTCTAGTGGATAAGCCACTCATAGCAAAATAGAGTATAGTGGTTAACCTTTCTGAGGTACTTGATATTGAGGTAACCAATGAGCCCCCAAAGAAGAAAAAGAGGATATAATTAGGGGAACATTCTCAAGAAAAGATACAAGAGAAGAGGAGGGATAAAGTAAGTGCCTTGATTAGTGGTGACATCCAGTATTACCCTCTGCTTAGGAAGACAATCAGGGAAGGGAAGAAATTAAAAGAGGATATTTAAGAAGAAATTGAATTACCCCTACAGCTGTGTCAAGATGAGAGAGAATTTCATCAGGAGGAGTTCCTCAGTGATGATGCCTTCATTAAGACAAAAGAATTCAAACACTTCTTGATTTGTAGGAAGAAACAAGAGGTGGGTGCTCAATTGCAATTGACAGAGGTTGGCCCCGTACAAAGTGGAGCCTTACAATCCTTGCAAGATTATGACCATGAAACAAAGACCATGATACCTGAAGAGGCTAGACAACTAGTAAAATATAGTGGAATGCTACTTGTCACTGGGTGGGTTTTGGCTTCAACATTCATAATTGACCAGATTAGAAAAAAACCAAATGCTAAATTGTCTTCTAAGAATCAAGTGGCAGAAATGATAAAAGGATTTGGATATGACCCAGATCTTTGACTTTAGCAACCTGGTCATTATCTCCAAGGTCACAAAATCCATCTCTGGTGAGTATTGAAGTAAATATGGATGGAGACAAAATTATATGGTCTATCCACAATACTTCAGATTTAGAGATCTCCAAGGCTTTCACCCACTTTGCATACCTCAATCAAGGAAAAAATAGAGTCAATTTCAAATAGGTACAAAAGACATTTTGATGAGTCAATTATTGTGGTAAAAGGATAGAAATGTGTGCTTAATTAAGATCAAAGCATTACAGGGGGAAGTAGAAAATTTGAGAAATAAATTAGAAGAGGCTCCCAAAGATCTCCCCACTCCACCCAAATAAATTTTGGATTCTCAGAAAAAAAACAACATAATATATTCCACTTGGAACATAGTAATTTGACAAGGATCCGAATAAAGTGGCTTTGGAAGCTTTATGGAAAATCTTGTAGCACAGGATTGATGTCTTGAAAAGTAAATTTGACTTGGTGCACAAGGCTTATAATAAGCTACCTAGCCTAGAAAAGGAGCCCAAAATCCACATTGCAACTTTTGACCCATAATTTGGCATTTGGTCAGGAAGGGGATCATTGTTTGAATGGTTGGAATCCTTGCATCCACATAGGACAGATCTCCCTGAGATTGTTTTTCAAGTGGGAGAGATGATTGAGAAAATTAGAACAACATTTTATTTCTTTAAATGCAAAGCTAATCAAATTTAGGTAAGGATTAATATCTTTGGTCCAGACTTCAACACATTTATTCCTCTAATTAAGGGAGAAGATGATAAGATCAAAACAATGGAAGAATGGAGAAATGAGTTTTTCATTCTATTTCCTATTAAAGAGGCATTCATAGGAGATGACATTATCCTAGATATGGACAGATTCAATAAGATCTTGGATGAATCCTTTAAAGGAGAGACAGACCTCATGAAGTTTGTTACAGATGTCAAGGTCATAACAGATGCCAGATGGGACAAGAAGAAGGCACAGTTATAGAGTATTCAAAGTTTTAATTGGCCTTCAAAGGAAGAGGTTACACAGTGGGATATCATCACCAAGCCCAAGAATAAAAATCTAGCAACCATTGACTTGGATGTGTTGGATGAGGAGTAGAATATCACCTGACACCTTATCAATGAGCACAGAGAGGGTAATCATCAGCAAGAATAGTGTAAGTTAGCATGTATTGGCAGTCACTACGTCTCACAAAAACCTTAAGAGGTTACCCATAATATCTGTGGACAAAGCTACCAACTGCCAAAGATTTGAAATAATTTCAAATCAGCTACTCAAGTGTTTCTTCTCCACCGACTGAAGCTGTAACTATAGTTTTGTCTTTTAGTACTTTGTAGGTTAAGCTTAGCCATCTGAAGCTTTTTGGATCTTTGATCTTTAAGGATTCCAAGATGGATAGTGCTCTATATATAGAAATTTGTAACATATTGTAAACGATGGCGAATTTACAACTGCGAGGTAGATTTCTTATTTTTGTCTAGTTTTTCAAGATTTTTTTTTCTTTCTGAATGTATTGAAGTAAAAGTATATTAATAAAATGTAGTGGAGTTTCCTATTTCACATCTATTATTTCTTCTTGTATTTCTATTTATGCTCTTTTATGTTTAATCTTTAAGGCATTACAAATTTAGCAGTTATAAGATAACTATGCGATTATTTGTAAGTTTCTTTCAAGGAGGGAGTAAATCTTATAAGTAGTTCCAGAGAGTTAGATATTAGTTTGAGAATTTGATTCATGGGTGTGGGAATGAGAAGATAGTTTCTAAGGCACTCTATCTGGGATTCATATGTGTCTCCATTAATTAGTTTCTATGAATATATATTTCAATTGACTCTTTTCCCGGGATTAGGCACTGGTCTTGGTTTTGATAAGTAGTTATCATAATTAATCTTAAATGTAAATAATCATTTATATATTTTTGTTATCAAGAAAATATATGATTAATCAATTGTATTGAAGAATACAATTCAGTTTGTTGATTCCTTGAAGAGAGAATCATTAGGTTAGCCTTCCTGAATTAAGAACTCTAAAAAGAAGAAGGATGAGAATCCTTGTTTCACTATTATTTTCTCTTGTCAAGTTCATGGTCTAGCTTGTTAAGCTCTATGTTAAATTTATCATAGTCATCTGCAAGATGTGCTATCAGTTGTTGCAGTAACAGGCAAGAAGAAAATCAGTGTAGCCCTTGACCCACTATTAAAGTTATTTAAAAATAGTAATCTATAAAAGGTACACCCGCCTAAGTCCGTGGAGCTCAAAGAAGGAGGTTTAATCCTCTTTAATTAGATTTTTACTTGTAGGATTCAATAGTTGGGAATCTAAGAGTCAAGCATTGATGCTATATTGGGATTTTGCAAGAAAAATCTCTCAAAAATTAGCGACTCTACTGGGGAGAAGCGGATTTTTGTAAAGTCTATAGTGACTAATTTCTTATTGTCCATTTCTTGATCAGTTTATTAATATTTACCCATAATAGTTGTGGATGGCGACTCTAACTCTTTGCATTCCAGTGTGATTTGCAAATTGAAATGCTAAAAATTCTTGTCTGATCTTAAAATAAGTCGGAAAAGAAATACCAGGTCTTATTTTAGAGCTAATCCTTAAAAATATATAGGAGAAGATCTACATGCACCTGGAAGGAGACAGTTTTCCAAGAGAGGTGGATCAAATCATAATTCTCCCAATACTTCAAAGGGGAGAATGGAGACCCCTTTCCATGAGAGAAGGTCATCTTCATCTGAGAGTGCAGAACAATCAAGGCCCAAAGATCCTTTTGCAGATAATGTACCTTTTGATCCTTTCAGAGAGGGAGAAATGATAGATGTTAGATTATTCCCTACAAAAGGAACACTAAAACAACCAGCAGAGACATTTGTTGCTGAGACAAGATCTTATGATTCTGAAAAGTTGAGAGAGGAACTTCTATCCTTAAGAAGAAAGAAATGTGAATAAGAATTAGAGATAGAAGATGCCAGGAAAAGTTGTGAACAAGAGTTCTATGACTTGTTAACTAGGAGAGAAGAACTCTTGGCATAGACAAGAAGAAATGAGCTTAAGTCTAAAATCCTAAATGTGGTTGAAGGTCTAGACCCAGATTTATTTGGTGACCTTGAAGCCTTGAGAAAACAAGTTGCTAATAAAAAAATAAATTCAACAAAGATGAGTTTGCGAAAGCAGGACATGTCATGAGACAATTGCACCTAGATGAGATTAAGAAGAATGAAAAGCTCAAGATAAGTGATAAAAATGTCTCTGATAAAGGAAATAAAAAGGCTATTAGCATAACTATCAATGAGCCTAAGAAAATTAAAACTATACCTGCAAGAATGTCTCAAGTTGACATAGAACTTGAGAAATCTAGAAAAGCCAAAGAGGATCTAGCCAAGCAGCTAGAAAAGATGGAGCTAGAGGTTGTCGCTCCTGATATGAAAATGAGGATAGGTTTCTTGCATGCTAAGACTAATACTACTGCAATTATTTCTATGCCTATGAATACTGGGACACAACAAAAAAATCCACTAGGTGATGCTAGCCCAACTTCTCAAGAGTCTAGTGTTTGTCCAAGTGTTCAACATGTTGGTCCTAGTCCAAACACTCAAATCTTTGGTATAAAATAAGGAGGCCCTCTGCATACCCAAAATCAAGGAGGTGCAACAGGACCAAGTGGAAACAATGCTTTGGGAAACTTCCAAAGATGACTTGTTCAGCTGGACAGATATAGACCTCTTTTCTTTGATGGCATCCATGGTCATCCCAACCTAATTCCTAATTAGGTAAGAGATCAAATCCCTAAGTTCACAGAAATAATGTCATAACCTATGAACAACATTTAAAATCTTTCACAGATAAGATTACTGATTTTGTAATAGAACATGAAGATCTTATTTTGAATCTTTTCATTCAGTCTTTGACAGAAGATGCAAGGGATTGGTTTATAAATTTTCCTAACTATAGCATATCATATTGGGAAGAATTTGTTAAATATTTTAGGGAGTGATATGGAGAACATGTTAACTCTTCTTATATGTTGAATAAATTTAACAACATAAAAAAATTCCCTAATGAAAGCATGGTAGACTTTAACAATAGGTTTCAAAAGGCCATGAATAAATTATTCCAAGTGTTAAGGTTAGATGAGGAGGTATGTCTGACCACTTAATTTAATACTGTTGATGGGAAGATCTCCTATCTTGTTAGAGATAAGAACCCAAGAACCCTGAGAAAATCTTATAAAACATCAATAAACATTTTGGTTGTATTTCGTGTTTTGCTGTTTTGCCCTGTTCCTTGCTTTCCTCTCTCAAAGTTTGCAGGTTTTCATGCCTATTCCATGTCAAAATCTTGTTAAAACCCTGCAAAAACCCTAAGACCTAATGTTAAACGATGCATTTTAAAAACCCTTAGCCATGTCTTCTTTTCCTTCGTTACCTTTTTCAAGTCACTTAAGGCATGTGCTATTTAATAGGTTAAGACAGGTCGCTTGATCGCGTGAATCAAAATGCATATGCCAAATGATCTCCCGACTTTGCTTTTGCCTTGTGTCGCTTAGTCTCGTGATAAAACAGAATATTCTCTAAGTGTATCCAGACTCAGCGATCTTCCTTTGGTCGGGTTATCGCTTGATTTTTGTGTTATGAAGTTTTAAAGGAAGAATGGGACCCACCTCAGTCAGGTGATCGCATGAAGAAAAGGCAAGTCAACGAAATGTCTTCCAACCTTGCGCCTTTCTTCATGTCGCGTGATCGCTGGATCAGAACAGTCAAACAGTTAAGGAAAACCTGCAGTCGCGTGGTCTCGTGATTAAAAGACGGTTAAGAGATAACAGTCATGACCATGCAACTAGCAGTTATATGTTATGTGATTTCCCTCAGTCGGGATGTCGCTAGAGCAGAAAGATGAGTCAGACTTCCAGAATGCATAAAGTGGACGAAGTAATAGATGACATCTGTCAGATTTCTATTGGTTGTCATGTGATCGCTTGATGAAGAAAGAGGATCAAGCGGTAAGGAGACTTAAGTCATTATACCCTCGGCCGTGAAGTCTCGTGATATTTTAAGGGTATGTGAAAATGTATAACGATCAAAAGACAGCCGTTCGATGAAAAGGTGAAGGGATCTAACGGTGGTCGCGTTGTCTCATGATAAAAGTGCCCCAGGTAAA
>MU227643.1:3124108-3142204 GCA_018584345.1 Thuja plicata | reverse complement strand
TTCATTTATGAGTCTCCAAATTCATAAATGAACCTTGTCCCCCCTCTCTCTCTCCCATTCTTCTATAAATAGAAGCCTATTTTGAGAGCAAATAAGCCTTCACCTTAGATTGAAAATGCATTGTTATTCTGCTAGATTAATCCTAGAATCATATTTCACCTATTATCTCATGCTAGCTTATAGTTCTTATTTCATGTTTTAGAGCTAGAATACTTGTTTTTCATGTCTTTTAGCTTGTTTTTAAATAAAAATCCTTCATGCTAGGTTGTATTTGTCACTGATTTGTAGCATATTCTGAGGGCCGATATGCTACTAATTACACTCCTCCTAGTTAGCAGGCAATAGGTTGATATTAGTGGTTTCTAACATTTTGGACTAACCATTTGAGCTAATGCAATGATCTATTGAGTGTTTGTGTCTTTTTCAATAGGTACCCATTTACACACACACAGGCCACACATTTCGCCATTACCCTCACATTATTTGAAAATTTGTGTCTCAATGGTTCAACAGACTTACTTTATCAAAGAAATCAATTTTAAAACATGACCGTGGGTCTTAGCAATGTCTTAGCAAATCATGCGGGTAGAAACAATTGATGGAGACTATAATAAACTTGGACATGTATCCCTCAGGTATAATGCATTGAAGATTAAACATCTTATATCTTTGTCTTGAGGCAATGCGGTGACCGTCAGATTAAGATCTGTAGACCTTATGGCAAGACATATTGTCAATTAGTGTCAAAACACTTAGTCATTCAGTGTTACCCGAGTATACAGAGTTACCCGAGTATACTATGTCATCTGAGTGCTCAGTATCACCCAAGTGATAGTTTATCACTTGAGTAGTCCTTTGGACCCGAGTGACAATTTGAAGTCAACTTTGCATATATTGTTAAATATAAATTTGTTTATTGCAAGTTGACTTACAAAGTTATTTGTTGGATAAAGATATATATGTGAGATAGTTTGTTTTATCCAATATTTAGAATGAAGGAATATGAGAAGAAGATGAATATGAGTATACGAATGGCAGTTTGAGTTAAGTATAGAAGTGTTCAAGATAGTAGAGGCTTATCTATCACATTCATGTGATCAGTTATTTTCAAAGGATATTATTTAGCAATCATAGTTGCACAGGGAAGATCATCAACTATTTCATTCTCACAGGTGGATGAGAAAAATCCTTTAACAAGGTGGATCTAATAGTCCTTTCTTCTAATCTCTTAACCTAGTTACATTACTTATTGTATTATACAAAATCCTATAATAAGGTGGACCTAACAGACCTTTCTATGCTCCTAATAGGGCAAAACATTAGAAGTGGCCATTGTAATTTTTAATAGGCTAAATTTATACTACAATACTAAATCTTGTGGGTATCATCCCCATCCCAGTTTTACTTTGTTTTGGAAGGTTTTTGGGTAACCAAATATTGTGTTATGTATTGTATATGATTCTTTACTTTCGAGTTATATGCATACAAATAAATAAGCTAATCGAGTTTTATTGGTTCTTGATTCACACCCCTCTCTCAGTCATTGGGCACATCATATAATTCCAACAATTGGTATCAGAGTAGTGGTTCTCTTATCAAAAGTTTAACAGCTTGAGAAAAGATCAGAGGATATGGAAACATACAGACTAGAGAAAGCCATTGAGAATGAAAAGATAGATCTTAAAGTGGCCATGGATCAGATCATAAAACTTAAGGTGAAGCTCTCTCTTTCCCTAAAGAGAAGAAAAGAATTAGCAGTATAAATGAATGACAAGAACTATATAGAAGAAATAATTGAAGAATTTTGCAAAGACAGAAGCTCATAAGAAGCTGATGCAGCCATTGAAGACTTTCTTGCAAACAATCTCAATTTACATGAAGAAGTCAGAAAGTTGAAAAGAGAACAGGAAATTCACTCAATTAGAATGTGTGAAGTCATGGAACTAAAGAACAAAGAAGAAGATTAGAAAAATATAGCACAAGAAGATAAAATACTGTTGAGTACAAGATTAAAAGAAAAATAAAATTAAATTCAACACTTATCACTTCAACAAGCTGATTTGGTAAGTCAAATCAATAATGCAACACAAGAATTTGTAAATCTAAGGATAGAAAATGAAAGACTGTAGAATGATCTCAATACTGAAAATAAAATAAATGAAAGTATGGTGAATTCACAAACTAGCATGGATCAGGCAATAGAACTCATACATCATGGACAGTCTGGATTGGGATATACTGAATAAGGTGAATCCTCACAACAAGGAGCTCAAAGGAACAAAAACCCTAAATGCAATCACTGTGATAAGACAGGGCATACATCAAATAAATCTTGGAGAAATGGAATGTCAAAACTTAATGGTAAATGCTATAGCTACAACAAACATGGAAATAAAGCAAGTGAATGCAAAGAGAAACCTAAGTTTGAAGGAAAATGCTACAAATGCAACAAACAAGGTCATAAATATTATGACTGCAGAACTAAGAGTTGGAATCCTGCTGAACAATTAGCCAACAAAATTTTTGGTTGGGATTACAACACTTGGTATAGATGTTGTCACTGTGGTGAATATGGATACATTGGCACAAATTGTGTGAAGAATCACTTCAGAAAAATAGGTCCTACTAAGAGATGCTATAAATGTAAACAACTCGGTCATCTGAGCAAGAACTGTATGAATAGAGAAAAGGTTGATACTAGTTTTTAGAAAGGTAAAACCAAAGTCTCAGAAATTAGAAATCACATGAGAAAGCAATGGGTAAGGAAATCCTCAGATAATTTAGATCAAAGAAATGA
Source organism: Thuja plicata (assembly GCA_018584345.1). NCBI lineage: Eukaryota > Viridiplantae > Streptophyta > Pinopsida > Cupressales > Cupressaceae > Thuja > Thuja plicata. Next base: position 3,139,407 of record MU227643.1, on the reverse strand, counting down.
AGGATCTAATGACACCCTAAATAGTGAGAAGGGTGGATCCATCATTACAGAATAGGAAAGTAAGGAGATGACTGGAACTGTGCAATAAAAATCCATCCTACTTTAGTTCCAGGTAAGAAATGCACTCCATATACGCATATTGATGCATGAGGACATATTTTAGTTCAACCTAAGTCAGAATGTTAGTTACACTTAAGTCACTCTAGCTCACCTAAGCTGAGTCGGGCAGCATTGATAACTGAAAAGTTAGTTTTACCTGAGCTTCCGAGTGAATCTTGGAGAAAAACCCAAGTCACACCAGCTACTATGTATAGATTATTTAATGAAATACTCTAACGGTTGAAAATCTATTATATATGAATGATTTTGAAGAGTATTGCTTACAAAGCTTTCAGTTTACAAGTCAATTCATATTCCATAGCAATTCAGTGCGCATTCATGATTGAAAGTAGAGTTTGATTATTTCGTCCAAACAATATGGCATCCACTTCTAGTAGCAAGGTGAAGAAAGGTTCAAAGATGCTAGTAAGGAATACAATTTGTGATTGTCTTGTGTTCAAGCTTCATCCGATAGTTTCAGAGGAGATAGACCTGATGGGAGCTCATTCCCTAATCCCTTCGAGAGTGTTACTAGTCAATGACATTCACAGCTTCTATCATTGCAACATATAGGAGCTTGCAACTAGTGCGATGAATCAAACATATGAGAAGTTATGTACCAATGGGAAACTGAAACCCGAGCATAAGCACCTCGAAACAAATGGTTGACACATATCATGCATATGCTGAGTTAATTCAAGACAAAGTGGATGAGATATGTTCTTAGTCGTGTTCATGACATGCAACTATGGTTGGATCATCCTGTGATAATCACTAAGTAGATAATTCACCATGTTACTGGGTTCCCTATGCTAGACAAGCCAAAAGCTACCAAAACCCTAAAAATGGATGAACTAGCTGTGTTAACCCTTGCTAAGTGGGACGAAAGAGGCATGAGACTCAATGGAGTAACAAATATGGATATGAAATTTTCCATTCGTGTGATAGCACACAAGATATACACCTTGAGCAGACCCAATAGTGTTCCATGCGAAGCTATTGAGCTAACTTACAAAGTAGTAAAGAAGAATTTGGTATTTGATCTAGCAGAATTTCAACTCACTCAGTTGAGAAAGAACATGGAGAGCATTTAAGTATCAAAAACCAATTCATGTAAGTTTGGTTCTCTTCTAATCTGCATACTATTTTATATTGAGGATTTCTTTCCCTCCAAAGGAATAGTAGCATGGAAAAAGGATAGACCAATCATTTATCAAATTAATGATTTCCTAGCTGAGATGGGAGATAATTTTGATAGAAATATGAATGGATACTTTGAAATTTTCAAACAGAAGATGCATATTAGATATAGAATTCCCAAACAATTAGTTGTGAAGTACAAAGAAGAAATATGTTTTCTATTTGATTGTGATAAAGTGTATATACAAGCAGTAAATCCTAGGGTTGCATGGGTACAACCCTTTCCATATGAAGTTAATAATGAGGACACTAAAGATATCATAGAGGTTCTTGTGAATGAACGTGTCAATACAAAGGCACCTTACTTTGGAACCTACGAGGAAGGAAAGAACAGGATATCTTTGGAAATTGGGATTCAAAAGATATTGAAGAGAGGAAGAAAGAGACTTCATACATTCAAGAAGAAGTATGCAAAGACCTACGAATCTCCTAAAATATCTAAGAGAAAAGAGGAAATATTTAAAACAGAGGAGATAGAGGAAATTGAATCTAAGAAGGAAGAAACTAATGTTAATCCTCCACAGAAGAAGAGGAAGACAACACCTAGAGAGAAAAAGGAAAAATGCACTACTCTTGTTGTCACCCTAAGAAGATCAAGGAGAAAACTTATACTAAGTGATGAAGAGGATGATGATGAAGAATATACTGTGGTATTCACTAAACCCACACCCACACTTGATCAAAAGATCAAAGACCTAAAATAAGGAAGAGCCATGAGTTCTTTAAAATCACTAAAGTATGCTTCTAGGACAGAAGAAGAAAAGAAGAAAATTGAGAAAGTAGTGGTGGAGAAGATGGAAAAGTTGAAATATGACCCTTCCAAGTTGAAGAGTTATATGACTGAACAATTATTTAAGGCAGTCTCTATTCCCTAGAAGAATGCATTACAAATTGAAAGAGATATAAGGGAAGAGACATTGAAGTAGGTCATGCCTGCAATGAAAGGCAAAGAAGTGAAAGAGGCCTTGAGCAAAGATGAGAATAATCACACCCTAGACTTAGGTCATTTCAAATATTGAATAGGAATATAGAAGAAGTATCTCAGCGTGCCACATTAGTGTGGAAATCAATATTTGAGATACCAGAAAGAAATGTGAAGGAAGAAGTACCGAGTACAGACCCTCTAGCACAAGGAAATGATGATACTCTACCCGAGGTACAAACTATTGAAGAGTCCCACACATAGCAGATTGTAGTTGAGGTAATGGAGTCACTACCCCAATCTCCCATACACAGTATAGTGACTCTGAGAAAAGACAAGGTTGCAAAATATACATCAAAAAAGACAAAGCCTGAGCAACAAGCTCCTCTTACTATTGAGACATGCACACCCGAGTCGCAGAAAGGAAAGGTAGAAATTTCTACTTTTGATTCATCAGTAAATGTTGATCCAATAATTGGTACTATAAAGGTCAATGACCTAATTGGTTTGAATACTGAAACAAAAGATAAGGTAGATAAAGGTAAGGAAATTATTCCTTCATCGAGTCCTAACTCAAAGCCAGTAATAACATATGAGATAGATCTGGATAAATAGATTGTGATTCCTAATTGGGATCTATCCAACCTATCTATAGAAAAAATGAATATTTTGGGAGAACTGTGGAAGAAAAGGGCCTCACAACAGAAACTCGGAAAAGAAAGACAAAGGAACAAAGTACTTGAAGATGTTAAAGGCATATTTGTAGATGCTTTGCAGATTGAAGTCAATTAAAGTGACTCAATAATGGACCAACTTGTTGAAATTTTCCAAAAGTTAAACACATACATGAATGGTTAGGAGAAGTTACTTGAGAAGACAGAGAAGAAATTTGAGAACAAGGTTCTAGAGAGCATTGCAAAGAAGATTGCAATTGACCAGGTGTAGCTTACACAAATTATCAGTACTCTAGAAACCAATGTGAAAAATGTGGTAGAATTATTTGTAAATTTGAGTGACTCCTCTAACTTTACCATGGAAATCAAGAATAAGATAGTAAAGATCAATGTAGACATGAAGGAAAGTGCAAGGCAGTTAGTACTTGACCCGAACACTAGTTCTACTCACTTCATGAAAATAAAGAATCTTACTGATTTGCAGGCTGAAGTGTTGAGAGAAGAAGCAAGAATCAGAGAATATCTTACAACCATTCAGAGCCAACTTCTACCACACATGGATGGAATGTAGAAACATATAACACATGCTAAAACTCTCATCCATGAAAACAAATTCTTAGTTGCTGAGCTGATGATAGAGATATCTCCAGAACTACAAGTTGAATTTCACATCTTGAAGGTGCTACATGATAATTGGGACAACATTCTGTCTCAAATTTTGAAGGTACATAGTGATTTTCTATCCTACTTTGGGATAACCCTATAGATGACATTTTTTTGCATTCTTGTCAAAAACAAGGGGAAAATATCATTATATAAGAGGGAAATGTCATTGTATATATCACATGTACAGTGGATAATGTAGAAGATATATGTTACAATAGAAATTTTCAAAAATACAAAAACATAGTCAGTTAGACCCGAGCAACAGAGCAAGTGTCAAAACTGGAGCAACCAGAAAGGGGGATTTTTGACGTATCAGATATAGAGTTTAATGATAAGTGTTTTTGTCACTAATGCCAAAGGGGGAGATTTTAGACCTTATGGAAATACATATTGTCAATTAGTGTAAAAACACTTAGTCATTCAGTGTTACCTGAGTATATAGAGTTACCCGAGTATACAGTGTCGCTCGTGTGTTCAGTATCACCCGAGTGACAGTTTATCACCCGAGTAGTCCTTCGGACCTGAGTAACAGTTTGAAGTCGAATTTGCATATATTCCTAAATATAATTTTTTTTATTGCAAGCCGACTTACAAATTTATTTGTTGGATAAAGATATATATGTAAGATAGATTGTTTTATCCAATATTTAGAATGAAGGAGTATGAGAAGAAGATGAATATGATTATGCAAATGGTATTTTGAGTTAAGTATAGAAGTGTTCAGGATAATAGAGACTTATCTATCAGATTCAGGTGATCAGTTATCTTCAAAGGATCTTATTTAGCAATCACAGTTGCACAGAGAAGATCATAAACTAGTACATTCTCACAGGTGAATCACAAAAATCCTTTAACAAGGTGGATCTAATATTCCTTTCTTCAAATCTCTTAACCAAGTTACATTACTTATTGTATTATACAAAATCCTTTAACAAGGTTGACCTAACAGTCCTTTCTATGCTCCTAACAGGGCAGACCATTACAAGTGGCCATTGTAAGCTTTAACATGCTAATTTTTTACTGTAGTACTAAATCTTGTGGGAATCATCCCCACCCTAGTTTTACTTTCTTTTGGAAGGTTTCTGGGTAACCAAATATTGTGTTATGTGTTGTATCTGATTCTTTAATTTCAAGTTATATGTATACAAATAGATAAGCTAATCTAATTATGGATTAAAAGGATTAAGTTTTACTGGTTCCTGATTCACCTCCCCTCTCAGTCATTGGGCACATCATAAAATTCCAACATCTTACATCTTTAGCTTGAGGCAATGTGGTGACTGTCAGATTTGTTAGATTAGGCTGAAAGCTAATCTCCTAAGAACACCTGCATGCATGACTGTTACAAGAAAGAAGCAAAAGATAGAAGAGAAGACAGAAAGCTATGGCAGCCAAAAGGCCAGAGACATGAAATCCGTGTTGCAAGAAAATAATTTCTATTAACAACAATAATGAATACAATCTCCTTCTGAAATGCAAAGAAGTGAATCCTTATAAAAGGAATCACGAAACCCTAAAGGTGGAAACCCTAAAGAATTATAAAGCTGCCTAAGTATAACTTAAGCATAGAGTAGATAGACTAATAATTAAATGAATTAATTATTAGCTAAACTAAGAATACTCTAACACCCCCCCTTAAGTGTAACTTAGGGAGAAGAAAAACAACTAAACTACTATAGAAAGTAGGAAAGATGGGTCCCGGCAACAAGGCCTGATCAGGTACCCAAGTACAAGAAATGAATTAGATGAAGGAAACTAAGCCTTCAATCTAGGGAAAATATGTCCCAGAGAAAGGAACAAGAAAGAGCAAGAAGCATCTCCAAAGCATGTAGCTGAAAACTCTGTTAGAAGAGACTGCTGGAACCCCCACTGAAGTGCATGAACAGGTAGAGAAGACAATGTCTGAAGAGCTGATCAGTTGAACTAGGAAGCAATAGAACCAACAGGTGATCCCCCCCATAATGCTAAACTGGGAGAGGTGACAGGAACACTGAAATGCAATGCCAGAAACATCTGTAGAAGAAGAACTAGGAACACCAACAGTGCAACAGAAGGACACACATAGGATAAAGGGCGGTGTCACCAAGACATAATATGGGCTAATGTCATGGAAGGTACACTCACTTGACAAAGGTGGATGCGCCTAAAATGACATAATCATCATAACCCCCATGGCACTTTATAACTGAGTGCGAGTACAAAAACACACAAGGTGTACAAGATCCCAGAAATGTAGAAGTAGGCACTTTATCTCAGTGTGTTTATAGAATAGAGATGCATCAGAAGAAGCATACAAGCTCAGAAGTTAGAAAGAAGAGTGAGCTAGAAAATCAGAAGAAGAGATCCTAGGACCTGTAGAACCAAGCAATCCACCAGAGTGCATAAACTGCCAAACTCAGAGGAGACAAAACCTAGAGAAAAATCTGGAAAACATACCCCTACAACTAAATAGTTCACTGAATCATCTTTCTGACGATATCTGGTTTGCCAAAAACGGAGTCCGGATGAGCCAGATATGACTCCCGGAAGGCAAAAACAAACATCAGACTTTGATAGAAAAAAACACTATCAAAATAGTAGACCCAAAAAACCAAATCACCATAGTCGGAAAGAGCTCAAAAAGAGCTTTCCGATGATATAATGAAGTCCAAAAAAGGCCTCTGTATGCTCCAGATAGAGCCAAAAAGGCGATAAGGGCTAAAAAAAGCTCCAAAATGCAGGAATTAAGCCCCTGGGGCTAATAAAACTGGGCCCCTGGGTGTATGGCACGCTCAGGGGCTAAGCCCGGGCTCCTGGTCATTCATATGACTGTCCGCTGGTAACATAAGCCCGCGAAGGCTTAAAAAAACCCGCCACCGGGCGGAGTGGAGACCGCCGGTGGGGCGGAGGCTAGTCGGCGGCTGCTGGCGGGGCGGCGAAGCCGAAGAGCAGCTCGGGTAGCACAGGGCGCCGGGGGCGGCCGGGGCCGCGGGGCTGCTGGGGGTCGCAGAGTGGCAGAGCGCCATAGGAGGCAGAGCAGCTAGGGGGTCGGGTGGCACAGCGCGGCGGGGGCCGGGCGCTGGCCGGGCCACGGAGGAGCGGCGGCGGCGCACCGGCTGCGCAATTTAAAATAACTATATGCGCTTTAAAAAAATCAAAAAAATTGGGTTTTTCTTAATTTTTTAAATTTTTTTCTCAGTTTTCGTGCCTGTACGGCACTGGAAACCAAATTTTTTTTGCCTCAGAGTCCAGTAGTCCAAAATGGACAAATTTTATGTCATTTCTGGAGTTTTGGGGTGCTCTGAGCTCAATGGCAATGTCCGTTTGAGCCCAAAGTGACCATAACCAAAGCTTGCCCCTGAAACACCACAAAAAACACTAAAAAACATCTAAAACCCTCTGTGTCTAGAATGATTCAACAAAACATGAACAACCAGCTGTAGAATGGCTCTGATACCATGTTAGATTAGGCTGAAAGCTAATCTCCCAAGAACACCTGCATGCATGACTGTTACAAGAAAGAAGCAAAAGACAGAAGAGAATACAGAAAGCTATGGCAGCCAAAAGGCCAGAGACATGAAATCCATGTTGCAAGAAAAGAATTTCTATTAACAACAATAATGAATACAATCTCCTTGTGAAATGAAAAGAAGTGAATCCTTATAAAAAGAATCACGAAACCCTAAAGGTGAAAACCCTAAAGAATTATAAAGCTGCCTAAGTATAACTTAAGCATAGAGTAGATAGACTAATAATTAAATGAATTAATTATTAGCTAAACTAAGACTACTCTAACAAGATTAAGATCAACTTATGGCTTCTTTAACTTCCTTTAAAAACCCAGGGTGCATGATCAAAACAATACTACATTTCACTTGGGCGCAATGCCTTGAAGGTTAATCTCATCACATCTTTTCCTTTAGGAAAAGAGCTAGCCGTTAGATTTGATTTAACCTAACCATAAATTATCTCACTACCACTTTACAGACCACAGGTCCCACCTTCTGGATAGGACATGTGTCATACAGGTGCAATGCCTTAATGACTAAACACCTTACATCTTTGGCTTGAGGAAATGCGCTAGCCACATGATCAGATTTAATAAGAATATTCTTTATTTTAATCTCAGCACTGAGCTAGGCCCACTTGGTACACATGGTGCAAGGGCACAATGCCTTGATGACTAATCTGAATGCATCTCTTCTTTAAGGAAAATATCTCACTATTGAATTAAATATAACTTGTGTCACTTTTAACTTCCCCTTTATCACTAAGCAGTGCCCGCCATATGCCACATCTTTCTTGAGCACAATAGATTAAAGGTCAATCTGCCTTGCATCTTAAATCTAGGAAAAATGCCTGCCATTTGATTAAATCATAAATGATCATACTTTATCTGATGGTATTCTTACAAAATGTAGACCCCACTATCCAGACAGGACACACATCATTTGGGTGAAATGGCTTGAAAGATATCCTATGTTCATCTTCTACTCAAGGAAAATTGCTAGCCGCAACATCTTCTGAGACTTGACCACTTGTTAATTTATTTCAGATAGGCCCCAAGATCTGACAACCGCCACGTGTTGATATAGTGCAATACCTTGAACAATAACATGAGGGCATCTTCTAATTAAGGAATCATGCAAACCATAGGATTCATCAAGACTTATCAACACTTTAGCCTTCTGTTTACTTTAAACATATAGGACACACACTGTCAAAAGAGATATATGTCACATAGGTGCAATGCCTTGAAGACTAACGTTGCCTCATCTTGCAATAAAGGAAAAATGCTGATCATTAGATTAGAAATGATTTGTGTGAGCTTTATGATAGATTTAAACATTGTTTGGACCCACCATATACACGTGTCCTTCAAGCGCAATGCCTTGATGGGTATCTCATGATCATATCTTCCTTGAGGAAAAGCATCATCCATTTGATTGAAAATAAATTGCATGATGGTTGGGTTTTAATAAAAATGCCTCAGGGGCTCCAAGACTTAGGAAATGACAAAAATATTTAAATGTTAGGACTCACAACTTAGAACCAAAAAGGTCCTCGACCATGGAAACTTAAAACACACGCTTAAAAGATAGATTTAAGTGCTTCCAAAAAGTAATGCAGATACATAAACCATGAAAATATTAGGATTTAAAAGCATCCAAATTTTTTTTTTAACAAGTGACACTTACGGTTTATGCAACCTGAAGCTTTCTCAGGGTTTTCAAAACACAGGACTTAGTAGTGAGGCGACAACTTTTTTGCAGCCCTAACAGAAGCATTGAGGATTGATGTTAACTCTTGTCCTAATATTATCCTAATCTATGAGATTTCCTTTTTCAAAGATGATAATTCCCCTTATGATACCTCACCTTCTATTAATTTCAGTGTCTCATGCTTTAAGGATGAAGCTTTAGTGAGTTATGATTATCCCACTCCTAAAGTTTGTTTTATTTATAGAAATGCTCCTACTCTTGATGAGTCCCTTATTTGGAATGAGCCACGAAACCAAAATATTGATTATTTTATGGCCCATGAAATAAATTACATTAAAGGAGATTATATTGTAGTAGAGGAGACCAGTATAACTTACATTTCTTCTAACATTCCTTTTATTGGTGAAGAATTAATAAGATTTCTTTGTCCCTCTTCTAAAGTTTTTTTTTACAATAATTATTCTTTAGAGAAAGATAATAATACCCTTTATTATCTCCCTATCATAAATCAAACCTTTGAGAACAAAGAGCCTACCCAAGTTAACGTTGTTCAAATTTTTGGTGGTGAAAAACCTAAGGTTTTTGTCCATATTCGTCAATATACCCCTCTACCTAAAAATAACCAATCATCATCATGAAATTTGGTCAACAAGATATTTATCATGTGGTTCTTCAAAATTATAACACAAGAAATAAAATACAATGTACAATTTTATTTATTCCTCCTTCTCTCCCAAGTTCTCAACCAATGCTTCTTCCTGCACCCTGTCTTCCTTAAAATCTTGGAAATGAGAATTATTTAGTATAACAAATTCATGCTACTCCTTACAAGATATCCCTTTGGGAGCTTCTTCAAAATTAACCTAAATACAATGAAGCATTACAACAAGCCTTGTGGAACATGATTGTTCTGCCTCCTATGCAAACTAATATAACTTCCATATTTGAATTCATGAATGCGACCAATAAGAGATCTCAAATTGTATTTTCTCAAGATGAGTTTCCTCCTAATGAGATTAAATATCAAGATGATTCTCTTATGGTTATTTTCCTTATAAATAGTAATATTATTTGAAGAACTATAATTGATAATGGCTCGAGACTTAATGTTTCTAGTATTGACTTCATTTATATCAACATATTTGATGCATAGTTGTGGTTATTTATGATTTGTTTGTTTTTTTGTATTGGTTGATGTGCGTACTGATACCTTTGGTGTATTGGATGAAGTGTTCACTGAAAGATGTTATTTACATGCTTAACCTTATCTGTGTCACTTATGTTCCCTTTTAGTGTACCACATATGATAGAAAATTTTATTGGATCATTCTTATCGTAGACATGTTTGTTGTACTTCCTTTAATGCATTTCAATGTATAGAACCTATCTTTTGGTACCAAAAGTCTCAGTTATTTTGTAGCATACTGAAGCATGTTCTATTGAGAGAGGTGGTCTATATTTCATTCCTTAACACCATCAATATTTGTTTCACTATGACCTATTTCAAGTTGGTTTAGGTTTGCTTGATTGATGGAATCAAGAAACATAAAGAAAGTATTATTCTCAGTTGTTCATAGTTTCTTGTATGGGAGTTATATGTGAAATGAATGTGAACGTGACAAGGAAATATTTGTTTATTAATGTATATGCGAGTTGAAACAGTCAATAGAAAACTGTTATATTATTTATATATTGTAGATTATCAATGAAAGTAACTTCTATGGTGGGTTCAAAAATGGTGAGAAGGAACAGTTGAGCGAGAGAAGCTAGAGTTTCTGGATCTATAGAGGGAAAAGGTAAATATGATGAAGAAGATGATGATCTGCATTGCTTCAGCTATTTTTGGGGGTTTCTTCCCCTATTTTTCATGGTAGGGTGGTCTTCTATGGGTGGAGGGTGTTGTTTGTTTCTCTACTTTGACTCCTTCCATGGGGGATTTTCCTTGTTGGCAGTAGGTTTTCCTATCTTCTATCATGTCCTTGACTATGCTTGCGGATTGTTTTCCTTTTTTTTTGGACTCTTTTCAAGGTGGAATTTGTTTCCATGTCTTCAGAACCAAATTTTGGTTCTTTGTGTGGAGATCTAATTTTGATGGTTGGGATTAGTTCTTTAGGGTTCATCATTTTTTCCTACGAGGTGGGCTTGGTTATTAACATCAACCTTGTCTTGGTTGGAGGGGATTGTCTTCTTCTACAAGATTGGAGGGGAAAATATATCATGTTTCTTGGTTGTAGGGCTCTCTCTTCTCTCTGGTCTAGTTCTCTTTGTGGTCCTCTCTTCCCTTCTTGGTATGAGACAATTGTGCTCTAGTCAGAGAATATTTTGTGGCATTGGGGATTTATTTATTCCTCTAGTCTAGAAGCCATTTTTCTATCTAGAACTTTAAGACTGTCGGATGGGGCTTCCATCTCCTTGTGGTGCAGCCTACCTCTGATTTTTTTTCAGCATGATGAGGCTTTTTATCTCCCTATTACTGGAAAGACTACCCCTATTCCTTCTAAGAGGGTTCTTTGGTCATTTTCTTTAGTGTGTGATATTGTTCTAGTGTTTTTGGTGGTGGCCTCGTGGTCTTTGTGGAAAGTGACTTCCTTTTGGACAGTGTCTTTCAGAGGGTGAGTGTAGATTTGGTTCTTTTGGATGAGCCATGATGCTTCTATGTCTCATCCTATGTAGTTGTAGCTGTGAGGCTGACTCAGACTAAATCTTATTGTGCTTCCCTTCCCATTGTGAGGATTGTTTCTCCTTGTGGTATCTCTTCCCTGCTCTTGGGAGGCTTCTGTGTTGGGTGTGGCCTTAGGTCTTCTAGAGGTTTTGATCCTATAATATTTGGTAATGCAACTTCCATGCTCTCTTTCTCATTTTCAGGTGCTCCCTTTCCCTTTTTGGTTGCATTCCTTGTTCAAGATTTATGGTGGAAGGGATTTCTTTCTTCTATTTGATTTTTTGTCTTTTGTGGTTGGGGTCAGGTGGATTATGATTCGAGTTAGGTGGATGCTGATAATTTTCAAGGGCCCAATCTAGCCTCCTGCTATTTTTGGTTAAGGATGTTTTCCAATTTTTGGGGGTGCTCATTTCCTTGGTAGAGTCCAATTCTTGTCCATCTCTTTTCTTTGGTGAACTCTTTTGGGCTCATTCCCACCCCTTCCCTTAGTTGCTTCTATTAAGGTGAAGTCCCCCCTTGTTGTTATGAGGGGCCTTCATTAGAACTAGTAGAGATCTGGACACATCTTTTTGTTGCTTCCCTTGATTTTATTTCCTAGAAAGGTGGATCCATGGTCTATGGAGGTGGTGATGTGTTTTTAGAGTGAAGTTCACTTTTCCATTCAGTGACTCTCTTCTTATGCCAGTTGTTGGCAGGTGGGATGGCTTTGGAAATGGTTTTTGAGATGGAGGGCTATTTCTTCTCACTTTTTTAGGGGAAAGGGTTGGTTCCACAGAGAAATTTTGTCTACTTGCAAATGGATGGTTTGGGGTTTCATGATTAATACCTTTTTAGGATTCTTTTCCTATCTAGTGTGTCAGCTAGTTATTTAAGGTTCAATATTTTGTGGCAATTTCTAATTATGGTTTTGGGGGCCATGTTAACACCCAATTATTATGGTTTGGGGAGCCATAAAAAACCTATGGATCTCATTATTTAAAAGATTATATATTTTTATTAGGACTTGGTCTCTTCCAGGGTTCTCTTGGGAAGAAGGTACTTAGGATGATTTGTCTTTAATGGCTATTGTTAGTTTACTGGCTTTAGATTGGCTTTCAGCAGCAGTTCTATAAATGTTCTATTTTTTGCAGTGTATCATCTATGTGGGGTTCCAAATCCCCTTCAAAATATTCTTGTATTGGGTTTTGGGGCCCCATAAAAACCTTTTTTCTCCTTAATCAAAAAATTCTATGGTGGGTTCTTTCTTTTATTTCTTATATTCTTGCAGTGATCTCATTGTATTAGCAGTAAGCCTATTTGCAATTTGAATTGAACGTTTTATATTTCTGTATAGTTATCCTGACTGGAAGTGAGCCCTTGTAAAAATCACCTTAACCAGTGTTCATTTCATGAGAATTTGTTTCTCTGTAACTTTTTCAAGTTTTGGTTTTATAATTGTTTATTTGCTTACCGATTTAGTAAAAGTGTTAATAAGTGTTTTATGAATATATGATTCACCTCCTGTCATTTATTTGTCTTGTTCAACAATTGATATCAAATATTGGTTTCTTGGTGAAGATCTTAACCACCTGAAGTAGATCCAATGACACACAAATTTAAGATTCCTATGTTTGATATATCCAACTAGAGTTCATCAAAGCATCAGTTGAAAGGATATATGATCTTGATAAGTTACACAACCTGGAAGCATGTGGAGAAGAATTTTGGGTTACCTCAGAATGACCCCACTAATCCAAATGAAATCAAAACCTATGAAGAAAATGAGAGAGAAAGGTATGAAATCTTTAGTGCTTTATCAAAAATTGAATTGGCGAAGGTTATTTTAATAAAGACTGCTTATGAAGTTTGTAAAATATTAAAAGAGTTTAAAAAAAATATGATAGGGTTAAGTTATCCAAAACGTTAACAGATAAGCGACAATATGAGAATATAAGAATATAAGAAGGTGAATACATAATAAGATACTTTTAAAGGGTTGACAATGTAATGAATCAAGTAAAGAATTGAGGAGGAAATATCATTGATGAAGATGTTATGGAGAATCTCTTGATGTCATTGCAAGATAGCTATAGTGAGATGATCTTGGTGATTAAGGAGGTGTATAATCCAAAGAAGTTTACCAAAGAATAATTTTTTGGCACCCTAACTGGAATATAATTACAAAATCTCAAAAAATAGAAGAGCACAATCGAGACAACATTTAAAGCAATAAAATCAAAATAATATCTGAATGGTGATGAGGGTTCAGATGATTCCAAAGAAAAATTTGCAAGGAAGCTAAAGAAAGGTATTGGAAAATACAAAAGTATGTTACCTCTTAAATGTTTTTGGTGTGCAAAAATAGGTCATTTCACTACTAGATTTCTAAAGAAATGTCCTAGTCATAAAATTAAGAAGTTCAACAAAAAAGCTTACTATGTTAATAAAGATGGTAATATTTCATAATATGAGTCAAGAACACAAAACTGTTTATTCTATGCTGAAGAAGAAAAATACTGATTGATATTTCTCACATATGCCCTGAAGTGGTTGATAATGTTGAGACTAATTTTTATGTTAGAAGGAACAATAATGAATGGTTGATTGATAGTGGTTGTTCAAATCATATGAATTGTGATAAAAGTAAATTTTTAACACATGAAAAATATGATGTTGGTCCTGTTATATTTGGTGATGATAAGAAAGAATTTATGATCATTAGAGGTTCAATAAATTTTGATGGAAATCATAACACTAACAATATTTATTATATGTAGGGCTTGCGCTATAATATTTTGAGTGTTGGATAGATATGTGATAATGGATATGATGTTGTAATCAAGAATGAAGGATGTGAAAGTTAGAAATGATCAACATTAGTAATTACAGTTCCAAAAAGGATAGGAAAGGACATGTACCAACTTGAAGGAGCTAGAGTCATGCAGATAATTCACCAATCAATCCCCTACAAGGACTTCCCATCGTAACTTTTATAGTAAGGGTCCTTCTCTTTGAAATTTTATCAACAAGCTTTCCTTATAAGTTTACCTAAGCCCTACAAGACCATAATTGCCTCCACACATGCCTATTGTCTTCACAAGACTCCACTATTCCATAAGAACATAACCGTTCACTTGACTGATCACAAATTGCTTCTTATGTAATCACTTTACTGCTATAATAGCATACTCACACCTTATCATTTCCAAATAAAAATAGACCCATAAAAATTTAAATGAAATCCTTCAATCCCTTACAAATATTCCACAATGCCTAACCAAATCTATTAACACACTTAAAAACTTCATATGACTGTCCCAAATTCAGTCCTCCTGGGACAGTTTCTTGAAATCAATTTGGTTGACCCCTTAAATGTACAAAATAATTGTTTTAGAAGAAAAAAAAGTCTTAGGTAACTTCAATACCTAACATATCCCAAAATTTTAGGGTCTAATGGCTTCATTTGGTGCCTCAACCAATAATGCTTTTGTTAGGGATTTTTCTTGCATGAACTGTACTGCTTGAAATGTCTATTTGAATCTTGTTACCTCTTAATCCTGATTCATAGTTCAGAGGCAAGAAAAGACTAATTGCTAAGGACTAGAATAAGGTCCTTCTTCATTTTTGAGTTCCACAACTACTCAGGAAGGTTTTACCTTTAATGATGGCTGTAAACACAGTATTTGTTAATGTGGACACTGATTTGTCATGTATCTCTAATGAACAAGCTCATAAAATACCTTGTAAATGATCAAGCATAATCATATAGAGGTTTTAACCATACAAATCATAATCTTAAATATGACAGAAAACCAGTGAGACAAGGATATCAATCCTTCTTCCTTTTCTTGATAGGAGGGACAACCTAAGTGATTCTCTCTTCAAGGAATCAATAA
>MU227643.1:3085648-3124008 GCA_018584345.1 Thuja plicata | reverse complement strand
TTTACAAATTCACATACCCTTAAAATATCACGAGACTTCACGACTGAGGGTATAATGACTTAAGTCTCCTTATCGCTTGATCCCTTTTCTTCATCAAGCGATCACATGACAACCAATAGCACTCTGATAGATGTCATCTAGTACTTCGTCCACTTTATGTATTCTGGAAGTCTGACTCATTACTTCTGTTCTGGCGACATCCCGACTGAGGGAAATCACATAACCTAAAAATGTTAGTCACATGGTCGTGACTGTTATCTCTTAACCGTCTTTTAATCACGAGACCACACGACTAAAGGCTAGCCTTACCTGTTTGACTGTCCTGATCCAGCGATCAAGCGACATGAAGAAAGGCGCAAGGTCGGAAGACATCTCGTTGACTTGCCTTTTCCTCATGTGATCACCCGACTGAGGGTGGGTCCCATTCATTCTTAAAGCTTCATAACACAAAGATCAAGCGACAACCCGACTGAAGGAAAATCGCTAAGTCTCTTTACACTCAGAGCATATTCTATTTTTTCACGAGACTTCACGACACAAGGCAAAATCAAAGTCGGGAGATGTTTTGGCATATTCGTTCTGATTCACGCGATCAAGCGACCTGACTTAACTTGTTATATAGCACATGCCTTTAGTGACTGAAAAAGGTAATGAAGAAATAGAAAGACATGGCTAAGGGTTTAAAATGCATCGTTTAATACCTGGCGTTAGGGTTTTTTCAGGGTTTATCAGGAGTTTGACAATTTGGCAAGGTATAGGCATGAAAACCTGAAAATTTTCAGAGAGGATGGCAAGGAGCACAGTAAAAACATGAAATACAACCAACAACTTTACACTAGTAATTCTGAACAACACTGATTGAGACAAGCATACTACTCCTTCAAACAAGAACCCAAACTGACCATCAACTGTATATTCCCCATTACCAAAAATTTAGAAACTCTCAAAACTCTCCCTTACACCTTCCTAAACCCTTACCGTCGACACAAATGCATTCCTCTATTCAATTTTCTAGGCACACTCAACATTCTATAATTCTCTCTAAACTGGGACAACAAACCCGACCTCCCTCTCATTTTTTCCATCTGTCATTTTCTGCATGAATGTTCTCAAAATTTAGGATAGTTTAATATATAACCTTTCCCATCCTCCTAGCCATTTTAGGGTTATGTTCCATGTAATCCTTCAAGAAACTACATGATTTCCCCTCTCTCATTACCCTAGATAAGGGTTTAGACAACCTTCCACAAAAACATGAATATCTTAGCCAATTCTTCATGGATTTTAGATATTTAAATCCAAAATGATGTGGATTCAGGCCTCCATTTGTTCCAATAGGTTTTATAACAATATTCTCATCCTATGACATGAAATAACTCACAAAATTAGACTTTTGTAGAACATAACAAGGAGAGTTATGCAAAAATACCAATTTTCATTGATATCAAATTGATTACAGAAACTCTTCCCCTCATGTTAGACCATTAAAAAAATATTTAAAGTAAATTGATTATAGAAACTCTTCCCCTCATGTTAGACCATTACAAACATATTTAAAGTCAATTCCAATATTGGAAACCAAAAAATACCCTTGGGTTGGTTTGTCCTTTGATCAGATTGGTTTGATGATTCTCCATGCTCGATATACCCTAAACAGGTATTGTTGTTGAGTCTTCTTTGTGCATTTATAAATTCTTCCATTCTTTTTATACTTTCTTCAGCTTTCTTGATCATATCATTATGTTGTTGTTGAATATTTTCTTCATGCTTTAGTTTCTCATTTTCTTCTTTTAGTTCATCAATAACTTCCATTTTTCCATTGAGTTCTATGTTCAATCGGTTGGCATCATGACTCATAAGAACTATTTGATTGGTGATTTCAATATGATGTTCAGTAAGTATTTGTATCTTAGATTCTTTCTCTTGCAATTTCTCACTAATATTACTCCTATCATCAATAGCTAATGTTCTTTCTTGTTCAGCTTGTCTTGCATTATTCATAACATCAATCATTCTTACCATCTATGTCTCTTGACCGATTTTCAATACCTTTACTTGTTCAGTCAGATGTTGATTGATTTCATTCAGACTTGCAATGCTTCCTTCAGATGTGTCAAATATATTACTAGATATAGATCCTTATGAATCAAATAAATCAGGTATCTCTTCTTCATGATAGTCATTTTCAATGTAGAAAGATTCCATGACTTTTCTTTCAGCCAATAACTCTTTCATCTTTTTTCTTGCTTCTTTTTATTACTCAAAGAAAATCTGTATCTCCAACTTTAGATTCTAAATATTCTTATCAAGCTTATACCTCTCCATTTTATGATCCTTTCTCTCAAGTTATTTAAACTTTTCCAAATAAGAGATCTAGCTCTGATACCAATTGTTGGAATAATGGAAGGGTGTGTGCTAAGACGGGAGGGGTGATACCCTTAAATTTTTTATTAATTAACCTTAGTAATCATTTCTTGCATTACCGACCATATTTATTTTCTACCTTATGCATGTAATATCATAACATAAATGTAAGTGCGTGTAAAAAATCATAGAAAAATTCATGAAACTTAGTTACACATGACAGAAGAATTGATAATGTAGAAAACCCCTGTTAGAAGGTAAAAACTGCGGTGGGGATGAAACCCACAAAGCTTCACTATCTGCAGAATGGAAGGTGTCAATTAAGGCTACAAGTTATGATCACTTCTGATGATCTTACCCTGTTAGGATTAAAATGTTGGACTTGCTAGGTCTAGTCGGTTAAGATATTTTAGCAACACAATGTATGTGTGCACTCAGTTAAGAGATTTACAATAAGACTATTAAGTCCACCTTCTTGAAGGATGTCTTCTATTTTCTAAAATTGTTAAAGAGTAGACAAAAATAATTATGATCTGATATTTTGCAATCTTGAATTTATGATTCCAAATCCATTAAGTTCACAAGTTATATGTATCACCTATTGTGATGGATAATATCTATGTTCTGTTCGGTAGCCTTGTATCTAGTTCTTCATAAATGAATTCTTCATTTTGTGTCCTTATGCATGAAACTCTCTATCTAATCAATAGATGTCCTTCAGCGGCTACAATCATCATGTTCTTGATTGATTATACATCTATATATATGAAGGTTTTGACCTAATTAGGTTTCACGATTTACAAGAAAAACTCTATGATCAAAGGTTTACAAATTGACATTGATGTCCAAGTTTGCATGAATATAATGAGTTAAAATAATTAAATCCACATATTACGGTGTTCTTGATCCACAAAAATAGTTTTCCAGCTAAGCATAAATATATTTTAAAGACTAAAGTGTTTTAGCTGACGTGTAGTTTGAGATCCGCTTTTCTCAGGAATAAAATTGTCTCTAGGTAGACTGTGCTCTCAAGTTACTCTATAGACTGTGCTCTCGGGTTACTCTATGAACTATGCTCTTGGTTTACTCTTTGAACTGTCTGTCGGTGATAGTGCTATTGGTATTCACTGATTTTGGTGATCACTGAGCTAAGACATTTTCAGTGACCTTTGCACTTGACTATTTCAGTGACCTTTGCACTTGATTGTTTTGGTGACCTCTATGCTTGACTGCATGCTATCACTCGGTGATCATGTAACCAATGGTACAAAAATAGTTTCCTTGTATAATAATGACAAATTATGATCCTTTAAGGATTATCACAAGGATTATCTTTCATGATTTCAATTTTGGGTTTTTGTGGAGTTTAATCTATTTCATGAACACATGTGATTACATCCAAAGAGACATTGCATAATCAAGGCATGAGGTAATTCACGATTTAGATATAGTTTCTATTTCCTCTTTCCTTTATGAAATTTAATTACATTTTCAAGGATGATGCATAAAAATGGGTTTGACCAAGGAAAATCCCTTTCCACAACCCACTTCCCTATTTTTCTACATGTACGAATAGGCTACACAACCATTGAGACTATTTTGTGAAGATCGAGACTAGAAACAACATCCCTAAAAGTTTTGGGAAAATCTCCAAGGTACAAAACATCCCAAATGTTTAGTACCTAGGTATAGGGAATTTGAAACATTTTTTACCTCACAAAATAGGCTCAAATTCATTCAGGAGCCACTTTATAGTTCACAAGTTTCAAATGTGCAAGTACAGGGTGCCTACAGGATCTTGACTATCAAAAATTGAAATATGTAGCATCATAATTCCTATTTTATTCCTAGGTGCAAACAAATCCTCTTCTACTTCCATCTTCATCTTGTTTATAGCTTCAGTAAGTTTAGAATTAAGCATTTTTCATGGTAGCTTTATCTCTCTTGCTTCATTCCAAGTGGAAAAAGAAATTGAAACCTTGAGAGGATAGATAGTGTACTGAAATCTCTTCCATAAAGGTGTTTTTAATCAAATTTGTATTAAGGAGGTTTCATATTGCTAACGTTAAACAAGAGGTTGAATTAATCCTTCCTTGATCACCATTTCTATTGTACACTATCTTATAAAATAAAAAAATATCCTAAGAAATTTAGTTCTATCCAATACAATAGAGGTTTCTTCAAAATCTATTGCTTGAACTTGAGTATAACCTTTTGATATAAATCTTGCATTTTTTATGGTAGCTTTTCCATCTTCATTTAGTGTGTTCATGAACACCAACTTTATTGTAATTATATTTTCTTCTATCAGTCTAGGTACCATTTCCCATGTTTGTTTTTTTGTATTTGATCCAATTCTTTGTTTACATGTCTTTTATCCAACTTTCATCTTTACTATCTTCTGCATAATTTTTTGGATCTATTTCATAAAGAAATAGTATTTTGAATGTTAACCTATTTTGGTGAATCTTCTTCTTGTCTCTGTGACATTATCCTTATCTCTAATGATGTTCTCTTCTGAATGATCTCTATGATTATACCTAGTAGGTGATTTTGGTATTTTTTTACCAACTCTTTCTCTTCATTCTTTGAGTCTTTATCATTGTATTCTAGATAATTTTTTGTTTCTATCAATATTACAAGAACACTTGTACTAATTAAATCTCTAGCTCAAAATTAGTTTGATTCCATGTTTTATTGACCTTGAAATTTTCACTTTTTACCACTTTCTTTAGTATAAAATTATAGCACCATTAAGCCTTGCTCGTTGTAGAGTATCCGAAGAAAATACCTTCATCTAATATTGCATCAAAATTTCCTAGATTACCTTCATCTCTTTTGATTTAATATTTTATTCCCAAATTCTAAAATGTTTTATAGTGGGTGTTGTTGACGGGACTTTGTGACCGGTCCGCTAGCAGAGTGTAAGTTTTCACCGGGTATCAGGGTACCGACCAACTTCGCCTATAAAGGTTGTCCAGGGAATAAATTCTCTGGGCCTTCAAGCATGTGAGAGTTAGGTCTTGATGGTGCGGGAGCTAAGTTGGGATTTTGGCTTTTTTTTGGGGGGGATAGCTGGTTTTCTTGGCTCATCTTCTCCAGGGATTTTGGTAATTCAGGGTTTCCTGCAAGCATTTGGATTATCAAAGAAACTTCAAAATATATGACAGGGTTAGAAGTATTCCATCTACTTATAGTTATGCTAATACATTTAAAACATCAACCATTCTCTAACATGCTACACTAAATATTGAATGCATACAGAACCATCAATTGATACACATTCAATAGCGAGGGGAAAAGAAGGTCGTTAATCTACTTAAAACATTAGAGAACGGGACATTAGAAACATACAAAACAAAAGAGTATTAAATTAGAGATCATAAGACCAAAAACAACATTGCAAGAATCCTTCCTTCTTCATTAATGGTTTTCCAGCAGCCCTGGTGCGTACAATAATGGCTCCAAGGGAGCATCTATCTACTGAGAACTTCTAAGAACTAAGGAGCATTGAGCTCTACAAATACAAGAAATGAAATGCTAAAAATGTTGTAGCTATGGACTGCAAAATCATCAATTTTTATGACCCTTGGAATGAGGTTGAACTTATTATTTATACACAAAGGTTGCCCAAAATTTAACCTAACTTAACTTTACACTCAATCAATAAAATACAATTTCGGGTGACTGGTACTACTAGCACCATGTTACAACCACCTCAAGAAGAGCAAATGTTTAAAAAATCAGAAGAAGAAGAAAATAAAAGAGGTATGGAAGAATCGACCTTGAGAAGATAGCCAGAGGGAGAATAGAAGAAATCTGATCCCCCGGAGATCGAGGCTACATGCCTCATCAATGAAAAAGTGACTCACTATCTCTGATGTGCTAGGTGTTATGCTGGAGGGGCATCTTGGGAAGACCATCTATCAGAACCATTCCTCGAGTTGACATGCCTTGCTAGGGTCACCTATTTTCTGACACCCTTGTTAACTGCTTGATAATGACCAGTCAGCTCCAGGGAACCTTGATCCGGGTCAACAAAAGAATGCAAAACTATGGATCCGAAAATCTTGGATCTAGGATCTTACGATCAAAGAATAAAGAATTTTCAAAGTATACCCTGCTAATGAAAACCTCCAGAATCCAGAGGACCTTATTAATCCTTACTATTTTTGAATGTTTCCAGGAACTAGGCGATTCCATCCTCATACATGTCCTTGAGGCCGGCGTGGTGGTATTTGGCTGCCTCCACCTGTTCGCCCAGATCCAGAGTACTTGCCTTGAATTTTGTGGCCATCTTTGCCACATCGTGACCCTGGAGAACCATGTGTGTTATACGTGTCATTTTTTCTTTGTCCATTCCCTCTAGGGATTGGTATCAAGACTCTATTAGCTCATCAAATTTTCCCATGATGTATTCCTCCAGAGTACATGTTTCCGTACTAAAGGGATCGACTCCTGAAACCCTTGAAATAAATTCCTTAGATAAATTTAAAGAATAATCTACCTCCAGAACTTTTTCCCTCAGGATCCCTACCAGTTTCTTGATTACTTCCAATGTGAGATCAAGTCTGGAGTGCTGGGTCCAGACAAAGTCAAAGGATTCCTCTCTCAAAATTCCAGCCTCGGAAACAATTTCCTATCTGATGCTCATGAGTTCCCCTAACTCACCTATTCATTCCTTGAATTTCTTAATCTCCCCCTCCTAGATGGAAATGATAGTTTTGGCCTGGTGTAAAAAATTATTGGTTGTGTATAGCTCCAAGAGTGTGGCCACTAGGAAACACCAGACATTTCCCACCTGTTCAGCAACCCAATCTTCAACTGCCTACACTTTCCTTTTCATACACCTTAGTGCATCTACGTCACCCTGAGTGAGTATTTCCTCATATGTGGAAGCTTCTGGGGGAATGGTAGTGATGGGATGCGCATGTTCTTTCAATAGCCCAAGAAGATTTGCGTTCTTTTCCTTCTCTTCCTTCAACTTTTGGGCTTCCTTCTCATAGCGGGATTCTATCACTTTGGCTACTTCTATTAGTAGGTCCAATTCACCCTTCTTACCCCTCTTCCCCAGAGATATCTCTGTGATTGCATAATCTTTGAGCTTTTTTGTTTCCACATCTGCCTCTGGTAGAGGTGTTGCAACTATTGCAACTATGTCTCCGCCCGACCCAGACTGGAGGGTAAGGACTGTTTGGGCTTTCTTCTCCTTAGGGGGATTCTATGCTTGTGCCATCATCTCTACCAAAGAGAGATGGGCATTGGATGGTTCTGGGGTCTTCCTTTTTCTAGAATCCACCAACCATTGTGGTGACAGGGGTGGCCTTGCTGCCAGAGTTTGATCCAGTAAATCCCCTCCGGGGTTCTGTTGCGCGTCCCTAGTGTTTTGAGTCTCTTTGGATTCTTTTCCTATATTGTTGGGTCCACCAAAATTATCCACCTTAGTGGCATTAGTATCATATTCCTTGGTTTCCACATCTCTAGCAGCGTTATATTCTATATCTATATCTCCAGGGTTATGTCCCTCACCTTGATGTTGTTTCTATTGTTGTTGTCATTATGGTCTTTCATCAGCTCCTTCTGCTAGAATTTTCTCCTCCCTTGGTGTATTTTCTTAAGGTGGCAGAGGTATCAGGCCAAGATTTAGCATTTGGTATGCTATGATTACCTCACCAAATGTTACCCTCTTTGGGGTAGGATGAGGTGTTTGAAGCATGGCAGCTGAGATCATGTCTGCTCCCATAGGTCCGGTTCTCTCAGAAGTTGTCGATTTCTCATTCTGTACTTTCCTTTCCTCCATGGTGTTGGTCTTTGGGACCTTCATCTCTAGAACATTGGAGACATTTATCTATTCTTGTTCCTTCTCCCCTTCTTCCTGGCCTTCCTACTCCATGGCAGCCTCTTTCTCTGGGGTCCCCTTTTCAGTAGGAATCACCACTTCCTCTTGGGCACTTATCACTTCTACTTCCTTCTTGATATCTCCCTGTAGGTTTACAAGTCCATCTATCCTGAATATGTCATCAAAATCATTGTGTGGAGGGGAGGTCTTTGGGGGATCTTTGGGTTGATTGTCTGGCTCTAGGGAGTCTGAGGAAACAATCTGGATTTAAGGGATGCTAGGCATCCCGAGTTCTAGCTCCACCTTTGGCTAAGGATCAATTGTTCTTTTCTTTTTCCTCCTTGTTACCAATGGGGCCCCTACATCGAATGTGGTTAACTTCTCTTCCTCTACCCTGGTCCCTGTTACTTGGACCATTAATTTGGCAAGTGAAGGGGAATTGGGAGGGCGGACAGGTCTAGCCATAATGGCCGGTGTTGCTAGTCAGGTGATTAATTTTTCTTTCATTTTTTGTGATGTTTCCAGGGTTTGTTGCATTTGTTCCACTATGGGAACGGAAGATGAAACTTGGGGAGGGCTCCCCATCTTTCTGTTTTCCCTATCCTCGCCTTGCGAGGAGGTTTTGGCCCTGGAAGTTGAACCCCGCACAAATGGGCCAAATTTGTGTGTTCTTTTTGGGCATGCCTTTTTGAAATATGTATGACTTTGCTCAATCACATTGTGGGTAATGTCTTCTATTGTTGGACCCTCCTACCCATCCCAATACACCAAGGGGAGTGCCATTTTATCTACTCTCTTTTCTTTATATTGCAGGTCCACTATGGACCCGGTATCCGAAAAGTCATCTGGAAACTTTTGAAGCTTGAGCCTCTTCATCATTCTCATTGTCATCCAGATGAATTGCCAGTTCCAGACTTTGAAGTTGTCCTGGCAGTCTTCCCAAAAATATTCCATGTGAAACTCATGGGGGTCCGCTACTCAAGGAAGTTTCATTGCTATTTTTCCTAGCGGCTCAAAATTCTTCCACTCTAAATAAGACTCTGCTAGCCCCAGACTTTTGAGCTCATTGTCTGCCTCCTTTGCTGTGGCCAGGCTGCAAGAGTAGTTCCCACAAGTGATTAGGAATGGGACATTTGTCACCTTGTTCACTGTGAAGAGGGCATGCAGTTCTAGGATCTGCCTACAGTATTTTAAAAGAATTATTTTATTCCCACAATGTTTGGGTAATAAATAGGGTTTCCTAGAGAATCCATTAACCTGAATGTATGTATGTTGCTGGTATTGAATGTAATAATGGCCATAAGTTCTTACCAAGTCCATTTCTTCTTTGGAGAGCTAGTATCCAACATCTCAAGTAGGTGCGAGGAGGTTGTAGTAAATGAAGGCATCATTCACTTGGAAAAAGCTAAGTAAACTAGCCTCCCAATGTATCTGTGGGAAATAATCCCATGGAGCATCCTGGCCTGCACTAGTTCTGAGCACACCTACTATAAGTAATCCCCAAGTCACGGGGCATTTTTGTTCTAGTGCCCACAAAACATAATATGTCATGTATAATTTGGAGGACTTGGTGACCTGGAGAAGTTGGGAATCCATGTGATTTGTAATGATAGTGGCCCAATCAAATTTTTTCCTACCAGAGGCTATGCCCAACAAGAAATAGTACATCCATGTCGAGAATTCTCAGGCATGGGGTTGTCCAAAGTACCTGCATAGTGCGATGATTCCCAACTATGTGCTTTCTTTGAATTTGGTCTATGGGATCTCTAGCTTCATCTTTTTAAAATCTTTCCTTGGAACCTTAAGCCATTTGTTGTTGAGATACTACTGGTCCATGTGTTCTAATTTTTGAAATTCCTCCAAGGCCAGAGCCCTGGTGAGAACGGCTGCATCCTCAATTTGGGCAATCCCCAGCCCTTCCTGAAAAGTCATGATGTCTAGAGACACCATAGGCGTTGGATATCCAGTTGGGACTGGGACGACAAGCATAACGGCCCGAACAGTTGTATTATAGTGTCCTTCCAAAGTGAGAATGAGCTCTAGGGCTTTCTCAGAGCAGTGGAAGCAAGCAGCTTCAAGAATCCTAGAGTTGGCCACATTAATGGCCAATGGATCTCTGACCATCCATTGAATGAACAAGATTTTTACTAGGGCCTGCATTTTGACCCACATTTCGAAACTGGTGTCGGTGATCAACTAACATTTGGAATCAATATTTGATCCCACAATGATGTCTCCCTTCAGATACTTCATCATCAATGGGGGTTTTTCCAGGGCCTTCTCGGCCTTCATCCTGATAGCTGCCTAGGTGGCAATAGTGGTGGGGAGATCTAGACTTTTGGGTGTGGATGATGCAGATGCCTCCGACATGATTGGTGAGTTTCATTCTGGAAACCTTTAAAATAGGATGACCATCAGTATTTATATGAAACAAAGCATTATTCTAGATTCCAGAGATCTTACCATCCAATCACACATGTTCCTAAAAGAATTGTTAGTTCCCGCCAAACCCCAAAAATTTATATATATATAATAAGAGTGACTTAGGAATTTGACCTCTACTTGGGCCTCTAGGGATCCTAGCATATGTGATAAAAATGAAATAAGGACCAAATGAATACTTGGGACCTGGAGTCTGGAAAACTAACCGTTACTGACATGACTGGAAATGAGCCATATTACGCTAATGTGGGAGCATCACATGGCCATGCAGTAATGGGAGTGATGGAATTAGCACCAACAACTATCCAAACACGTGAGGAAATGAATGCCACTTGGGCCGGACTTGAATGCTTGCATGGGAACTTAGTCTGTCATTAAGACTGACTTGACGGAGGATAGAGAAAACTACCATGGCTCAAACTAGCAAGGTGCCGAGTTCAAACTGGGAAAACATCTTTCTCAGACAAGATCCACATTTGGGGCTTCTGACACATGAAGCACAATGAGATCACCACTAGACAGAGAGTAGATTATACAGAGAATGTACAGACAGAGCCGAAGTGGACACTAGGTCCAAAGCATGACTCGCAGGCTGGCTAAAACAGACATAAATACAAACATATACAAAAGATTACATAATTTATAGAATACATACAATATACAGAGGCATTCACACTATTCTACAAAATATACAAAGAAAACATACTACTATAGCTGTACAAAGGCCGAAAAACCCTCTGGTAGAGCCAACCCACCAACGGGGGGGAAAATAAAAGCAAAACCAGAGATATGAGATGAAAGCAAAAATGAACAGGAAACAAGACAAAACAAGCGAGAACTAGAAAACCAAAAAATAGAAGGGAGAAAGCCGAAAGCCTACCTGGGAACATGGGGAACATGGGAAAGTTGAGCACGGGAGGCACTCTACAACAAGTTAACCTTCAAGAAACCACAAGCAAGCATTGTTTAATCAACCACTAAGCACAAGGAGAAAAACGTTGTTTAAATTGCTTTAACCACCTTAAAATCACTCTGATTTCTCTAAATGTTTGATTGTGGTAAATGTGAAAATGACAGGTAACCTCTATTTATAACCTTAGGGTAAAAATGTGTTACTCTCTCCCCATAAACTCCAGAACAAGAAAAACTCTAGACTCCGGGCTCAGGGATTCCATGTAGTCACACCTCCTCGGGAAAGGAGACATGATGACATAGAGTCACGGAGTCCAGGAACCGGATGGTGAACAAACAAACTTTAGGACCAGGTCCCAGAGACAAAAGAATACAAAAGAAAAAGAAAGACAACCCTCCCAGAAGAAAATCCTGGAAGGAAAATGAAGGAAACAAAAGAAACCAAAGGAAAGAGCAAAAGTGAAAAGTGGGACCCAACATCTTGCCTACAAAATATAGGGACGGGTATGCAGGGCATAACAGGTGTCTTTCAAAACCATAACTCATAAGGGGTCTTTGTATGATTTACTCTAATTCACACTATGTTGAATAGAGAAACCACAATGAGTATTGCATCCCTCTAGTAGACATTTGATAAATCAAAATATTTCAAAATTATCCTTTCCATTTCAATAATAGTTGTATTCTTTCTTTCAATGAATCCATTTTGTTATGGAGAATTTGATTTAGATAATTATCTCTTAATCTCATATCTCTTGTAGAAGCAATCAATTTCATATTATGTGAATTCTCCTTCTCTAGAAAATCTCAAGCACTTGATCCTATCAACCATTTGATATTTAAATAAGATTTTGAAAAATTTAAATCTATCTAAAACCTCACATTTTAGTTTAGAAAATGTTACCCATATAATTCTAGTGTAATCATCAATAAGTAACATGAAGTACCTTTCACCATTGAGTACCCTTATTCTATTTGGTCTACATAGATTTTTGTGTATCAACTTCAAAGGTCTTTTGGTTTAGTACTCTTTATTTTTAAATATGTTCCAAGTTTACTTTCCAATCTAGTATTCTCTACACAATATTAGAAATCCTAGCAACTCTTGGCATGTCTCTTACAACTTTGGAAGAATTGGTCTTCACTGGATTGTGAAAGATAATAAGTCTCATCCTTTTGTGCCAGATCCAACAATCATTCTTCAGGGATAAGGAGAAAATTCCTCCATTGTTATATTTGAGATAAAAATATTTTCATTTCTTGTCCCTTCTATAATAAGTTTCTTACACCCATTTTGATCTCACACCTTCGTCTAAGACAATTGTCTTGAAAACCCCTATTACATAACCAAATAATGCTCAAGATAATTTTCCTTAATCCTTTCACATAATAAACATTAGTAGCTTTATGTTTATTATCAATTGAAAGAATTACCTTACCACAAATAGGTGTTGAAACTTTGTTAGCAAATGAAATCGATCCTCCATCATACCTTTCTAGGTGAAAATAATATTTTTATGTATCCTATCGTGGGATTTGAGTGAAAAAATTAATAATGCAGGATTATGATTCTTTTATTGCATCTAGAGAAGTATTATTTCCTTTGGATCTAATATTTTATTCATCCTTAATGGTCAAGAACAACACCTCATCATTTGAATCATTTCCTTCATTCTCTGATGAATTTGATTTCATTGTGTAATAATTCTTATCATTTTCATTATGTCTACCATGTCAGTTAAATTTTCTATAAATTTTTGTGTTTTCATCAATAGAAATTTTCTTTCTATCTTCTTAGAAAGGACATTTAATATCATAGCATCCTACTCTCCCAGAGTTAAACATTTAACAAAAAAATTACCTTTGTATTTCCCAAATCCTTTCTTCATCTTTCTAACCAAGTTGGAATCTACATTAGAATCAAAATCCTCGCTTGTATTTTGAGTATCCTTGAAAGAATTTTCACGTTGTCACTCCTTAAGTTCAGATAAATATAATGGAGTGAAAACACCATATATCTCTTCCATAGTATACTTATCCATATCTCAACTCTGTTGCATAGTAATCAACTAGATTTTATAGGTTTTTGTTATTGTCCTCATTACGTTTGTACCACCTCAATATGGTAAAACACTCCTCTAAAGATTCTAATGGATTTGACAAATTCATTTACTTGATGCAAGTAACCTTCAATATTCTCATCTTTAGACATCTTAAAGGTTTCAAAATTGTGTTTTAGATTCTGCAACTTAATCTTCTTGATCTTAGTATCTCATTTGTAAATACTAGAAAGCTTCTCCCATACATCAAATGTGGATTTGAAATCCATAAATAATAATTATTAAATTATGTAAAGTACCGATAATTGCATTTCATGCCTTCGCATTTTTATCATGTGCCTTGACTTCTTCTGGAGTAGTTAGAACACCTTCTACAATAGGACCATATTACTTCCAGATTACATCAAGAACTCCATATGGGATAGAGTCCAAATGAGACTTCATTCTTTCCTTCCAAAAGGAAGAGTTTTTTCCATCAAACTTAGGCATCTTAGTACTCTATTTATCAGCCATCCTATATCATCCTTAACTGATTAAGCTTTTCTTAGAGGAATCTCACTCTCATATCAATTGTTAGCACAACTTGGTGCTAATATGGGGTGCATGAGCACACTTAAAATTCTAACAATATTTTCCCACATCTGAAATAACTTAATTAATAACCAGAAAAGGATAAAGTAAATATTTTAGATACACATGAACACAAAAGAACACTAGATTTATATGGAAAATCCAAGGTTGGAAAAGACAAAGTGAGAAATGTACTCACTATACCCAAATATCTAATTAATATGTTATAGGCCTGAAGCCAAGACACACATTGTCCTACCAATTTGGGCATATTTCATGGATTATACGTATTCTTAATGAGAAAATGTAGAAACTCAATAATTAATCAGTGATAACCAAATCTATTGATCAACAACAATGTTCATCCAATCTGATCCTTCAAACGACTTCTCAATTCTGTCTTGTTCACACAATCTTTCCTTCTTACTTGAACCACACAAAATTTGCAATTATTATCACACACTCTCTCATCATTCTTAATCCTTTCCATCATAATATATAGTGATTTGTCCATCAGAAAGATCAACAAGGTTGGTCATATAAAAATAGGTATTATTAATACAAGGCCGACTTCCTTGAATTGAAATAGTCAATATGGTCCACTAAAGGAATTAGAGAGGACCCAATACCATCCCATTAGATATTTTTCAAAAAATATAATTAATCCATAAGTGTTGTAGCTACTTCCATTCCATGAAGCACCATGGAAAAAGAATATTGATCCTTTTAGC
Organism: Thuja plicata; assembly: GCA_018584345.1. NCBI lineage: Eukaryota > Viridiplantae > Streptophyta > Pinopsida > Cupressales > Cupressaceae > Thuja > Thuja plicata. The sequence continues at coordinate 3,109,090 of MU227643.1, read as the reverse complement.
TCTCACTCTAACCTATGTCTAGATCAAACTAGCATGAATCAAGTCACTACAAATAGATGAGTCAACCAAAAGCTAATACACGACAGAATAGTGCATTTGACAAGAATTATACACCTATGAAATAAACCAACAAGAGATATGTAAACTAAAACACAACATAAACCCTCTAACCAAGTCCACCAAATCACATACCCTCAAATTCCTCCATAGAGAAATATAAGTCATTCTCCAAGCCTATCTAAACGATCCCGACAACTACCCTTACTATCATTGAAACAATGCATCATATCTTTATCAAAGAATGAGTTTAGGAGCTTGTACAAATGATAGTGCAATATTTATAGTAATCAATCATCAATTCTAGAGCCAAAAGTATCCATCATTTCAATAAATTATTCAATAAGACCTTTCAATTGCTCTTCTCTACATATTTTAGTCTTCTAGAACAAAATATTCTTCATTAATAAATGTCATAGCCATAGTAACTTCCTTAATCCTTGTTATGCCCTACATCCCCATCCCTACATTTTGTGTGCAAAATGTTGGGTCCCCCTTTTTGTTTTTTTCTTTTTGTTCTTGCCTTGTCTTCTTTGTCTCCTTTTTGTTTTCTTTCTCCGGGGTTTTGTTCCCCGTGGTTGTGCTTTTTTTTGTTGGTTTCTTGTGCCTCCGGGACCCCGGTCCTAGAGTTTGTCATCCTTTGTCCGTAGCCGAATTCCAGACTCTGGGATTCTTCGCCCCGATGTTCTCTTTCCTTAAGGTGATATCATTGGAAGGAATCCCCAGGCCCAGAGTCTGGAGGTTTTTTTGTCTGGAGTTTGCGGATGGAAAGGTGGCTTGCTTTTTACCATAGGTATAAATAGAAGTTACCTGTCATTTTCACATTTACCATGATTTAAACACTCAAGCAATCAGAGTGATTTTAGAGTGATTTGCAGAAAATTAATGATAATCCAGTGCTAAGTATTTCTAGCATTTCTGAGCAATTGCGAGTGGTTTGTGGTGGCTGACTGTGATCATTTGAAGGTTGTAGCTGTTGCAGAGCTTCTGCGGAGGCTTTCTTTCCCTCTCCTTTCTACATTCTCAGGTTGGTGCCTCTTTTCCCTTCGGTTTTACTTCTGTCTGGTGTTGTTTTATTTCTATTTTTGTTGTCTTTACCTCTTTTTGTTTTGTTTTTCTTTTGTGTCTTTCTAGTTTTGCCACTTGTTGGTGGGCCGGCTCTACCAGAGGGTTGTCTGCCCTCTGTGCAGGTGTAATCAGTCTGTAAATATATTTTATGCTTTGCCTGGTTTCCCGTAAGTGTTTGTTCTGCGATGTATATATGTGTAAATGCGATGTTTGTGTAAATTTAGTGTATATTTGTTGTATATCCCTCCATTCCCCATGTATATATCCCTCAACTCTGATGTATATCTTTTGTGTATCCTTTTGGGTAGCTTAGCAGGCTCGCTGAGTTGCCCATGTCGCTGGTTTTTTGCCCGTAAGCTTGTTCTGAGAAGAATACCACCTGTTCAAAACTTAGCTCTCGGCCGGTTTCAAATAGGAGGTTTTATCTCTCCTCTATAAAACCAGCCTATCCCTCATTTGTCCCATGTGCGCTCATTTAAATCTATCCAAGTGGCCTTCACTTTTCATGCATTCAGACAGTTGGCTCCGCCGTCATCGCCATAACTCCCATTTATTACCCACCCAAGTGGCGCCCATGTGGGTCTGACGGTTTGCAATTTTTGTACATCTTTACCAATGGTTACTTCTCTAGGTTCTGGGTCTCCTACCATCATCCATCCCATGTCCTTCTTACCAAATGTGATACAATTCCCAGACCCGGATGGTCAATCAAATTTCTAAGTTCATAATATGTATGTGTACTTTCTAGAGTTTTTGAATGAAACTAACTTTTTAGGGAAAGAAAACACCACGGTGGTAAGATCTCTGGACCCCAGAGTATTTATTTATTAATGCGTTCTGACAGTTACTTTTCCTTTCAGGTTTCTGGAGTACAATTTCAAATATATCTGAAGCGGCTGCATCCTCACCACCCGGAAGTTCAAAACTTCCATCTACAGCAAGTACTAGGGTGTCAGTGAAATCCAAAATGGAGAAGGCTCTAGAAAAGATGCCTTTGAGCCTGAAATACGTTAAGGACAGAGTCATCATGGGCTCAAAGATTGAGTCCAAGGTGCAGCTTTTCACTGACACTAGCGTTGGAGCATGGCCAGAAATGTAGGCCTTGGTCAAAGTCATGTATATTCAATGACAAGCCAGAGATCCTTTGGCCATCAAAATTGGGAACTCTAGGATCCTAAAGGTAGCTTGCTTCCCATGCTCGGTGTAGTCACTAGAGCTTATCCTCACGCTCTCGGCCCTTTACAACCCATCTGTTTAGGCTATCATGCTCGCGCAGCCAGAGCCAATAGGGTACCCCACTCCTCTAGTGTCTCTTGAACCTGATACCTTTGAGAGGGGCTTGGGAATCCCATAATTCACCAAGATGACCGTGGTCACCCAGTCTGATGCCTTGTCCCAATTCAAGAAATTGGAGGAGGCGGCCCGCATCTATATGAACAATAATTGGCTCAAAGTCCCGAAGAGGGACCCCAAAAGAATGAAACTAGAGAACCCCAGATCCGAATTCAAAGAGAGCATCCAGATGGGGATAATAGCACAATGCTAGGTCTTTGGGCAATAACATGCCCCAGAATTCTTTGGGTGGATGTACTACGTCTTGCTCGGCATAAGTACAGCTGGGGAGTTTTTTGACTGGATGGCTATAATTTCAAACCACGTCGACTCCCAGTTCCTCCAACTAGCCAAGAAGAAGAAATTTTACATGACTTCTTATGTTTTCTAGGCCCTGGCACAGCAGAGGCCCGACACCCATGGGATACTCATAGATGGCGTACTTGGGCTTGGCTCAGATCAAAAGGCCCCGTGGGACTACTTCCCACATATTCAATGGGAGGCCAAGATACCTGCTCACACCCACCCGGGATGCAAGATACCGCATGTCCAAGGAGGCAATGAATTTGATCAGGAGTTACGAATATTACTATATACACTAGCAACATACATATATAAGGGTGATCAGCTTCTCTGAGAAACCCTACTTGTTACCCAAGCACTGCGGGGACAAGATAGTCCTGCTAGAATTTTCCAGGTAGATAATGGAACTACATGCCTTCTTTTCCTTTAAGAAGGTGACCAATATTCCATTCCTAATCACTTGTGGGAATTATTCATGAAGCCTGGCCACCGCCAAAGAAGCAGACAATGAGCTGAAAAGCTACAACTTGGCAGAATTCTACTTGGCGCGGAAGCATTTTGATCCACACGGCAAGATTGCAATGACACTTCCCCGGGCTTCAGAGCCCCATCAATACCACATGGAGGAATTTTGGGAAGACTACCAGGATGACATGGAGGTCCAGAGCCGGCACTACATCAGGATGATGGTAGGCATGATGGAAAGGTTGAAGCTCCAGAGATTCTTGGAGGACTTCTTAGATGCCAGCTCCATGATCGATCCCCGGTACAAAGCAAAGGGGATCGATACATTGGATCTCCCACCAGTAAACTCAGATGCCCAGGAGGGGTCCACCATTGAGGACTTCACCCGTGAGGTGGTTGAGCACAACCAAACTTACTTTAAGAGGATGTGTCTCGAGAGTGTCCGTAGAGCAGCCCAGGTAGTACCAAAATAAATCCCAGGGGTTGGGACTTCTTCACAAGGAGAGGACAAAGGAAAAGGGATAGATAAAACTCCTCCTGTGAAAGAAGTCCCCATTAAAGAAAAAATAAGGCAATTGGTAGCAGCCTCCTATAAAATGAGGGAGAACCTAATTACACGGCTGGCTACCCTGATGCTCATGGCCGGACCTGTTCACCCTCCATCCTCCCCTTCACTGGCAGCCTTAATGGTTAAGGCAACAGGGGTTGATCTGATGGAGAAAGTAGCAGTAAGGGATGTAGGCCCACCCTTGATTACCCAGAGGAGAAGGAGGCTTGATCCTAAGCCTAAGAAGGAGCCAGACTTGGGGATGCCCTAGGATCGACAAGTTGAAATCCTCTCTTCTGACTCCTCGGATCTGGAGAAAGAATCGGAGCCTGTCGATGTCCCGGACAACCCTCTCCGACAGGACGAGTTTGATGATGTCTTTGCAACTGATGAATTCAATAACTTATAGGGGGACATCAAGCAGGTGGCAAAAGTCCCAGCATAAGAAGAAGTTGAGGAATAGAGGGCTGTCCAAGGGCAAGAGGGGGCAATGGAGGAAGAAAAGGAAATAGAGCAAGAATCCACCTCCAAAATACCAGAGATGTAAGATGCGGGGGTTGACCAACAAAGACAAAATGAGCAAGAGACATTTGCTTAGGGAACCGGACCTTTGGGAGAAACCGTAACCTTAGCCACCACATTCTAAGCACCACTCCCTAGAGAAACCTTTGGGCAAGTAATAACCGTGGTGCAAACGTTGAATCTTGGCCCGGTACCTCCCCTATTTCCAAAAGATGTATAAGAAGGAGAAGAAATCCCCACGACTGAGGCCGGGGAATAAGAATGAGAAGAGGAAACCCTCGAGACAGCTGACAAAGGTCCTAGTGAAGCTGGAGATACAGAGGAAAAGGTAGAAGAGACAAACCTCACTGGGGGAAATGTTTATGATGAGGCCCAAGACAAAGAAAAAGGGGCGGGTGAGACCCACACCACTGAGGAGGAACAACAACAGAGCACCAGGGAAGAACCTATACAACAGACTCTGGAAAATAAGCCACCCCTGCCGCCTTAGTGGTTAGTGGAGAGAAAGAAGAGAAAGGATCCGTCCACCCCAAGAGATCACCTCTCTTTAGCTAAGATGATGGCCCAGGTCCAGGAGCCACCAAAGGCAAAGAAAGCCCAGACGGTTCATACTCTTCAAATTGGGCCGGGTGGAGAAATAGTTGCAGTTGTTGCAACACCTCCCCCAGACACCGATGCAGTGATGGCAGAGGCCAGAGATTATGATATCACAGAGATATCACTGGGAAAGAGAGGTAAATAGGGTGAAGTAATCCTGTTGAAAGAAGAGGCCAGGGCGGTGGATGTCAGATATGAAAAAGAGGCCCAAAGGCTCAAAGCAGAAAAAGAAAAGATAGTGAACCTCATGGGGTTGCTTACTGAGCTCGCCTGGCCTATTAGTGCCATTCCTCAAGAGGCCTCCATGTCTGATGCGCCGTTACCACAGAGCAACATTGACTCCCTATGAGTAATGAAGAAGAAGGCCCAAGTAGTCGATGAGTGGGTCACTCTGCAAATAGGAAACACCCAGCATTTCCTAACATCTACCCTCCCAGATTTGTATGCAGCACGACATATTCTGCATCAGGCAGAAACTATTTTAAATATATGGGAGGGTGACATGGAAAACTATGAGGCTTGGAAGGTAGAGCTGGAGGAGCTCCTCAACCTTGGGGAAGAGATGGTCTCCGAATTTGGGATTCTAGGAGAAGAATCATTTGACTTCGTGAGAACCCAAAACTCTAGACTTGACCTCACATTGGAGGTACTCAAGAAACTGGTAGGGGCTCTACACGACAAAGTTAACACAGTGCAATATTCTGCAAATATGTACAAGGCATTTGTAGCAAAGTTCTCTGGGGCTGACCCATTCAACACTAATACATGTACTCCGGAGGAATACATCCTGGGAAAATTTGATAAATTAATGGAATCTAAATATCAATCCCCAGAGGGGCTGGACGGGACCCAAATGATAGGGCTAACTCGCATGATCCTTAGTGGTCATGATGCGGCAAAAATGGCTGACGAGTTCAAAGACAATGTTTTAGAGCTTGGAGAACAAATTGAGGCGGCTAAGTACCGGCAGTCATGCCTTAAAGAAATTGATGAGGATGGGATCTCCTGCCTTCTCCAAACATTTAATGACAATAAGCAACAATAAAGTTTCTCTAGAGGCTGGAGAAAACACAAACATTTTGTATTCTTTATTCTTTCGAAATGTAAGTTCCTAGATCCCGGAGTCCCAGATCCCAAATTTTGTATTCTTTCAAGTGATCCGTGTCTTGGTCCCCGAGGCCGACTGGTCACTTTCAGGAGTGGTTAATAAAAGTTGTCAGAAGGTAGTTGGCTACATCAAGGAACGTCAAATCAATAGTTGGTTTTCTGACAGATGGTCTTCTCGAGGCACCGCTTCAGAGGTACACCTAGAACATTGGAGATAGGGCACCACATTTCTCATTTATGAGTCATGTAGCCTCGATCCTCAGGGATCTAATTTCTTCCTTCTGTTTCATGGCTCTCTTCTCAAGGCTGATTCTTCCACTCTACCTTCTTGTCTTATTCTTCTAACATGTCAAGCCTATTCTGTCTCAAGGTCTTTTGTAGGGTGGCGCAGGTCATACCGGCCCCCAGATATTGTATTTTATTGTAACATGATGTAAAATAGGGTTATGGTTAGGGTTAGATGAAGATGTGTATAAATAGTAAGTCTGACCCATTTCCAAGGGTTGGCAAAATTGATGATTTTGTTGTCCACAGTAATAGAAAAGCAATTTTTCATTTCAGTTGCAGAGCTCAATGCTCCATTGTTTCATCTTTCCAATAGTTAGATGCTCCCCTAGAGCCACCATTGTATCACGCACCAGAGCTTCCTGGAAGAAATATTAATGAAGAAGGGAGAATTATTTGCAATGATGTTGTTGGCATTCGAACTTCTGAGTTAATGGTATTTTATGTTTCATTTTCTTTTTGTCTTCTACTCTGATATGTCAAGTAGATTAATGACCTCTTTTCTCTCGCTACTGATAAAATTCTAACTGATGGTTGTGTATTTCTTTGGTATTTAGTGTAGTATATCAGAGCATTATCGATGTTGTGAATGCTTAAACATAACTATAGATAGATGAAGTACTTCTAACCTTGCAGGATCTTTTTCATTTTATTTGCTAAGTGTAGAATGCTTCGAAGAACCTCACCTTACTGAATCTCTAGAGAGATTAAGTTGAAGAAACCAGCTATCCCCCTCGAAAATAGTCATTTCTCCCAACCAAGCCCCGCACCATTGTGACCCGATACCTAGGTGCTTGGAGGCCCAGGGAATCTAACTTCCCTGGATAGCCTTTGTAGGTGGAGTTGGCCGATACCTCTGGTACCCAGTGATAACTTATGACTGTTGGCAGACCCGGTTAGAAAAACCCTGTCAACAGAAACTGGTGCTAGAAGGAGGACATGAACTCGTCCCCCTCTCAAGATTCTGATTTTACACCTCTCGAGGGTTACTCGAGCTATAGTTTTAGGATTCAAGCCTTTAGTGGGATTGGGTCTTTCTCCCCAGTGAAATTTGAAAGAATCCTTAGGTCTGCCCCAAACCCTGGAAGGTTTGTTAAACTCAAGCCTCCTGCTCGAAAGAAACAGACCCCAAAAACCACACCAGCCACTATTGTCTGGGGGTCTAGCATACCTCAGAATACCCAAACTTCTCAGACAATCTTGGGATCTAGTGCTCAAAATACCCAAAATCTAGTTCCCCCAATGGTTGCATTTTTCGTAACACTGGATCCCCATTGGGAACTTTTTCGGGTGCAATCAACGACTTACCCTCGCACCCGAAAAATATCTGCCCATGATATGAGCACTTAGGCTCATAGACCGCAGAAGAGAATTTATAGGCATATAAGGATGCCATGAACCGACACCAGATCTAGCATGAAGATGTTGTGACCTGGATGTTTCCCTTGTCTTTAGGGCAAGGTGAGTTGAGCTGGTACGTTAACCTTCCCGCCAACTCCATCAACAGTTGGCAGGACATGGAGGAGGCCTTTTTGGCTTCCTTTCACATGCATGTGGACCCAGCCTAGTCCCATAGCCAATTCATCTCCATTAGGAAGGAACCCAATAAACCTCTTGTAGCATTCAACCATCGGTTCCAGCATGCCTTGAAGTGGTGCACGGGCCCTTTCATTCCATCTCCAAAAGTAACCATACAGACTTACCTTAATGCAATGGACCCCTTCTTTTCCACTCTCCTTTGGAGAAAAACCGCCATGGGTGACCCAGACACTTTGGAAAAGGTTTATAACCTAGCCTTAGAATTATCCTGTGGTCTCAACAAATCCCCAGGTGGGATTGGGCAGAGTGCGCCCTTCAACATGATCCCTAGCGGAATAGTGTATGCTGGGGCTATAACCCTAATCTGGCAATGGGTGCTCCCTCGATGGCAATGAATACCCCACCACCGTTGATAGACCAGCAGGCCCATACATTTATCCAATGCAGACTCAGGTGGTACCACATCTGGAAGCTTTTCCTTGGAATCAGCCACAACAGGCACAATAGCCTCAAGCACAATCATCTAGAGTGCCCTTCTTTCAGTCATCCACGACTGGAGGATTTCCGCCCTCGACTCTAGCTAATACTGCTGCCTTCCCAGGGAACCAACAACAACAACTATCACACTGTGATGTCAATACTTAGTTGACCACCGAGGTTGAGTCCCTCTAGAAAATGTTGTCTTCCTTGACTATGGACATGGGTCAACTGAAGGCGGGGTCCTACGCACCCCAGAATTCTAATTCCCAGAGGGGGAATATCTTCTCCGGCAAATGAAATAATAATACCGGGGGAAGAAACTTCAACAACAGGCCTTGGCCCAATCAACAACAATGGAATAGTAACACAAACATTGGAGGCCCACCTCCGAACCAAAATTCCAACCAAAATGGTGTTGGGCCATCACATTTCACAGCAGTCGCAGACTTCCAGCCCATGACTAATTGGTGTAGATTGTATGACATGGGCTCACACAATGAGGTGAATTGTGCCATGTTGGAAAAGGTCATCATGATCTCCCAGCTAGATAGACAATAGTCGCATGATGCTACTCCTCCAGAGCCTCCTGTGCAAGAGTCAACCCATAGTGCCTTCACCTATGAGACCATCTTCTTTAGAACTTCTGAGGAGGATGAAGAGGAATTTGAATTGCATGGATTCTTTAATGAATCTATCTCACTTTTTAAGGCCAATGCCTTCACCAACCCATGGACTCCATACAATACTCAGAGTCAGGTTGGTAAAGGACTAGCTCACACACCTATGCCCCTTATCAAGGAAACTCCTCCTCCCTAGGATAACGCAACTAACTAACCCGCTCCTCTAAAAGGCTCTAGTTCTAACCAAGTGAAAGACCTAGCCGAGGGCAGTCACCAATTCCCAGGTGGAAGATTCAACATTACAAAGGTGTTAGAATAGACCACCACCTCCATGACCTTGATGGAGGTTTTTCTAAGCTGTCCCAAGCAGAAGAAGTCTCTTCTGAAGCTCTTGGGAAACCTAGAATTCGTTAGTCACCCACCCAAGACTGTCTCATTTGAGGACGCCAATGTAGCTATCTTTCAGGGAAACAATGAAGATCCTCCCTTCCTACCAGGCCTGAATATCCAAGGTAAAAACATACATAATTTCTTAGTAGACTCTGGAGCTTTAGGTAACATCATGCCCTTATCCATATGCTAGAAGCTCAAATTTTATCCCACCCCATCTAATGGTGTAGTGATCCAGCTGGATAAGACTGCCGTGAAAATGGTGGGGGAATTGAAGAACATCCAGATACAGCTTATCCAGGACCTCAGAATAGCCAGCATAATTGATGTCTAGGTGGTGGACAACCCAAAGACTTATGGGATGTTACTAAGTTAGAATTGGTCTAAGTCCTTGAACGGATACTTTTTGACTGACTTCTCCCACTTATGGCTCCCCTAGGAAGGAGAAACAAACAAGATCCGGGTTGAAAGTGAACCCCGAATGAAACAGGCCCTTACCAAAGTCGGGAGGGTTAGTGAGGTCTTCTTCTCTGAGACTTCCCCTAGGGTGTACCGACCCTTTGAAATCTTAACATTCAATTTTATCCCTGGGGAGGATCCCATAGTGCTGCAGAGAACCCAGGACCTAGAAGAAAAACTGAGAATTGAGGTTGACTCTCAAGGTGCCATGGCGACCCCGGCCACACTCTTGTCTGGCACTTGGTGCGGAGTACACTGTCAGAAACATTTAGAACTTGAGTGTGGGCCCTTCCTTTTGGTCGCTACCCGACACATCAACGCCTTCCAAAATAGAAAATGTATAGTTGATTCCCTAGAGCCCAGTGTTCCTACGGGATGCACTCCTTTGATGCCATCTCCCTGGGAATCCCAAATCCAAACTCCTCCAGAGATAAACCCTACCTGCACACCAACAGTTTGGGAGGAAGCTCCTCCCAAGTCTCCCAAAATAAATCCAAAGGCCACTCTCGCTCCCCAGCCTCAGAATGTGAAAGATGATTTGTGGACCCTCAAGTTTGATGGGTCCTAATCCAAACAAGGCTCTGGGGCTAGGGTATAATTAATCAACCCATGAGGGAAGTCCTTCCTTGCATCCTATAGACTGTAGTTCAACTGCACAAACAATGTTACAGAGTATGAGGCTTTGGTCCTTGGACTCTTATTTGCGTTAAGCAAAGGTGTCACCCGCCTTTGGGCTCTGGGTGATTCAGAGTTGGTTGTCAAATAGGTCCGGAGTCAATATACCTGTCACAACAAGAGACTGACCACATACCGCAATCAGGCTTGGAGCCTTATTGAATATTTTGATGCCTTTGCCATTGACCTCATTCACCGGCGATGGAACTATGTCCCAGATGCCCTCACTGTTTCTGCCAACACACTTGAGCCAATGGCCAGTTTGCGACTTCGGAGATTTTTAGTTGAGATGGTCCCCACCCCATCCATTCCAGATAATGTCACCCACTTTTAGGTTTTTGAGGATGATCAACATATCCTAACCTTCATGGCGAATGTTGGTGTCTTTGAAGACCAGATAGTGGAGGAAGGAGACCATGACGATACTGGATAGGGTGATGAAGATGATGGGATCATGGACCTACCCACTAATACCATCTTGAAGGGGATGGTTATGCTTGAATGAATCTTTGACTCAGACCCTCGGGCCTGAGAAAGGATATCAACTTCCTCTGAGGGAGGAAAGTTTGAAAGGATAAACATCGGCCAGCCTGGTGAAGAAAAGATCATCCACATTGGCACCTCCTGCTCGCCTGAGGAGAAGGAGAAGATTCTTGCAGTTCTCTAAGAATACATAGATGTAATTGCATGGGGATATGAGGATTTGAAAACATATGATACATCCATTATAACTCATACTATTCCCCTGAAACCTGATGCTAAGCCTTTTCGGCAAAAGAAACAACTGGTCAACCCACTGATCAAGCCTCTAATTTGCCAAGAGGTAGAAAAATTATTGTCAGCCCGGATAATCTTTCCAATTTGGCACACTACATGGGTTGCCAATTTGGTCCCTGTGAGGAAGAAGAATGGTGAAATTCGCCTTTGCGTGGATTTCTGAAACTTGAATAAGGCCTCCAAGAAAGATAATCACCCTCTCCCTTCGTTGGATGAGGTGTTATAGATAGTCAATGGATCCCAGATGATGTCATTCTTGGATGGGTACTCTGGGTATAACCAGGTCATGGTTAAGTATGAAGATAGAGAGAAAACAACATTTACCACCAAGTGGGGAATGTTTACGTATAGGAGAATGCCCTTTGGCTTGATTAACGCAGGGGCCACATTTCAAAAGGCCATGGACATTGTGTTTGAGGGCCTTATGAATCAGTGCATAATCATCTACATGGATGATTTGACCATCTTTTCTCGGGACAGGCGTGACCATTCCGCCCATCTCACTCAGATTTGTGAGAGATGTCATCGGTATGGAATATCCCTCAACCCCAAGAAGTGCATATTTGGGGTCACCGAAGGAAAGTTTCTCAGGCATATCATCTCCGAGAAGGGCATATCCATTAACCCTAAGAGAGTGGAAGCATTGCTAAACTTACAAATTCCCGGTAGCAAGAAAGAGATGCGATCCTTCTTCGAAAAGATCAACTTTGTTCGGCGATTCATCACCGGATTTGCCGAAATAGTTAAACCACTCAATGAAATGATGAAAAAGGATACCAAGATTGAGTGGAGTCCTAAAGCAAAGCGGGTGTTTTCTCAGATCAAATAGACAATAATGGAAGCACCCATCCTGGCTAGTCTGGACTACTCCCTTCCATTTTACATTTACTCCTTTGCTTCGCCGCATTCTACCGCGGCGGTGTTGACACAAAAGGTTGAAGGGGAAGAATGACCAATAGCTTTCATGAGCTCCCCCTTCAAGAACGCTGAAGTCCAGTATTCATCACTAGAAAAGTAGGCCTTTTCTCTAGTTCACGCCGTGAAGAAATTTCAGCATTATATTCTCCGGAGCAAGGTGCATGCTATCATCTCGGACCAGGCCGTGAAGTCTCTGCTAGTGCAGAATGAGTTGGGAAAAAGACAGGGGAAATGGATGGCCATCCTCTATGAATATGATTTAGAAATGTAGCCCATGAAGATAGTCTAGGGCCAGGGACTGATTCAAGTGATGGCAAAAGAGACTCCCCGCATAAAATGTCAAACTTACATGGTAGAGTCCATCACTCGAGACCCGTGGTATACCGATTTGGTATATTTGCTACTGAATAAAAAATGCCCAAAGGGATTACCTCCCAATAAAATTTGCGCCTTTTGGATGAAAAGCGCTCATTTCATGATCAAAAACTCTGCAGTCTACCGCAAGAACTATGAGAGAGTGTACCTCCGGTGCATCGACAGGGACCAAGCTGTGAAGATGATTGATGAATTTCACAGGTAGTTTGGAACCGGGCATGGCTTAGCTGATGCCACTAGCCATCAGATCCTTAAGGCTAGATACTATTGGCCCTGTATATTTAAAGATTTTTACACTCATGTTAGGAAATGCCACACTTGCAAAACCGTGGCGCATTGTGAGCGTAACCCGACTATGCCTTTGCAACCAGTCTTTGAGGCTAGGCCCTTCGCCCAATGGGAATTTGACTTCATCAGGGAAATCAACCCTAACTCATCTACCAATCATCGATACATTCTTACTGCTACTGATTACTGCACCTGGTGGTCCGAGGCTATACCCTGCAAGAATAACATGGTGGAAGTAGTTATCAAGTTCCTAGAAGAAAATATCATCACAAGGTTTGAAATGCCCTTTGCTTTGGTATGTGAAAATGGTCTGGCATTTTCTTTGGCACAATTACTCGAGTGGACCTACAATCAAAATATCACTTTGAAGTTTTTCAGCAACTATTACCCACAGGGGAACGACGTTGTTGAATCTATGAATAAAAATCTACTTGAAGTGATCAAACACCTGCTAGAATAGAATCCCTGGGATTGGCATCAAAAGTTGAAATTTTCCCTCTAGGCAGATCGCATTTGAATCAAGGCCACCCTAGGAAAATCCCCATTCCATTTGGTTTATGGCCAGAACCCTGTGTTCCCAATTAACTTACAAATCCCAGTTTTGCAGTTTATGCAGGAATTCAACAACTGGGACAACATTATGGAGGTTCGGCTCCTAAATCTAGTGCGAATGGAAGAACAGTGAGATGTAGCCCTTGAACATTTTGCGCATCATCAAGTAGTGGTAAAATGATGGTTTGACCGCAGAGCCCAATACAATTCTTTTCAGGTTTCGGACTTGGTCCTGCTGTGGAACAAGGCCCGGGAAAAGAAAGGAAAGCATAGCAAGTTCCAATGGCTTTGGCTCAGACCATATCTAATCTCAAAAATCTATGGGACAAATACTTACCACCTTAACACCATGACCGGGGAACCTGTCCCATTGCTCCTCAATGGACAGTTTCTTAAACACTACTTTGAGTAGGGTAAGTTTGTCTAAATTTGTACATTGTGTAAAGCCCTCCCCTTGTAAATATTTGTTTCTTGGTGCCTTGTTGGGAGGTACCATGTCCTGTAAATAGTCTTATTGGCTGCCCTCTAGGGTAGTCCTCTTTTGGTGGTTCTTATTTTCATTTTTAGTTTTCTTTTAGGGTCCCGGTGTTTTTCTCTCTCTTGTAAGGATTGGAATGCTTCGCATAAACCTTGGTCTCCGGTACAATGTCTGTAGCATGGTGAACTTAAGAATCTGTCTTTAGAAAAAAGTGGAATCGGTCTGGTCTCTGGAGCTATTTTACAGGTTTGGTGGTACATTCTGAGAAATCTCCATCAGGTTTATCTCTGGAGGTCTGACAAAAAAATATATATATATAAGGAACAAGTAATCGGACACACCGAGGATAGATCAGTTGTACTGGTTGGTTGACCCAGGTCTGAACTTTTAAAGAATTATTTCCAATTCAGGAGTTTCATCCCCTACTCAACATATGAAATGGGTGGGAGGGTGAAAGAAGTATCACCATTAAAATTAGCTAAGCTTAAGCTTCATGGTGAAAGAAGTACTGCCCTCCCACCCATAAATGTACAAAGTAACAAGAAAAAGGGAAGCGGGATGAAGCTCTGGTCTCTAGGAGAAATGAACAAATCTGATGACTGGTTCAATGTAATTAGTGCCTCTTCTCTACTCCTCCCAGAGGTCATCGGCTTTATTTCCTTCCAAAGCACACACTCCACCACTGATGAAAAGACTATGGGGTGGATCCTGTGTGACCGGATTGTCTTAGATATGTTGCTCTTTGCCTATAAGAAACTTCGAGTGGTGACTTGTTCTAGTTTTGCTAACCAAAGATTCTATAAGTTCTCAAATGTGCTAAGGCATTTGTCCTAGATAGTCACCATTTGTTATGCCCTGCATCCCTGTCCTACATTTTGTGTGCAAAATGTTGGGTCCCCCTTTTTGTTTTTTGCTTTTTGTTCTTGCCTTGTCTTCTTTGTCTCCTTTTTTTTTTATTTCTCTTGGGTTTTCTTCCCCGTGGTTGTGCTTTGTTTTGTTGGTTTTTGGTGCCTCTGGGACCCCAGTCCCAGAGTTTGTCATCCTTTTTTAGGAGCCAGATTCTAGACTCTGGGATTCTTCGCCGCGATGTTCTCTTTTCTTAAGGTGATATCGTTGCAAGGAATCCCTGGGCCCAGAGTTTGGAGGTTTGTCTGTCTGGAGTTTGTGGATGGAAAGGTGGCTTTCTTTTTACCACGGGTATAAATAGAAGTTACCTATCATTTTCACATTTACCACGATTTAAACACTCAAGCAATTAGAGCAATTTCAGAGTGATTTGTAGCAAATTAATGATAATCGAGTGCTAAGTATTTCCAGCATTTCCGAGCGATTGCGAGTGGTTTGTGGTTTCTGACTGTGATTGTTTGAAGGTTGTAGCTGTTGCAGAGCTTCCGTAGAGGCTTTCTTTCCCTCTCCTTTCTGCATTCTCAGGTTGGTGCCTCTTTTCCCTTCAGTTTTCCTTCTGTCTGGTCTTGTTTTCTTTCTATTTTTGTTGTCTTTTCCTCTTTTTGTTTTGTTTGTCTTTCATGTCTTTCTAGTTTTGTCACTCGTTGGTGGGCTGGCTATGCCAGAGGTTTGTCTGCCCTTTGTGCAGGTGTAGTCAGTCTGTAAATAAAAAATGTATATATTTCATGCTTTGCCTGGTTTCCCGTAAGTGTTTATTCTGCGATGTATATATGTGTAAATGCGATGTTTGTGTAAATTTAGTGTATATTTGTTGTATATCCCTCTATTTCCCATGTATATATCCCTCATCTCTGATGTATATCTTTTATGTATCCTTTCGAGTAGCTTAGTAGTCTCGCCGTGTTGCCCATGTTGCTAGTTTTTTGCCTATAAGCTCGTTCTAAGTAGAATACCACCTGTTTGAAACTTGGCTCTCGACCAGTTTCAAATAGGTGGTTTTCTCTCTCCTCCATAAAACCAGCCTATCCCTCATTTATGTCCCATGCACGCATATTTAAATCTGTCCAAGTGGCCTTCACTTTTCACGCATTCGGATAGTTGGCTCCGCCGTCATCGCCATAACTCCCATTTATTACCCACCCACGTGGCCCCCACGTGGGTCTGACAGTTTACCTTGTTTGCACATCTTTACCAACAGTTACTTCTCCAAGTTTCTGGTCTCCTACCATCATCCATCCCATGTCCTTCTTACCAAATGTGATACAATTCCCAGACTTGGATGGTCAATCAAATTCCTAAGTTCATAATATGTATGTGTACTTTCCATAGTTTTTGAACGAAACTAACTTTTTAGGGAAAGCGAACACCATGGTGTTAAGATCTCTGGACCCTAGAGTATTTATTTATTAATGCATTCTGATGGTCGTTTTGCCTTGCAGGATTCTAGAGTACACTTTGAAACATGTCTGAAGCATCTGCATCCTCACCACCCGGAAGTCCAGAACTTCCATCTACAGAAAGTACCAGGGTGTCAGTGAAATCTAAAATGGAGAAGGCTCTGGAAAAGATGCCTTTGAGCCTAACATACGTTAAGGATGGAGTCATCGTGGGCTCAAAGATTGAGTCCAAGGTGCAGCTTTTCACCAACACTAGCGTCAGAACATGGCAAAAAATATAGGCCTTGGTCAAAGTCATGTATATTCAATGACAGGCCAGAGATCCTTTGGCCATCAAAATTGGGAACTCCAGGATCCTAAAGGTAGCTTGCTTCCCTTGATTGGTGTAGTCACCAAAGCTTATCCTCACACTCTCGGCCCTTTACGACCCATCTATTCGGGCTGTCATGCTCTCGCTGCTAGAGCCAATAGGGTACCCCACTCCTCTAGTGTCTCTTGACCCTGATACCTTCCAGAGGGGCTTGGGAATCCCATAATTCACCAAGCCGACCATGGTCACCCAGTCTGATGCCTTGGCCCAATTCAAGCAATTGGAGGAGGCAACCCGCATCTATATGAACAACAATTGGCTCAAAGTCTCGAAGAGGGACCCCAAAAGAATGAAGCTAGAGATCCCCAGATCTGAATTCAAAGATAGTATCCAGATGGGGATAATAGCACTATGCCGGGTCTTCAGGAAACAAAATAACTGAGAATTCTTTGGGTGGATGTACTACTTCTTGCTCGGCATAAGTACAGTCGGGGAGTTTTTTGACTGGGCGGCTATAATTTCAAACCACGTCGACTCCCAGTTCCTCCAACTGGCTAAGAAGAAGAAATTTTACATGACTTCTTATACTTTCTGGGCCCTAGCATAGCAGAGACCCCATGCCCATGGGCTACTCACAGATGGTGTACTTAGGCTTGGCTTAGATCAAAAGGCCCCGTGGGACTACTTCCCACATATTCAATGGGAGGCCAGTTTCCCTAGTTTCTGCAGAGTAAACAACGCATTCATTTACTATCACCTGCTCACACAAAATCAGGATGCAAGATACCGCCTGTCCAAGGAGGCGATGAATTTGGTCTGGAATTATAGACATTACTATATACAATACCAGCAACATACATATATAAGGGTGACCGGCTTCTCCAGGAAACCCTACTTGTTACCCAAGCACTACGGGGACAAGATAGTCCTGCTGGAATTTTGCAGGAAAATAATGGAACTGCATGCCTTCTTTTCCCTGAAGAAGGTGACCAATATTCCATTCCCAATCACTTGTGGGAATTATTCATGCAGCCTGGCCACTGCCAAAGAAGCAGACAATGAGCTGAAAAGCTACAACTTGGTAGAATTCTACTTGGCGCGGAAGCATTTCGATCCGCATGACAAGATTACAACGACACTTCCCCAGGCTTCAGAGCCCCATCAATACCACATGGAGGAATTTTGGGAAGACTTCTAGGATGATGTGGAGGTCCGAAGCTGGCACTACATTAGGATGACGACAGGCATGATGGAAAGGTTGAAGCTCTAGAGATTCCTGGAGGACTTCTCAAACGCTGACTCCATGATCGATCCCCAGTACAAAGCAAAGGGGATTGATACATTGGCTCTCCCACTAGTAAACTAGGATGCCTAGGAGGGGTCCACCATTAAGGAGTTCACACGTGAGGTGGTTGAGTGTAGCCATACTTACTTTAAGAGGATGTGCCCCGGGAGTGTCCGTAGAGAAGCCCAGCCAGTACCAAAAGAAACCCCGGGGGCCGAGACTTCTTCAGAGGGAGCGGATAAAGGAAAACGGATAGATACAACTCCTCCTATGCAAGAAGTCCCCATTAAAGAACAAATAAGGAAATTGGTAGCAGCCTCCCAGCAAATGAGGGAGAACCTAATTACATGGTTGGCTACCCCGGTGCTCATGGCCGAACCTGTTCACCCTCCATCCTCCCCTTCACTAACAGCCTTAATGGTTAAGGCAACATGGGTGGATCCAGCAGAGAAAGAAGCAGTAAGGTATGCGGGCCCACCCTTGATTACCCGGAGGAGAAGGAGGCTTGACCCTAAGCCTAAGAAGGAGTCAGAGCTGGGGATGTCCCAGGCTCCACAAGTTGAAATCCTCTGTTTCGACTCCCTGAAGCTAGATAAAGAATCAGAGCCTGCCGATGTCCTGGACAACCCTCTCCCATAGGACAAGTTTGATGATGTCTTTATAGCCGATGAATTCGATAACTTACAGAGGGACATCGAGTAGGCGGCAGAAGTCCCAGCATAAGAGAAAGTTGAGAAATAGAGGGTCGTGCAAGGGCAAGAGGGGGCAATGGAGGAAGAAAAGGAAATAGAGCAAGAAGCCACCTTTGAAATACCAGAGATGCAAGATGCGGGGGTGGACCAACTAAGGCAGAATGAACAAGCGACATCTACTGAGGGAACTGGACCTTCAGGAGCAACCGTAACCTCAGCCGCCATGTTCTAAGTGCCACTCCCTAGAGAAACCTTTGGGCAGGTAATAACTGTGGTGCAAACATTAAATCTTGGCCTGGTACCTCTCCTATTTCCAAAAGATGTATTAGAAGGAGAAGAAATCCTAGCGACTGAGGCCGGGGAACAAGAACAAGAAGAGGAAATCCTTGGGACAGCTGACGAAGGCCCCAATGAAATTGGAGATACAGAGGAAAAGGAAGAAGAGATAAACATCACCGGGGGAAATGTTCCTGATGAGGCCCAAGACAAAGAAAAAGGGGTGGGTGAGACCCACACCACTGAGGAGGAACAACAACAGGGCACCGGGGAAGAACCTATAGAACAGACTCTGGCAAACAAAACACCCCTGTCGCCTTAGTGGTTAGTGGAGAGAAAGAAGAGAAAGGCTCCATCCACCCCAAGAGCTCCCCTCTCTTTAGTTGAGATGGTGGCCCAGGTCCAGGAGCCACTAAAGGCCAAGAAAGCCTGGATGGTTAATACTCTTCGAACCGGGCCGGGCAGAGAAACAGTTGCAGTTGTGGCAACACCTCCCCCAGACACCGTTGCAGCGACAGTAGAGGCCAGAGATTATGATATCATGGAGATATCACTGGGAAAGAGAGGTAAACAAGGCGAAGTAAGCCTATTGAAAGAAACAGCCAGGGCGGTGGAGGCCAGATATGAAAAAGAGGCCCAAAGGTTCAAAGCAGAAAAAGAAAAGACAGTGAACCTCATGAAGTTTCTTACTGAGCTGGCCTGGCCCATTAGTGCCATTCCTCTAGAGGCCTCCACGTCTGATGCACCGTTACCACAGAGCGACATTGACTCCCTGTGAGCAATGAAGAAGAAGGCCCAAGCGGTCGATGAGTGGGTCGCTCTGCAAATAGGAAACACCCAGGATTTCCTGACATCCACCCTCCCGGATTTGTATGTAGCATGACATGTTCTCCATCAGGTAGAAAATATTTTTAATAAATGGGAGGGTGACATGGAAAACTACGAGGCTTGGAAGGTAGAGCTGGAGGAGCTCCTCAACCTCGGGTCCAAGAGATGGTCTCTGAATCTAGGATTCTGGGAGAAGAATCATTTGAATTCATAAGAACCCAACACTCTAGACTTGAACTCACATTGGAGGTACTCAAGCAACTGGTAGGGGCTCTACATGACAAAGTCAACACAGTGCAATATTCTACAAATATGTACAAGGAATTTGTAGCAAAGGTCCCCGGGGCTGACCCATTCAGCACCGATACATGTACTCCAAAGGAATATATCCTGGGAAAATTTGAGGAATTAATGGAATCCAAATATCAATCCCCGGAGGGGCTGGACGGGACCCAAATGACAGGGCTAACTTGCATGATCCTTAGTGGTCATGATGCGGCAAAAATGGTCGACGAGTTCAAAGACAATGCTCCGGAGATTGGAGAACAAATTGAGGCGGCTAAGTACCGGTGGTCCTGCCTTAAAGAAATTGATGAGGATGGGATCTCCTGCCTTCTCCAAACATTCAATGACAACAAGCAACAATAAAGTTTCTTAGGAGGCTGGAGAAAACACAAACATTTTGTATTCTTTATTTTTTTAGAACGTAAGTTCCCGGATCCCAGAGTCCCGGATCCCAAATTTTGTATTCTTTCAAGTGATCCGTGTCCCGGTCCCCGAGGTTGACCGATCACTTTTAGGAGTGGTTAATAAAATTTGTCAGAAGGTAGTTGGCTACATCAAGGAACATCGGATCAATAGTTGGTTTTTTGACAGATGGTCTTCTCGAGGCGCTGCTTCAGAGGTACACCTGGCATATTGGAGACAGGGCACCGCATTTCTCATTTATGGGGCATGTAGCCTCGATTCTCGGGGATCTGATTTCTTTCTTCTCTTTCATGGCTCTCTTCTTGAGGCAGATTCTTCCACTCTACCTTCTTGTCTTATTCTTCTAACATGTCAGGCCTATTCCGTCTCAAGGTCTTTTATAGGGTGGCGCAGGTAGTACCTGCCCCCAGATATTTTATTTTATTGTAACATGATGTAAAATAGGGTTAGGGTTAGGGTTAGGGTTAGATGAAGATGTGTATAAATAGTAAGTCGGGCCCATTTTCAAGGGTCGGCGAAATTGATGATTTTGTTGTCCACAGTAATAGAAAAGCAATTTTTCATTTCAGTTGTAGAGCTCAATGCTCCATTGTTTCATCTTTCCAATAGTTAGATGCTCCCATGGAGCCACCATTGTATCACGCACCAGTGCTTGCTGGAAGAAATATTAATGAAGAAG
This sequence comes from Thuja plicata, assembly GCA_018584345.1. Classification (NCBI taxonomy): domain Eukaryota; kingdom Viridiplantae; phylum Streptophyta; class Pinopsida; order Cupressales; family Cupressaceae; genus Thuja; species Thuja plicata. Next base: position 3,088,175 of record MU227643.1, on the reverse strand, counting down.
GGAGAATTCTTTGCAATGATGTTGTTGGCATTCGAACTTCTAATTTAATGGTATTTTATGTTTCATGTTCTTTATGTATTCTACTCTGATATGTCAAGTAGATTAACGACCTCTTTTCTCTTGCTACTGATAAAATACTAACTGATGGTTGTGTATTTCTTTAGTATTTAGTGTAGTATATCAGAGCATTATCGATGTTGTGAATGTTTAAACATAACTATAGATAGATGAAGCACTTCTAACCCTGCAGGATATTTTTCATTTTATTTGCTAAGTGTAGAATGCTTGGAAGAACCTCACCTTACTAAATCTCCAGAGAGAATGAGTTGAAGAAACCAGCTATCCCCCTCGAAAACAGTCACTTCTCCCAACCGAGCCCAGCACCGTCGTGACCCGATACCTAGGTGCTTGGAGGCCCAGGGAATCTAACTTCCCTGGATAGCCTTTGCAGGTGGAGTTGGCCGGTACCTCCGGTACCCGGTGACAACTTATGACTGTTGGCGGACCCGGTCAGCAAAACCCCATCAACAATCCTCTTTTCAAATCTCCTTCACTAATCATAACCCTAGAAAGTAAATCTTTTTTAGACTAATATTAATTCCACACCAGTGGTGGTTGATATCAATGACAACACAAACTGTAAGGCTTACATTATTGTTATAGTTGGACAAATGAGAATCTTATACTACTATGGTAGAAGTAAATATAGGCAAAGAGAGAATGAGAGGGTATGGAGATTCATCCATAACATTAGAAAAAGATAAATAAAATCCATGGGTGTTGTCACCAAAGAGGATATTAAAGTCCTCAATAGTGTCAACTAGTTAATGCGGGGCTCTACAAACACTGATGCAATGTCTAGTAGAAATGGGTCGCAATGAGCTGAATCTAGGAGACATAAATGATCTTGCTATAAATAATCATTGGATGCTTTCAATGAAGAAATTCTAAACTCTAAAGAAGGAACATGTGTAGATGGGTTATGAATAAAATGATCACCGCAAAAGGATGTGTCAATGCAAGATGGGGCAATAAAAGTCTTAGTATCATCTATAAGAACTTGGTCTTCCAATAAAACATTACTTTCAATGAGGATCCAATGTATCCATATAGTTGATGGATGATGGTCCAACCAATTAAAGACCACTCACTATGCTCTATGTGATGTAAAGTATCCCTACAAATAGTAATGGATATTAGTCCATAGACCATGTCATTACTCTAAAACCATGGATTCTTTCGTTCAAAATTGCTTGGCTTGGGAATAGTTCAAATGAGATATGGCAGTAGACTCTTTATCCGTTCTTTCTAAGACATAAATTTCTGAGAATAACTTGACAACAGAAGGATGAAAAAAAATTGCCAAGGGACATGGTTAACTCTCCCTTAAATTGAACTTTATCTCAATTCCTGATTACAAAAAAAATACTTGTAAAACACAAGTTTACACTCCTTCCTAACTCCCATGTGTTTTGATACCATACTAAATTTTGTAGCTAAAGTTTTCAAGAGAATATAGACCTAATTAAGAATGAAAACAAGCAAAACTTGCATATACAAAACGAAAAAAAAAAAAGTAAAAAGAATATAACAGAATAATTGAAATTCTATATTAACCATTGTACAAATCTATATGAATTATAATGAATATATAATCACAAGTATATAAAATGTGCAGAAAATACAATGTAATTTTCTGTACATTAATAACTAATTCCATGAACTGCCTTACTAGAATTGGAAGTTAAAAACAAGAATTCCTTGAGTAGCGTAAACATGAGCAAATGTAGTCCACTATAGAAACTGACTGTAGTCCACCAATAATCATGGATAGAACTCGATGTTAAGTTGCACTAACAATTAGTACTTTGCATCTGGTGTGGATGTTTGTCGTTGTGAATCTTATATGTTATAGTCTCTAATCAATCATGCAACAAAAAGAAAAACGTTAAATGGACAGAAATGTTCCATGAGTTGTTCTTCGTTGAAATGACAAAATGACGCATCATTGTAGACTGAGTTTGCTAGTTTGTCCATTCCTGTCCATTGTGTGTTGATTAATGCAAACTATATGATGCCACTAAAAATGAATGCATGAATTAATTGATTAGAACGATTAGTTAATTGATTTATGTACTACATTGCCTATGTGCCTTATTCTTATAAGTTAGAAGCTAAATATCTGGTTCCAATGTGGGCACACGGGGAAAAATCATAGTAGCTTTATAGATGGTCTAATGAGTTGAATTTGGTGGGCTTGTTCTGTCCATATCGTGAGTGTTCATGTAATATTTATAATGTATCTATCGAGATATTTGTCCCCACTCTAGTGACATTGGTGGAATATAAAAGCTTAATGGGGCTATTTTTTGTGTTTATCCATTTGGCTCATAGTTGATCTTTATGGGCCCGTTTGGTTGCACCCCATAACCGGGTTATGCAGCCCATAACCCGGTTATGGGGTGCAATTCCTTGTTTGGTGACCTCTAAATTGAATGCGAATATGGATTTGCAAATCCCCATTTGT
>MU227643.1:3064757-3075527 GCA_018584345.1 Thuja plicata | reverse complement strand
AACACCTTATAATATTATTTGAGAGACATCTCCCGTTTGATTTATCTCCCCACACTAAGCATGGAAATGTAACATTGGTTATTATTCTCCCCCCACAATGTACAATTCCCACTCTTATACCTTTGAAAAATTCTCATGTCTTCTTATGAAATGACATGATTTATCCAAGAGAGGTGACACTCTATAATTGATGCTTTCTTTCTAGAAAGAGACACCCTTTCTTGAATTCATGCTTCTTTGTTAATGTTTGACCATGATCATAACAAATTTAATGAAATTCACTTTTAGGAATTTCACATAGACCCGTACACATTCCATCACAACTGTTTAACCCCACAATCTCTTTCCCATCGCTTCAGTGAGATTGTTTGAAATTAGTGTTTCACCAACATATCCGAAATTTAGCAAAATCCAATGGTGGATTTATGAGATATGGTCCTTTTACCAAGACTATATTTTCTGAGACATCCACACATTCACCATCAACAAACTACTCTCTTACATTTGCAGTCTGGCTCTGATACCATGTTAAGCTTTTAGGATAGATGCAAATGTAATAACACTCTATGTTGTATGTATTTTCCAAATGCAACAATCTCTCTTTCATTTATATTGGGAATGAGGATAGGAGAGAAATGTCCCTTCATGGGACATGTCTATTCATTATTATTTATAAGAAAGGACATACCTCTTCCAACTAATTATAATTTAATCAATCTTATAATGTTTCATCAATCAATTATTAATTAAGAATAATAATAATTTAATATTAAATATTAAATTTCATATGATTAATAATAATATAACATATATATTATATTATTATTAATCAACATATATTATATGTATTCTAATGATCATACGACTGAAGATACAAACATTAAAAAAATCAGTAGGCATGTTCTCAGTGAGAGCTTATGATGTATTAATGTATTTTCCATGTTTGAAATATTTATCTCAAGAATTGATATCTTGGGAGTAATAAAACCCTTCAAAATACCAAATCTTCCCATAACTCTCCCTTTCTCTGTCTCCAACACACTCAACTTGTCCAAAAGTATGGACTCTTCTTTGTCTCACTCTAATATAATGTGTGAGGAGGTCTCACAACTATCCAACAGATTATCTAGAGTCTTCCTATCATATTTCTATAATGTCCTCAATGTTCTGAATGTGTTTGATAGTGTTTATACAATAACTGTATAACTTCCATCCATGTGTCACACAACCTTTCGCTTCATAAATTGTTTTTCCTAGTATGCCCAAGTCCCATGAAATAGACTTGTATAGCTTGTCTATCCTATTTTCTAAGTATTTTTGTTAATTTTTTTCCTCTGTGATCTTCTCTAAGGACTCATAGTGACTGTCAAAGTCTTTGAATGCCTTTTTCAAGTTCTATGCAGTGTCCTTTCCTTGGAAAGTAAAAGGTATAGGCAGGAGATTGTTTAAGGTGTCAACTTCCCTTTCCAATACCCTTGAATTCTTCTCTATTTTCTATTATGATTTTTCCTTTTCTTTTGAAAATGTGATATAAGATAGCTTCAACAACTCATCTTCATCCATACTCTCGACATCTGCACTCAATTTTTTCTTTGTTCTTTCCAACAATAAGACTGAAGAAATAGGTGTTATTGTTTCTTGCTTGACTTCAATCTTGTTCTCTAGCTCCTTCACAACCTCAGTGATTGTCTCTTTTTGTTGACTCTTAGAGGGATTTTTCTTAGTATATTTTTATATATCAATTTCAATTACATTATAAGTATTCCCTTCAAAAGGGTCATTTGTATCTGGAGAGGTTTCCAAAACCATAGGAACACCAACAATAAATCAATCAGGTTGCTTTATAGTACTGACAAAGTGATTTTCATCTTCTCCATCCTTAGGTGAATCAATGTGGATTATTGAATAATTGAAGGATTATCCCCTTAGGATAGTTTTACGCTTAGTAGCCTTAGTTTACGAGGTGAGGATTTCTCAAGTTCAGTTTCCATTAAGATTTTGTCAATTGCCTTTTTTGTATCCTCAATAACCTCATCATACTTCCTTCCCATTATCTTTATCAATCAGGACTTAACTCTTAGTAGGGGTTTTAGTGTAGTTATAATCCTTTCATGCTCGTCAAAAAATATCACTGGTAGCATGTCCTCAATTTATTTTACTCTGATTTGTTCATCTTCTTGTAGTGCTAGTTGTTTCCTTACGATTACTTGCAGCCATCTCAATTTGGTTCTTCTTGAAAGCAAACATGTGCTTTATCATAATCTCTTCTATAAGAATTTGGATATTTGAATCATACTTGTCATAAATTTTTCTCACTTTATTTATCTTGCCTTGGTCTACAATTAGTTTTTCCAACATTCTCATGTCAGGGTTCTAAAGCTTTCTATGTTAGACCCATTCAAAAAAAAATCATATCTCCATGCCTTTTCCTCTAGTCTCAGCAAATTTTATTAGGTCTCTCGCCTAAAGTCCTAATTTCAAAATTATAACCATTAGTGAAAAAATCTTGCTAAAACCCTAAAACCTCATGAGTTGTTATAAAATCAAGTTACTTTTTAGTAAATTAAGTTGCTTACATAATCATTTCTAAGTTGTTTTCAAGGGTGGTCACTTTAAGCCTTAAAACCCTTAGGTTTCATGTTTCCTCAATTGCACAGGGTTCACTTTAATTTTCCCTAAGTCTGGTCCTGTTAAACTTTAATACTTTACCTTTTACATCTGTTGAAAAAGTCAGATTTGATCTAATAGTTGGCTTAATGACTTAAAGCCAAGTTGCACAAGATCTAGCCATTAAGAAATTAAGTTAGAGCTTCACATGTCTTTGGCAGGTCCGATATATGTTAAATATTGTGATAAAGTGTATACATTTTCTTTTCGATTAGATGAATGACGTAATTGCTTAAACTCAAGATGCAGCTCATCTATCTATCAAGCCATTAAGTGGTGGTGACATCTATCCTCCTGATGACCTAGGTTCCACTTGCATAAAGTTAACCGAAGATTAAAATGCTAACAAGTTCTGATAGACCCAATGATAGACTAAAAGACTTAAAGCGAAGATACATGAAATCTATCGATCAAGACATTGAGCCGTTGTGACATCTATCCTCCATGTGATGTCATTGGTCCCAAGTAAAGAAAGGTAGTAAAGGTGCAAAAAGTTTGATATGATCTAATGGTAGGCTTATAGGCTTAAAGGGAAAGTGCTCGAGATCTAATCAGGCCATTAAGCCCATCCAACATGTGTCCATGGTGGGTCTGGTGCAGTGCCAAGGTAATGAAGTTAAAGTTCAAACAAATTACAAAAGATCCTATGGTCAACTTAATGTCTTAATATGAAAGATGATGGTTTTTAGTGATTAAGGCACTAAGTCGTAGAGACATGTGGTATTATGTGACATCATGATCGTGGGGCCAAAGAAAGGAAAAGATAAAGGGTAGACAAGTTTGAATAGATATGATGGCAGGCTTGTTGAATTAAAGGGAAGATGTGCAAGATCTAACAATTAAGCCATCAAGTCGTGGTGACACATGGCAGATCTGATTGCATGCCTATGTAACTTAAAATAGATCAATGGTGGTATTTTAAAAGCCAATAAGGTTTGAATCTCAGCCGCCTAATTCATTTTCATGCCACCTATAGTTGTTATAACAGATTTTCAAATATTTAAAAGGAATTTTCATGGTGGTTGACAAATATTTGATCTCAGAGCCATTAAAGACCTGATCTGATCTTATGGATTGACTTTGGACAGCTGTTGAGGACCAAAGAAATTGAAATTTGATGTGTGGAGGTGCATTCAAGTCCAGAGTTGACAAAATAATTTTTATAATTAGAGGGATAACTGCATAGAGCAGCCTGGTCATTTCTCCATTTATGTGAGCTACTTTGAGAGCTATCCTTCATAATTTCTTGCACTCTAGGGTACTGCACTCACACCCATGGATTAGGGAAAATTGATTGTCGATCTAATTGCATAGATTGAAGAGAAGAGACAGGGTTTCAACTTAACACCATAATTTAATGCTTCCATTAGTTGGTTGTAAACCCTAACCCTAAATGGTCCTAAGCTTGTAGCATTATTGTTCCTATAAATTAATATTCAAGACCATTTAGTAAGTGCTAGAGAGTTGGGAAAGTAGATAGCATTAGGCTTATACTTGTTTCTAGTCTAGGATATAGCAGATGTATTTCAAATTGTATTGCAATAGAATAGAAAGCATATGATCTTTTGCATATTATTGAATTGTGTATTTCCTTGTCGTATTGTTGTAGAAGCATGTTTTCATCATAATAAATATAAGTATCCTCAGGTTTTAAGTCTCTCCTCTGTGAAATCTCTATGATTTGTAAGTTTTCTGGCTTGCTGTATAAGTCTTCCTTATACATATGTGTATTCCATAAGTCTTTGAACTTAGATAAAATTAAAATGCTTTGGATATTACATTGGTTCTACTTGGATATCTATTTGAGGATCTTGTAGTGTGTGATGTGAGAGTTCTTATGTTTATGGCTTTGAATCTTTTCCAATAAGGTGTTTAAGTTTCACTATTGTATTTAGGTTTTAGCCCAATGGATAAGGCACTGATCTAAAATTAGTATCTCTATTGAGATACATATCTAAATGGTTAAGCTATATACTATCCCTAAACTTTATATCAAACTCATTTACAAGTTATTTGCAGTTACAGTTGTTCTTCTTATTCCACCAATGATAGTGGAGAGTCAATGAATGCTAGGTTGGCATTTAGTACTTACTTACCATTTACCTATTTTTCAAATCCAAAGGTTAACTTAGGTGTTGTAAAGAGCTGAGTTTAGTCTAGATTAGGTGTACCACCTTGGTTTTGCAGAGCTAGAAGTGAAGAGGGAATTCTCGTCCCTATAGTTTGTCCATTTGTCTTGTAGAGCTACTATACTTGGAACTAACCACTCCTAACATCAATCTCAAGACATATTGGTAGCTTTAGATAGCATAACATTTTTAAACACCAAAAAGATGGTGAATCCACTGGGGATAGTGCAGTAAATTGATATAACTAGCCATTCAAGTTGATCATTGGAAGCATAGAGTTACACAAGACTCGCCCTTCTCATTGTTTTATCTTGTGAGTTCTCTTTTTAGGGTTTATTCATATTTGTTAGTGTTGTCATCCCAACAAAGTGTTGGGTGGGGACTCTGAGGTTTTCTCTGTAGCAGTCTTGAGTATTAAAGTTTTTTTGTCACACACTTTCCAATATGAGTTATAGAGGCACTAGGTCTTGGTAAAAGAGACATCCTGAAGATAGGTTGGGAAATGATTTTCCAACTACATCCAAGTCTGATCAGCCTAGAAGAGAAAGAGAAAGAGATACCCCATAATATTAAAGACAGGGGGAAGACATTAGGGAAGAAATACCAGTCCACTTTATTCATGAAGGAAATGCATCTGTATATGAGGAAGCTATGGATGAGAGACTATGTACTTATGGAGATTATAGTTCTCCTAATGAAAGAGAGGAGGAAGAATTTGTTTCTACTCTTCCAGATCCTGTTAGTATGGCTCGTAAACTTGCTGAAGTAGAAAGATGAATCCAGGAGCAAGTAAATATAAGACAAAATAGACAAAAGACAAAGGAAAATGAAATCATACATAATCAAATTTTCCTTGAGCAGAGAATGAGGAAACTATTAGAGCTAGAGGTGATAAAACTATGTTGAAAAGCCTCAGAATCTAGAAGAGGAACCTGTCATTCAAGTGATTAGTAAGCAAGGCCCTAAAGATAAGGGGAAAGAAGGAATGGAAGGGGTTATAATAAATGAACCCAAAAGTTTCAAGGTCCCAGTATATCAAATTTCTAAATTGGACATGGATCTTGAAAGAGCTAGAGTTGAGAAAGAGATCATAGCTAAAGAGCTTGAGAAGGGAGAATTGGAGGCTGCTACTTTGGAGATGAAGAAGAAAGCTAATTTTATTAGACAAACAACAAGGCCTATTGATCTTTATGTTGGAGCAGCTATAAAATTAGATACTAAAGCATCTACTTCTCAACACAACACTACATTTTAAGGAAATTCTACTCATGCAGAAAGGTACAAGCAATTTTCTTTTCATATTATTCATGGTTACCCTAATGAGGTTCCAAGTGTCATTAGAGATAAGCTTCCTATATTTTCTTGAAACAATGTAATCACATGTGAATAACACTCAAATAATTTTACTAATATGATGGATGATTATGAAGTTATGCATGAGGATGTATTAATGAAACAGTTTGTTCAGTCCTTAGTGGAGGATGCTAGGGATTTGTTCAAAGGGTTACCCTATAATTTTGTAGACCGTCAATGGATGAATTAACTGATTTCTTTAAATAGAAATATGGTGATAAGACCAATGAATGGTTCATGTTGAATGAATTCAATAATATAAAAAGGAATTAGAATGAGGATGTTGTAGAGTTCAACATAAGATTTCAGAGAGCTATGCATAAAATTTTCCAAGTTATGAGACTTGATGACAAAGTTTGTCTAGCTACTTATCTTAATGCATTTGATTCTAAGATGGGATACCTCTTAAGAGATAAAATTCCAAGGACTATAAGATACGCTTATAAAATAGCTATCAATATAGAAAAAAATAGGAGGGTGCTCGAGAAATTGGGTAGAAGGGATGATTGGAAATCTGCAAGAAAGGAGTTGAATAAATCTTCAAATGCTAAGCCTAAGGAAAGGGTGAATATGAAACAAATTTTGAATGCAATAAAGGACCTAAAGCTAGGAGAGAGTAAAAATCCTAGAGCTCCAAATAACAATAGGAAATTCTATAATAGTTTCAGTCAACAACCTAGGATGCAGAACTACCCTTACAATGCCCAATGGAATGATGGTAATCCCATTATTCCACAAAGGATAGACAAGCCAAACAAAGATAATACGTATCCTCTTCAAAGAAATTCAGCTAACATGAGTAGTGAGAATTATTGGTGTGATGATTGTGAATCCCCACATAACCCTGCTAGTTGTGTTGTTGCTTTGAAGATGTAACCAAGTCAGAACCAACAAGAAAAGGAAGAGGAAGATGAATTATATGATGATGTTTGGAATACAATTTCTTTTATAGATTTCAAGAGTGAAGAATTTGATGACCAAGGTCAAAGTCAGGAGATGTTTTCATCAGATGAAGAGTAGTGTGATGATCAAGTTGAAGCTAAAAGTGTCCTTTCATCTGAGGAAAAGGAAGAAGAAATTGATAAGATAAGATTTAATGATTCAAGATAAAAAGAGACTTATATGGCTAGAAGACCTTCAGATGTAGAAAGAGCTATAATTACCGAGAACTTGGTTTTTCAAGCACAAAGTAAGTATAATATGAGAAATAGGACAGTTGGCAGTGCAGATGGTACACCAACTGGTATGTTTACTACAAATGAAAAAGCAAGTCCTTAGTTGATGCTGGAGAAAGAAACACCTACAGAAAATGTAAAAAAGATAAAGGTGATAGCAAAGGATTTACATTCATATGTTGTATGTCTTTTCTTGTTACATTCATATGCTTTATGTCCTTTCTTGTTACATTTACAAAAATTTCCTATGAATGAAGGTGTGGATTTAGGAATACTTTTTATTTTGCTCCTGCAAACATTTGATGTGTGGCCTGGTTTTCCACAGTGATTGCATGAATTATTACTTGGTCTTGGATTTGTGTAGACATTCTTTGGATCATCTTGGTATGGTGATTCTTCATTTTGGGTATACCCTAGTCTTGTATTGTTGTTGACTCTTCTTTGTCCATCCATAAAATCATCCATCCTTTTGATGCTTTCTTCAGCTCTCTTAATCATGTCATTGTGTTGTTGTTTAATTCTCAATTCATGCTTCAGTTTTTAATTTTCTTCTCTTAGCTCAGTGATAGCTTCTATTCTTTCAATGAGTTTTGTGTTCATTTTTTTTTCCTCTTGACTCATAAGAATAATCTGATTGGTGATCTCATGATGATGTTCTATAAGCCTTTGTATTTTTGACTCTTTCTCTTGTACCTTCTCAGTAATCTTCCTCCTGACATCAATAGCTAGTGTTCTTTCTTGCTCATCTTGTCTAGCATTGTTCATGACGTCAATCATTCTTACCATCTATGTCTCTTGACTGATTTGTAGAGATTTCACTTGTCCAGCTAGATGTTGATTGATTTCATTCAGACTTGCAATTCTTTCTTTTGATGTGCCTAATGCTTTTCTAGTTTTAGATCCTAAAGACTCAAATAGATAAAGTATCTCTTCTTCATGATAGTTTGTTTCATTACAGAAAGATGCCATAATCTTTCTTTCATCCAAAAATTGTCTCATCTTGATTCTAGCTTCTTTATATTATTCATAGAATATCTGTATCTCTAATTTCTGATTCTCGATACTCTTGTCTAGCTTGTACCTTTCCATTGTATGATCTTTTCTCTTAAGTCTTTAAACTTTTCCAATTAGGAGATCTATCTATAATACCAATTGTTGGAAATAATGGAATGGTGTACTAAGAGGGGAGGGGTGAATCAGTACCCTCAAAATTTTTATCAATTAACCTTTATCCTTTTATGATCAATACATTGTATTACCATTCATATCTGCTATTCTATCTTTGTGTATGTAACATCAATTCATAAACTAATAAGCATGTAAAACTTTCATAGAAGCATTCATGAAATGTATAAACACATGACACAAGATTTTGTAATGTACAAAACCCCTGTTAGAAGGTAAAACCTGCAGTGAGGATGAAACCCACAGAGCTTCAATATCTGCAAAATGGAAGGGGTCAGTTAAGGCTTACAATTTGATCACTTCTGATGATGTACCCTTTTAGGAGTATTATGTGGATACTGGTTAAGGTCTACTCTATTAAGAGCTTTAGCAACACTGTTTAGTGTGCACTCGGTTAAGAGATTTACATAAGGATTGTTAAATCCACCTTTCTTGAAAGGATTTCTTCTATTTTCTACACTTGTTAGAATGTAGACAAAAATATTCAGTTACTTGAGTGTATTCAATCTAAAATTACTGATTACAGATCCATTAAAGATTAAAAGTATAATGTATCACCTAATGTGATTAATTAAGACCTCTATTGCTCGGTAGCATTGAATCTGGTTCTTGATAACCTAATTCATCTTTTTATGTTTTTTTCTTGAAAAACTTAGTCTGATCCATAGATGTGATCCTTGGCTACTATCATCCTCACATCCTTTTTGAAATGAATGATTAAACATATATTTATACAATAGATTGACCTATTTTAGTTTCACGTATTATGAAGATAACTCTATGATCAAAGGTTTACAACTTGACCTTGATCTCCTAGTTTGCATGTTTTCAATTAGTTAGAATGATTAAAAAAATTACAATTACATTGCTTGTCCCTCAAGAAATGGTTTTAAATCAAATGAAAATGCTAAATATAAAACATAACTATTTTATCTGACGTGGAAGTCAGATCCACATTTCTTTGGATTTAACTAACTTTCGATGTCTGATGCTCGGATTTCTATGTTGTTAGTATGTCAGTGTTCGTTCGTTGAACCGTTTGTTGAGTTCCCTTTCTCTGTCACGTTCCTCTTCTTTTATGATTTGTCAGTTTGCATTGAAAGTCTATCTTTTGGTGTAGGTGTGACTGATGGTTCATAAACTATTTTCCCTTTGCATATACTAATGGAAAAAATAATGTCTTCACAAGGTGATCTGATATATGTGTAAGAATAGGAAGACCTACAAGGAGTAATGAGATACCTTTGAAACCATAGCTATTGGTCACACCATTCAAAAAATGGGATCTTGACCTCTTTGGACCCATATAACCAAGTTCAAATGGTAAGTCTTATATATTCTAGTTTGTACAAGCTATCTAACTAAAAGGGTAGAAGTTAAATCTTTCACAAATGTTAGAGACATTAAGGTTGCTGAAATTTTATATGAATAAATATTTGAAAGATATGGTTTACCCCAAACTATATTCATAGACAAAGTGACACATTTTACATCTAATCTTATTTCTTAGCTGGTCAAAGAGTATGAGATTTGGGATAAGAAATCTACTCTCTACCATCCATAATCTAATGGACAAGTTGAGGTCACCAATAGAGAACTTCAAAATATAATCACCAAAATAGTATAAATTCATAGGAGAGACTAGAATTCTTGGTTGCTTGAGGAAATATAGGAATATAGGACCACATGGAAGACCATAACAAGGTTTACACTCTATGATCCAGCTTATGGTAAAAAGATAATTCTCCCTACTGAATGCCAATATAAGGCACTATGTACAATAGTATAATTGGATATGGATCTTACTCAAGCATAGTAGGAATGCTTACATTAATCAAATGCACTTGATGAATTAAGGATGGAGGTTTTCCACCAAGAACAAATTGTTCAGCAACAAAGTACCCACTAGCATGATCAATTTATCAAGGCACATGAGTTTCATGAAATTGATTTGGCACTATTATTTGACTCCAAGTACAAATACCTTAAATAATTTACAAACCTAATGGTTGGGATATTATTAAATATATAAAAATTATTTACTAGATGGAGTGATCAAGTGTACCACAATTTATCATATTCTCTTTGTCCTCATTGTCAATGGCGAAAAATTCAAGTTGTACAAGAAACCATAAAATAAGGACAAATTTCTTCAAAACTTGTAGAGTCAGTTCATCACATCACCCGATTAACACCCACTTCACCCAATTTTATTTATCCATCCACATCATATACCCCATATATATATATATATATATATA
>MU227643.1:3021541-3053889 GCA_018584345.1 Thuja plicata | reverse complement strand
TATCAAAATTTGTTCCTAGTGATTCTATGAATTCACCTATCTGAATGGTTATAGGTCTGCTTGTGTCCCATATAACTTTTCCTATTGAAGGAAAGTATTCTTCAAAGTAAAAGAATATGCACATTATTAGGGAACCAAAGTTACAAGTGTTTGTCTTTGAAGATCTTATAGTGCACATGTTCTCCTCTAGTTGATTTAATAGGATCTCTGCAAGATGCATCTTCTTTCCTTGTTTTATGATTTTGCATTTTGTTCTCACAGCAGTGGTTGATATGCTATTCATTCTGCTTGCCTGGAATATTTTATATCCGATCTCATACATGCACCAAACTTGAGTTCTACGTCGGTGATAGTGTTGACCTTGAGAGCTCTTTTGTCTGATTTAGCACTAGTCAATTTTTCCACTTCCTTCAGGGATGGCTGCTTGTGAGTTTTTGGTTTATCAGTCATAGGGTAACCATGAACTGTATGAATAACATCCTTTTTTATTGGTTTTGGCTTATTAAGCCATAGAGTCTTATTGTGCATTCTACTGAGAACAATCTTTATCCATTCTATTTTGAAAACTTTGGGAAAATGCAGTGCATTCATGAGTCCTTTCACTTCCAAATGCTTGTGATCCTCTTTGAGTTTTCTATCTTCATCACATAGTGCCCTGTAGGCATTATCTAGGTCTAGATCTCCTATTTCTGAGATCTTGCAGTGTATATAGGACCTTACGTCCTCTACCAGAAAAACCGTAGGTGGGATTTTGGAGAATGCTCTGGAATAGTCAGGTTGTGATGCTATTTCTGGGTGTAGCTTGTATTTGGGTTCAACACAAGCGCCTCTGCCAGCAAGTTTGAACATTTTCTTCTTATCTTCCTTATTCTTTTCAACTCTAGAAGTCAATGCCATCGCGTTGCAGAATTTTTGGGTTTTTCATAAATCAAATAGTGCGGTCAGTGAATGTGGTTACTTACTGAATCTCTATGATTTCCTGTGAATCCTCTAAGAAGTATTGAGTCTTTACTGAGGTCGCTCTTCAATTTGCTTTGAAATTTCTATGCTCTTCTTTGCCCTGGTCAAAAATTGCGGGTGCAAAAATGAGTTCACCCGTCGGGCTTTATAACTTTTCTGCCCTAAATTGTCATTAATGATCACCAACTCAATGGTATACAGAGACTGAGTTTGTCGATAGAGGCATTCATAACATCTTTGGTGTCTGTGCAAAGTGTTGGGGTTGCTATCAGCTTTGGTGACTTCACCGATGATGGTCGGTAAAGTGGCGAAGACAACTTTTGTTGCCTCAAGGTTCACCGATGTCTATCGGTTTACACTTAGCAACTTCGCATTTGTGTAATGACTGATACATTCTGGTTAGTAGTGCTAAATTTTCTTTGTGTGTTCACTGATGCAAATTTGTACCCAATAACTGATGATATTGTTTTTCCACATTTAACAAATAACAATATATTGCATCTTTTATTCATGCTAATGTTACAATATGAACTATGTGTAATGGAACCGATGCATAATATAACTTGTCATAATGCAGTTCCATACTTGTGCAATTTAGTTGGAAATAGTGATGCCACCAGATCTGTTGGATAGGGTGTCATCATTTGTATTCCTTGTTCCAGCACCTTCAGTGTTTGTGGCTTTTACCCACATCTTGTTTCTCATTCTCTTGATGTCATCAATGGTATTTCCATTGGGATGAGTACTTGTATCTCTCATTCGGTCTTTGCAATCTTTTATCACATGTCCAACCTTATGACAGTGTAAACATGTCATTCCTGGATTGGTCCAACCTCTTGACCTTCTGGTCCACTTTCTCATACAGTTGGCAGCAATATGACAATACCTTCCACATGCTGTGTAGTTTACCCATGTGTTATAGTCCCAAACATATTAGTTACCTACTCTTGTTGGTTTGTAGCTATTATCAGTTTCCTTTTGTGTCCATGCCTTGTTGTTCTTTTTCCAGCACTCCTCATGTGTATGCCCATTCATCTTGTAGGTAGGACAATACTTGTCCATGTAGGTTTTCCTTTTTAGTTTTTTCACTTTGGATATGCATTCATTTTCCTTGTGTCCTTTCTTTTGACATTTATAACAATTACCAATGAAAGTAGATTGTGCTTGAGGAATACCTTTCATTTTTCTTCTGCAAATATTTGAGGTGTGGCCATGTTATCCACAGTGATTGCATGAAAGCTTCTTGGATCTTAGGGTTGTGAAAGCATTCCTTTGATTTGGTTGATTAGAAGATTCACGATTCTTGTTGTACCCTAATCATGTGTAGTTGTTGACTCTTCTCTATCCATCAAGAAAATCATCTATCCTTTTGCTGCTTTCTTCATTGTGTTGATTCTGGACTTTGATTTCATGCTTCATTTTTTCATTCTCTTCTCTTAGCCAATAGATTGTATTCTTTCAATGAGTCCTATATTTAGTATGTTTGCCTCTTGACTCATAAGAATAATCTGATTGGTAACCTCATGGTGATGCTCAGTAAATATTTGAATCTCTGATTCTTTTTCTTATAGCTTCTCCGTTATTTTCCTCCTATCATCAATGGCTAGTGTTCTTTCATTTTCAGCTTTTCTTGCATCATTCATGACATCAATAATTATTACCATCTGAGTTTCTTGACTGATTTGCAGCATCTTGATTTTCTCTGTCAAATGCAGATTGACTTCTTGTAGACTTGTGATCTCTTCTACTGATGTGTCTGAAGCTTTGCTTGATGTTGATTCTGTGAATCAAAGTAATCCTGTATTTCTGATTATTTGTAGTCCTTCTCATTCAGCCTAGTTGCCATAATCTTTCTTTCATCAAGAAGTTTTCTCAAGTTGATTCTCGCCTCTTTATACTACTCATAGTTTATCTGCATTTGCAATTTCTCATTCTCAATAGTCTTGTCCAGTCTGTACTTTTCCATTTCTCTGATCTTTTCTCTTAAGTCTTTAATCTTTTCAAGAAAGAGACTTAGCTCTGATACCAATTGTTGGAATTATATTGTGAATGTAGTACTGAGAGGGGAGGGGTGAATAAGTTCCTCTAAAACTTTTCTTGGTTAGCCCATTAACCCTTAGTCATCAGTTTGTAAATTCTCTTATCTAACTGTTCATCTTTCTTTATGCATATGCAATCATAAAATAAGTTCTTTAATATGTAACCATACAAGAAACATTCATGAAAATAGATAACACATAACACAAGATATGGTAATGCAGAAAACTCCTGTTAGGAAGTAAAAACTACGGTGGGGATTGTTACCCACAAGACTTCACTATCTGCAGATAAGAAGGGGTCGATAAAGGCTTACAATTGGTCACTTCTGATGACCTTCCCTGTTAGGAGTATTACAGTGGAGACCTGTTAAGATCTACTTCATTTGAAGCTTTAGCAACACTGTTAAGTGTGCACTCTGTTAAGAGATTTCTAAAGAACTATTAAGTCCACCTTCTACAAAAGGATTTTAGATGTTATGCACTTGTTAGAATGCAACTACATAAGTCTTTGGTCTGATGATGTATGCAATCTCTAATTTTTTATAACAGATCAAATAAAGCTTCCTATGTATGAGTAATCATCTTTTCATGATTGAATAATACCTTTATCTACACATCAGTAGCCTCTGTGTGTTCTTGATAACTAGATATAATCTTTTTCTGAACTTTGCATGAATTCTGCCTTCTTCTCCTCAAAATCTCTTCGTGTCTATCAACAATAATGAATCCATAATTCACAATTGATTGAACATCTATTTATACTAGATTTTAGCTCTATTCTTTATTCATGCTTCGCAAGTTAACTCTAGATGCAAGGTTTACATCTTGACCTTGATCTTTAGTTAGATATGTTTTAGATCCGTTAGGATGCTTTAAAACATTTACATTATGCTCTCTTGACCCTCAAGTAATGATTTAAAACAAATTAAAACTCTATAAATAGAATTACAATGCTTTATCTGATGTGTAAAAGTTAGATCCACTATTTGCGGGTTCTCTAACTGACTGTCAGTTCTGATGGCTGGGATGCTCTGTCAGTCTGTTGGTTTTTTCTCCGTCGGTGTTCCTTTCTTGAACTATTCATCGGCTATGCCTTTTCTACTCCATCAACGATGTTCTCAAAATTGTATCATCAACAATGCTTGTCGTGTTATGTCATTGACCCGTCGGTGATGTCATGTTTAGTTCATCGGTACAACACTTGTCAGTGTTCATCGGTCAATTGTATACTTAGCACTTTTACCTCGTGACATTTTTTCCTATCGGGTATGCTTGTTGTCTGCCAGTTATGCTTGTCGTCTACCAGTTATGCTTGTACCGATGACCTTTATCATGTTTTTCCTTTTAAGTATACTAATGGCAAAACTTAATGTCATCAAGATCTTCATGTCCGAGTTCTCTTCGTGAGAGATTTGGCCTTATTCTTTAGATCTATTTTTTTTAAGAGGTTTTTAGCTTCATATTTTTTTGGATCTAGGCGGATTTATTTTTAGAGAACTTTGGTTACAAAGTGACCTCACGGTTGCATTTGGAAGGCCAAAAAATCCTTATTTTCATATAAGACTCATCCAATCTGGACACAGTTGAAATCTGGGCCTTCTTTTTCGCATGCACGACCTTGGAAGGCTTTTCAAGGCAAAAAAATGTCTATGTTTTCATGCCACCTCAGTTTCTATGTTGTCTCAAAATTCACACCACTAAACTAGCGTAAAAATAGTATGGGTAAATCCACCAAAGTTGGCCAAAAATTTAGCAGTCTCACCAGATTTGGAGGCATTACAAAATTTAGTGGAGCTCTACCAGATTTAGAAGAGGTTTGTTGGGGTTGTTCTTATTTTGGATCCCTCTTTGGTATTTTTCTCGTATCTTGAGAAAACAGAGGCATTTTTCATAAAATGAGATATCATCAGAAAGCTGGTTCCAAGCCCAACATAATTTTGTAGGTTCAATTTTCTGATTTTTTCGTCTTATAGGATTTTTTGCCTGTCAAATTTGGGGTTCCTTTTTGGACTCTGGGAACCATATCTTTCTCATTTGGGCTCCTATTTTAGACTTTCACACATCATTGGAAAGTTGGTTATGTGCTATTTCTTCTTGTATGGTTGTCATTTCTAGAATCTACTCCAGGGATATTCTATTTTATTTTTTCTCTTTTGCAATCTGGTGAATATCTTGGATGTTTCAGGGCTTGGGATCATTTTCCTTGCATGGGATGACTCATTTTTAGCTGTTATTTATGTACCTATAGCTTTCTATCATTCATGAGCATTGTAGACATCTATTTCTGTAGCATTTACCTTTTTGGAAAACGCACTAGGATTAAGTGTCATTTGATGCATGCTTCGGATCTTGGAAATTTTTTGGCCTATTTGTACTAGCACTACATTATAAAGTGTCATGGTGGGTTTCATGTTTTCTTTTTTTGACATATTCCTTTGTTAAGTGAGTGCTCCTTCCATGACATTATCCTCATGATGTGTGTCAACAAAGTATTTCCTCCATGACACTACCCTTTATATGTGCTTGTACTTTCTATTTCACTTTCTATTTTCCTAGTTCTTCATCATGCAATTATTCTTGGCAGTCTGGTTTAGTGTACCTATCATGCCTCTCCCTACTCAACATTATGGGGGTATGTCCTATTGGTTATACTGCTTCCTTGGTTCAATGGCATGATCTATGTATTTAGTATTTTTTCCTACGTACAAGGAAAATGTAGTGGTTAGGTACCTATGCATTTCGATCAGATGGATCATTTACCATATTGACACTTTTTCATTCCTATTTTGGAAGCATCCTTCCATTGCTTTTTTATCATCTCTTTAGACTTCAGTATTTTTTCCAATCTGTATCTTCGAGTTCTAATGTTTGCCTTGTCTGTAATCCTGATTAGAGTAGTGTCATTTGGGGGCACTCATACAGATTACAGTCTTCTCTACTTGATTATATTCTATTACAGTGGTCGTTCCAACAATTATTCTTTGACATTTTTTTTGCAGCTTCATGCTTTAGAGTTGTTCTACATGTTCTTCCATTATTCCTATTTTTTGGGACATTCTCTAGATTGGAGGATTCTTCATTCCGTCACTAGTCTTCATCTCTTTTCACATAGGGGTTTTTCTCAATGAGTTTTCTCCTTTTCTCCTCTTTACAGAGATTTTTCATACTTGGGTACCTGATTAGGCCATGTTGTTGGGACCCATTTCTTGCTTTCAATAGTTTTTCTACATTTTTAGCTTCTCCCTAGGTTTATCTTAAGGGAGGTGTTAGAGTACTAAATTAATTCACCTTTTAATTAAATCATTTTGATGTAATTATTAAAGTCACTTATTATCTCTAGTTCACTTAAGTTAAACTTTAGGCATAGAATAATTAATTCTTTATTAAGTTTTATCATGCAACCTAGGTTTCTCCCTATTTTTGCATTTTGATCACCTTTTATAAGGTTTTATCTCTTTGTATTTGTTAATCAATTTTAATTGATCTTGAATCATCTTGTATTTTGTATTATATTATTGAACCAATTGAGGATGTTTCCTCTTTCACAGATCTGTTGTTTCTCGCCTCCATACCTTTTGCTTCTCTCTTTCTGTGATAGGTGTTTGCATGCAAGTGATTCTTGGGAGTTTTAGGGTTGATAGTTTTTCATATAAACTTCCCACATCTAAGACATTTAAGATGTAACATTTTTTTATTTTCCTGTACCTTTCTTAAGATTCCTTGTGAAATTTTCTTCCGACTCATCTAAACTTTCACTATCTAGATCATCCTTTGTCTTTGTGTCTTTAAAGGTTATTTTAGTTTTCTCTGTCTCTTTTCAAAATTTTCTTAACTCAAAGGTGGACAAGGTGCCAAAAATTTCTCTGTGGTGAACTTATTTAGATCATAAACTTCCTCAATAGATGAGATGTTTTCATTTTAACTATCTGGTAGGGTCATCATAATCTTCTCTATAATACCTTCATCTATCAGATTACCTCCTTGATTTTTTACTTCATTCACAACACTTTCAACTCTCTCAAAATAGATTTTTATGCCTTCCCCTTCTTCCATTATCAAATTTTCACATCTATGCTTAGTAGTCAACTTCTTTGATAATTTAACTTTGTCATATCCTTCATAGATCTCTTTCAACTTTTCACAAACTTCATAAGCATTATTCAAGGAAATAACTTTTGTCAACTCAATTTTTGATAAAGCACTAAAAATGCCATGCCTTTCCCTTTGATTCTCTTCATGAGACAAAATCTCATTTGAAGTAGTAGGACCATTCGCCAGTGCAACATACTTTGTCTCAATATATATTTCCAAGTAGTGTAGCTCGGGGATTTCAAGTAACCTTTCATTTTCTCTTTCCAGAAGCCATAGTTAGATCCATCAAACATAGGAATTAAAAATTCATATGCCATGTAATCTACCTCAAGCAGTTAAGCTCTCCTCCGAGAAACCAAAGCTTTGATACAAATTGTTGAACAGACAGGATAACTGAGAGGGGGATGAATAAATTATCATAAGCAATTTTCATCAACTTAATTAATCTAGAGAAACCTTAATTCAATCAGATAATTAAAATAGTTATGAACATGAAAGAATATAAGAAACACCATGCACATAGAACACCATATTTACACAGAAAACCCAAGATAGGAAAAACCAGGGAGAAACTAATTCTCATGAATATAAACACCATTTACGGTGACACTGATTAAGGTGATTTTTGCAATCAGGGATGACTGCCAAGATTCTCACTATAGGTAGGCTCATTTTTGGTAGGCTCGCTATCAGTTGGGATAACTACACTAAATATAAAAACCAACTATCCGAGTTAAATGACACCTAGCTGTTGAAAGAAATAATAAAAAAGGAAATCCAACACTGCAATAACAACCGAAACACCAAAGAATTACAATCTTCTAACTCCGGTTTTACACTTTCTCACACACAATAATATCTTAGTATATTCTTCTAAATTTTTCATCACTCGTACACACACTCTCATGAAACAGATTCATCCTTTGCATATACCACTTTGTGCTTCCATATCCAAAAATATTGGCCAAGCACAATATTAATTATTAATCTACAAAATTGGCCAAATGCAATTCGAAATAACACCCCACAAGTCATTCCCATGGTAGGAGGAATTAAATGTTGACCACACCAAAATGTCCTTGCTCAATATAACACACTTCCCATAAACCTTGATATTCGATGCCAAAGAAAGAAACATATACATTACAATATGTATTATGTTTCCAAATACAATCACAAATGTCCAGATTGGTTCAGACACAAAAGAATGTATCTCATCACATTACAACATGAATGGGACCAAGACAACATAGCTGAAGATATCACATCATCTAGAGCATGCCAATTTTGGATCGCCAAAACCAAATAGAACCTCAACCAACCAATCAAAATATGTTGACATCAATGACAACAACAATAAACAATATTTACAACAAGTGGCACATGTAGCCATGCCAAAGATGTGGGCACGATCATACCACCATTCCAAAGAACCGGTTGTAATTTTCTAATAGAGTATTTTAACTACACAATCTTTTTCTAAAGGATTCTACCCGCTACAACTTCAATATTTAGCAAGCTTACCAAGCTACAGCCAATGACTTCTCACCAATTTTCAAAACTTTATGTTGATCTATCACATCATTCCTTCTATCATAGCTATGCATACACCTAATACATCAATCATTTTTACTAGTTGATGCAAGTACCCTTTTTGTGTGTATGGAAATCTTTGCATGCCAAAAATCATTTTCTCAAATGTTTGTAAGGTACACACACTCCATTTTTATTCCTTATATGTCATTAAATTGAAAATAATTATTATGTTCACATACCATATCTTGTATTATCTATCACATTAATTCACACTGTACTCCTTCCTTCTCTTTAATAATGTGAGGAAAATTATGGTTAAAGGTGGGGGAATTCATTATAGATTTTTGTGAGTTAATTGTAATTATTCTTTAATATTAGAAAAGATAGTTCCTTGAGTATGGTAATTCTGATGTGTCTCCACATCATGAGCCTTGATAAGATGTTTGATGTCCATACTTCCTATAAGTTAGAAGTCTAATATTGACTCATATATGTGATAATATTTTAGATGAATATAAGTCATATGAAACAAAGGATTTATCCCGTAGAAGAAGGTGATAGTAGAGCGTAAGAAAATGAAATTTTTAGGGAAAATGGTGAGCTAGTTTCTAGATTGGAGGGTACATTTTTAGAGACTTGGAGCTATTAGGAAAATGTATCTCAATCTTGAAATATTTTATATGTTCTATTGATAGAAGGGTTACTTTTGATACATGAGCATAGGGGGAAAGGGGGACAATTTTATATTGTGAATCCTTAGGATTTTTCTTTTGGACATATAACCAATGGTGGACATTTTGTGCATTTGTCACACCCAAGAACCCTGAAAAAAATGTTTCACTGTCTTCATCATCTTTCAGAAAAAAGAGGCCATAAACGGCTAACTTGTAACCAAAAGAGTTACATACACTCTAGGACAGAGAAGACCGATTCTGACGTAATACTACAGGCCCATGAACACTATCTTCCAAAAATGCAAACCAAAGCAGCTCTGGTCCAAAACATCAAACACAAACCTAGCAAATGGACAAGGGGGTCGTTTGAGCAAAGAGCAGAACCATAAAATCCCTATTCCCATCCTCATCATCCTCACAATCTGCCTCTGAAACACCTAGAACTTTTGAAACCCTAGGTCCTCGTATACTTCGTCTCGCGCTCACTTCCATCGCTTGTAACATAAGATCAAAATTTGTCTTTAAAAAGAAGTTGGTAACATTCATCATAGAACATTTAATCAAAAGTTAAATCCTAAATAAATAGCAAAGTTTTAAATAAGAATGAAAAAGTTCATAATTTTAAAATCAATATATACTTTAAATTTAAAAGTTAAAATGCAATCTCTTCATAACAATTACACCATTTTTAATAATATTGGAATATTTTTATGTAGCAAGTACAAATATTATTTAATAAATTAATATTGAATAACAATAAAAACAAAGGATAGTGTGTACTTCCGTGTTCTTTCCAACGAAAATTTAGAATCATTGATAGACAAGAAACTGCCACGTGTACTTCAATGGCTTGTCTCTTCCAGTAATCAAATTAGGTTAAAATAATAATTTGTCCGGAGATGTGCGAATGCTTTTTATTAATTATTTACTGTCTACGAAAAATTTGTGTTTCCAATGAAAATGAACTAGCGATAGAAAGCCTCTAGATATTATTTAGTTATCTTCACAAAAGTTCGAGTATAGAAAGAAGATGACACTAAATAAATTAAATCTAGAAAGATATGTAGGGGGTTTTCACATTTTTTTGGGGTTTTTTCACATTTTAAAAAAATAAAAAATAAAAAATTTAAATTTTATGAAGTAATTAAATAAATTAATGAAAGTGAATAGTATTTTTATTGATTAAAGTACAAAATTTGAAAATATATGGTATAAAGGATAAGATTTTTAAGATTTTAAAAATAAATATCTTAAATTGAAGAATTATTAATAGAATTTTTTTTTACAATTTTGGTTTATGATCTTCATAATAATCTAGTGGTAGATTTATTAAAGCATTTATTTTTACTTAATATCAAAAGTCAGATGTTTGGGGGTGTGGCCCGGGGTTGGAATTAGACTAGAATTGACATTATCTAATTTTGGATAATGCCAAATTTCATCTTTAGGTCCATGAATAAAAATGGAATTGGAATTACAAATGTGTGTATATGTGTATATATGTATATATACACACAAGTATATACACGTGTATATATATATAAATGTGTATATATACACATACATGTGTGTATATATATACAAATGTATATATACACACATGTATATATACATATGTGTGTATATACATGTGTATATACACACATGTGTATATATACATGTGTATATAACACGTGTGTATACACATACACGTGTATATACATATTCACACACACACATATATATATGTGTGTGTGTGTGTGTGTGTTTGTGTGTGTATATATGTATATATACATAAATATGTGTATGTGTATGTGTGTATATACACACATGTATATATGCATACATATGTGTATATATACACACATACACACCGTAGTCAAAAAAATTAAAAAATAAATAATTAAAATTATTTATGCATCTCAATTATACTTCGGATGAATCAAACAGGTCCAGCCCATATTCCCGAAGTCATTTCTAGGATATGTATCTTTCACAATTGTAACATCTTCCAAAATTGACCATATCCAACATTTGGTATTCCAGCACCCAAACGAACCTAAAGAAACTAAGAACATACATATATGCATATAATTGTTAAATCAGCATTATCTATTTAATCTTCAAAGACTGTAACAAGAAATCTACCCGAGATTGGATACAGGGAACAAATACTAGTGAAGTAGAAATGTTTATTTGCGCTTGTTTACTTTAGAGGGGAAAGCACTCTCTTCCATATCATACTCAAAGCAAAAACAGAAATTAATCATTTCGTAAACGTTTTCCATTCAATAAATCGAATCAAAATATAGAGACGGAGTTATGAGTGCGTGCCTGTAAATTTTCTTGCAGTGACGCAGATCTCCATTGTGAAAAGCGAGATTTGACGTCTTTGCTTTTAATTCCTTTTTTGAGATCGCGACGATGACCTGCTCCACGCCGTCTTTGCCTTGCATCGCTATACTGTAAACAGTAGAGCTCTGATAAAATAGCCATGGCTATAAATGACAATCTGCAACCTCTATTTATTAAAGTTTATGATATAAAGGAATGATTAAGATCATGTGCCTTGATAATGATAATTTAACAAAACAAAATAAATTCATAAATTTGTATCTCATTCAATATTATGTTTCCGTCGGCTACAATTTGTATAAAATTATCAAAATCCATAGTAATACATTTATACATAGCAATTTAAGAAAGATTTAGAAAAGGAATTTCCTTGCTCTATTTTCTGATCCAATTTTCTTGTAATGGAACAGTGAACGGACAGTATGAAATTTAACTGTTTGTAAAAATGAATCGGCAGTATTTCTTTAATCTTTGTAGACTAACAAAAAATTTACTCGAAACAGATCCCAGGGAACAAATATTATTGCAGAAAAAATGTTCAAATGCGAGACAGAGTTATGCATGCGTGTTTTTATTTCATCAGAGGGGAAAAGAAGCTCTCTACTTAATAGAATACACAAAAGCAAAATCAGAAATAATTCATTCATAAGCGTTTTCCGTTCAATACTCAAAACACGGAACAATATGAAATTTAACTGTTTGTTTAATTGAATTGGCAGTATTTCTTTAATCTTTAAAAACTTGCAAAAAATTTACTCTAAACAGATTGTAGGGAACAAATATTATTGAAGAAAAAATGTTCAAATGCGCTCGTTTCATTGAGAGGGAAAAAAAAAGCGCTCAAAAGCAGAAATAATTCATTCATACGCGTTCGTCTCATTGAGAGGGAAAAAACAAGCGTTCAAAAGCAGAAATAATTCATTCATAAGCGTTTTCCATTCAATACTCGAAACACGGAACAATATGAAATTTAACTAGTTGTTTAATTGAATCGGCAGTATGTCTTTAATCTTTAAAGACTTACAAAAAAAAATTTACACTAAACAGATTGTAGGGAACAAATATTATTGAAGAAAAAATGTTCAAATGCGCTCGTTTCATTGAGACGGGAAAAAAAAGCGCTCAAAAGCAGAAATAATACATTCATAAGCGTTCGTTTCATTGAGAGAGAAAAACAAAAGCGCTGAAAAGCAGAAATAATTCATTGATAAGCGTTTTCCATTCAATACTCGAAACAAAGAACAGTATGAAAATTAACTGTTTGTTGAATTGAATCGGCAGTATATCTTTAATCTTTAAAGACTAACCAAAAATTTACGCGAAACAGATCGTAGGCAACAAATATTATTCAAGATAAATTGTTCAAATTCGCTCGTTTCATTGAGGGCAAAAAAACGCTCTCTTTCATAGAACGCTCAAAGCAAAAGCAGAAATAATTTATTCATAAGAGTTTTCCATTCAGTACTCGAAACAAGGAACAGAAAGACAGAGTTATGCATGCGTGCCTGTATATTTTCTTGCAGGAGCGCAGATCTCCTTTGTTCAAAAGCGAGATTTGATGTCTTTCTCTTAATTCTTTGTATGAGAACTCAACGATGACATTTTCGCTCTTTATAGCTAAACTGTGCACAGAAGATGAACTCTGATAAAATAGCCATGGCTATAAATATGACAATCTGCATATTCTATTTATTAATGTTTAAATCTAGAATGGATATGATATAAAGAATGAGATAAACAAACATATGAATTAGGAAAAATTTAGAAAAGTAATTCTGCTACTCTATTTTCTGTTCCTATTTTCTTGTAATGGAACAGTGCACAGACTCTGTATTTTAACTGTTTATTTAATTGAATCAGCAGTATTTCTTTAATCTTTAAAGACTGTAACAAATAAATTTACTCGAGATTGACTGCAAGAAACAAATCCTATCGAAGAAAAAATGTTCAAATGCGCTCATTTCATTGAGAGGAAACAAAAAAACAAAAAAGGCTCTCTTTAATAAATAAGTCATTATTCATTCATAAACGCTTTGCATTAAATATTTGAAACGGAATACAAAAAGACAGGTATGAATGCGTGCCTTTCAATTTTTTGGCAGGGGCACAGATCTCCATTGCGGAAGGCAAAATTGGATTTCCCTCCTCTTAATTCTTTGTATAAGACCTCAACGACGACCTCCTCCAACGCCGTGTTTTATCTTCATGGCTAAATTGTGAACAGAAGAACTCTGGTAAAATAGCCAGGGCTATAAATGAGAGCTGCAAGCTCTAAATCGTTATAACAAATGCGGAAACTACTTTCAGAAAATAATACAGAACATAATCTTGCATAAAGTTTATCCCAAATATAAGTCTTCTCTAGATAACCCCTGGTCAGAAGGGTTTTATTTCTAATAATCTTTCCTCATATGAGTTAACTTTATTTATGCAGCAGTTGACGGGAATTGCTAATAACTTCTTGTCATATGACATAAACAAACATTGAAAGGGGAATTTTCAATAACCTCTAACCACATGAATTGTTTTGCAAACACAAATAAAATTCTTATTTAATAAGTTTTAGTCACGTGAATTGTTCTTAAATAGTTTTAGTCACATGAATTGTTTTTCTAATATTAATGAAATTTTTAATAATTTTAATCACATGAATTTCTAATAAATATTAGTTACATAAATTGTGGTTTTACTTATGTAACAGTCAAAAGGTGAATTCCTTACAAATCCTAATCACATTAGAATCACATGAACTATAATCACACGAACTGTGGTTTTACTTATATAATAATTAAGTATGAATTCATAATAACCTCTAAACACAAATTGTGGTTTTGCTTGTACAATTGAAAGAATAATTCATAACCATTAGTTTTGAAACAAAAACTCTTAATGACTTTAGACCACATTAATTATATAAAACTCCATTTCCATCTTATATTTGACAGTACGTCTTCCACTTTTTCTAAAGACAAGATGGAATATGACCTTTGTCCCTAAAAAACAAAAAATGACATAATTTAATTACCCACAGATAATAAATTTACAATGTAAGGTTTTCCGAATTCTATAATTATGCGAAGAAAGTAATTAATGTTTTTCACATGCTGTGCGTTTTTTCTAGGTTGAAATAATTACAGCGCGAGGCGCCCACAAGAAATTGCGTCTGCCCGGATTTCTTGCTTGTGCATTCACACCAACAGAGAAATTGAATTGAAGCATGTGCATTTATATTGTATTTGATTTCAAAATTATTTGACCCATACCAATTGCATTAGGGTAAAATCATCAACAAATTCTCGAGAGCCACAGACCGACCGTTTCGTAGGCACATGGTCTCCACTTCAGAAGAAGAGAAAGTTAATGGTACAAGACCCACTATGGTCTACCATCATTTATTTCCAATCCCATTATATATATATATAGAAAGATATTCATCATAAAATGAGTGGTAGAATTTATGTACAATTTAATATTTTAATAGAAAAGAAAATTATATAGATTACAAGTCTAGTAGACCAAAGGTCCATTGAGATTCTTATATTTTTTTTATATAACATAGTTGTTTAATATTAATAATACATTTTCAATTTAAAATATTAAATTTGATTTAAAATAAATAGATGAATAAAATCATTTATATAAATAAATAAATAAATAAATGGGTGTCAAATTAAATTGCATAGAGTATAATGCACCTTTTGCTTTAATTAAAATTTTTGAGATAAAAGAAGATAAAATATAATTCATTATAAAGTGTTATATGTGAAGTTAAAAAGGAAATTAGAATTTAGTATTAAAGTGATGTTTTTGATTTAAAAAAGTAGCCAAAATCGATGGTTGACCCGAACAGAAAACCAGCATGAGGAGTGTCGAAAACCACCAAACCACCCACAACAATCCCTCAGCCTATGCCAATTTTGAAAACCAAAAACCAAGAAAGAAAATCAATAGGCCCCAGCTCCAACACAGAGATGGTAACTAGCCTGGAAGTCCTAACAGACCCCAACCTCACCATGAGGTTGGTAACCAGCCTGTGGTAGTGATTAACAGTAAAGTTAATATTAACAGTAATAAACCATAGAAAGCAGAAATTAACAGTAAAAACCAGTCTGATAGTCTTCACAGGCCCCAACCTCACCATGAGGTTGGTAACCAGCCTATGGTAGTAATTAAGAGTGTAGTTAACATTAACAGTAGAAAACACCAGATAGCATAATCTAGAATTAATACTGAGATCAAAAAGGTCATCAACGCCCAACCGGAGAGTGCAGTCAAAAAGGTTAATCATAGACAAAAAAATGGGGGGGGGGGCTAATTGGGGTTACCTTCCCCGTCTTTTAACAGTAGCTTCAGCCAATCGTTCGCAAGGAATTGGTATAGTTTTTCCTCCTTACATTCACCTCCCGGGTTCAATTTCTCCATGTGAAGGAGTTGGAGAGTAGTGGTAGCCGCGTGCATGACCTTCATAGCGAAATTCACAATCTTGTTGAAGCTTTCCCTAAGATTATTGATTTCTGCTCTCATTTCCTTTATCTCCACCTTGGGGACAGAAAACAGCTCCTGAGGACCAGCATTGCCAAAGGGGGTGTCACTCACAGCATCAGGTAGTTTATCCTCTATTTTTTTAGGGTCCTCCGGGGTAATGTTTATAACCACCAAAGGGCTAGGGGATTGTGGGGTTAGGAGCGGGGAATCCTCTTTCTTCTCCTCAAAGAGTTTTCTGTTGGAGAGGTCGTAGGTAGGGAGACCGAAACTGGCCGAGACATGAGAGTCATGGCTATTCACGGACCCCTCCACAACAGGGCTTTGCTCCTTTTTTTCCTTATTCTTCTCCTCGACCTTAATTTTCTTTCCCATTTAAGAATTCCCCCTAGTTGCCTACTTGATATCTTCTTCCTCCTCTGAATCTTCTTCCTCTTCTTCCTCTTCAGTACACCTCTTTCTCACCGCTTTTTGCTTGTATCTAGTTTTAGTGGCTAGTCTGTTAGATCTCTGTCTATTGTCATTCTCCTCCTCCTCACCTTCAGAATCAATGGTGATTTGGTCACCGTCGACAGAGCTCTGTTTATTTTTCTTGGAGACTGGGGTTTTGGAGGAAGTCGTGGGGTTGGAGAGCATGACTTGAAGCTCATTAGGGTTCACAGAGTGCTGTGTGGGGATAAGCAGAGAAACAGTCCTAGGCGGGCAGAGGGCTAAGTGGAAATTTTAAAGGAAAAGCATTAATCCCTGATGGAGGATGCAATAATTCTTCCTAGCTTTCATTTTTTCTCTAAAATCCAGAACAGACGCTTCCATAGAATGGAGTAGGAAAAATGGAAAGGATATGGAATCGTTGTACTTGAAGTGGTTGAGGAGAGGGAAATGCTAGTTGTAACAGGTGCCAAAGTGACCTTCTAGAGTGATGTACTTCATCAGGATGAGACACATATCATCCCATGGGTCGGGCAGCGATAATCTATTGAATCCTCCCCTAAAGCGTTCAGGAATCTTCGCTTTTTAAAAGAACCATTTCATATGGGTGTCATCACGGCTTTTGGTGATCTTCTTCCATTTTTTCCCCTCTATGGAGAGACCCGTGGCTTGCGCGATCACCTCCTCATTAATCTCAAATGTTATTCCATTAATAGTTACTTTACGCTCATCCCAAGTTTTCACCAATTGCAACGAGACTAGTTCATCACTGCCACCCATAGCCTTCATGAAAGTTAAGAAACCACCCTCCTTGAGGTAGTTAAGAATGCATGGATTTTTGATTAAGTCATCCTCGATCCTAGCGGGTTCCACCCGCACCATGTCTCCGCCCATCTCCAAGTTGTATTCAGGAAAGTCTTCCTCCTTAGTCTTAACCGACATCCCACCTTTCCTTCCTTTTTTCAGCACAACCCTAACTAGAGCAGAGCAAAAAACCCAGCAAATGTAGCACTTTTGTCTCCAACCAAAAAACCAGGAGGTAATAATTTATGCCTGCTCACAGAGAAGGCCCATACTATTCACATGGTTTGCCGATATGAGCGAATAAGCTTTGCATATCAAAGAATGATTTTGCCTTAAAGGCCATAAAGGCTTGATGTTGCAATTAATCACATCAGTCATTTCATTCTTTCCCTTGTGTGTGTTAAGCTCCACATCTTCTTTTAATTTGAAAAATCTCGTACTCTTTCTAAAAATGGATTTGATGTCCCGTCTTTCAAGCCGACAATAATTAATATGATCACACCCCGTATCTCTTATAAAATTTGAATTGATGCGGCATCTTATGAATTTTCCCGCCGACTTATTCAACCAATCAACATCAGCCTTGTCAGACATTATTAAATTTTCTTTCTTTTTCCACAAGCCGAATAACGTGCTTTGGTAGGGAGTTTAAGTTTCTCCAACATCTTAAGTTATCCACCGCTAAAACCAAGGTTGTCGGCATGTCTGCCACCGCATTGCTTTCACGGTAAATGTGCTGAAGGTTGAATTCATCAAACCTGGGGAGCAGTGAGTAGATGTCATGCAACACATTTGCCAAAATCCAGCCAGTAGTATAGTTCCCTTTAACCATCTCGATAACAATTTTAGAATCACCTTCTATGATTAATCTTTTAATCCCTAGATATTAGACGCCACCTTGAGACCCCATAGGAAGGCATACATCTCAACCAAATTGTTAGATCCCATTCCAAGGTGGACCGCATAGGCTAGGATAAGGTGACCATTATGATCACGAAGAATACCACCTCCCACAGCAATGCCATTAGAGGCAGCGCCATCAAAGTTCAACTTAGTTATGCTTTCCTTTGGGGGAGACCATTTAGTGTTTAGTCTTTTTAGAATTTTGGAGTTATCCATCACATAGAATGAAGTGGGAAGAGCCCATTCCTTGGATAACATACACTCTAGTCCCTGGGGGGGCAGGGGGGATTTTCCAACGACAGGTTTCCAGATTTTCCTTCAGCAGATTCACAATCAACCGCACTGTACCTTCAACATTACTGTCTTCTCCTCTAAAAATATGATTGTTTCGTTCCTTCCATAGACCCCAGTAGACATGCGAGGGTAATAATCTCCAAAGGATGTGAATAAGAGGATGCTCAACAATTCGACCCCAGTTATTAATGAATTGGTCTAAGTGCTCCAAAAAGACCCAGTCCAGCTTCATTTTGCTCATAATTTTTCCCCACACCTGAGAAGCATAAGGGAAGTGAATAAGAATATGGTTTATAGACTTTGCCTGCATTTTACAAAGAACAAACCTATTAAGCAGCTAAACCCCCCATTTGTGGAGGTTCTCTAACGTAAGGATTTTCTCGTGAAGAGCGGTCCACCAGAAGAAATTAATTTTGGGAATGAGCTGGGGGAGCCACACCTTTCCCCAACTCAACTTATCGGCCAGAGCCTTAATGTTAGCATGGTATGAAGATTTGACCGTGACCTCCCTCGATTTGCTGTGGCACCACACAACCTTGTCAACAAATTGTGAGAAGGGGATCTTGATCACAACAATCATTTTCTGTAGTTCCATAATGTGGGTTGGGATATGCTCCTGGTCATGATAAGCATTAGCAAGGTTCTTCCATTTCATATCCTGAGAAATGTAGTCACTGACTTTGTCTCCAAAGTGAGAATTCAAGTGATCTCTAAGGAGACAAAGATTATTTCTACTAAGAGGTTTATCTCCTACCCACCAATCCTCCCAGAAACTTATCTTCTTTCCGTCACCAACCACCCATTTTAAGCCTCTAAGGAGGGAACCTTTACTTTTCACCATGAAATTCTAGAATTTAGACCCAGTGGGGTAGCTTTGACCCATGGGGAATTGTTTATTTAAGAAGTATTTGGCCTTTAGAATTTTGCACCAACCCGAGTTACCTTTAAAGAGTTGCCACCCAAGTTTGGTGATTAATTATTAAAGTGATGTTGATTACTCTTAAGAAGGTAAATTTTATGTTGGGTTGTATTTTTTATGAATAGAGATATATATATTATCAATTATCGTAATGGATACGTTCTCTTAAGACATTAGTTTTCTCTAGTGGTACTATTCTCAATCACATATCACATACTATTATAGATAGATAAATCAAAAATAATCTTCTCATTGTATATTACGGTTACAACATCTAGAAGTTTACAAACATCTTGAGAAAAAATTATTTGAATATTATGCAATTGTTGAGAGTATAGTTACAATTGGCCAAAGGAAATCTTAAATGAAAAGCAAGCCTAGTGTACCTCGAACTTCAGTGATATATTCATCTCTTATATGAATGAAATGCTTCAAATGGATATGCATTCTTGTTGAGAATGGTTATGATAGTTATGTCATAATTGGGTTTTCGTAGGCTAATTATATCTCATTATAATGTCTCTTTTTAAAAAATAGCCACTCTATAAAAATAGTAAGGTAGTTGTTCTGAAATGACAATGGTGTTATGGTTTAGGCAAAGATATTATTTTACTACCAAATACAACAAATTAAATAATCATCCCAAATTTTAGCATGGGAAATGAGAAGCATCTTTTGGAATGTTTTTTTTGCATCTCAGGATTCCTTAATAGGTTTTGACAATTAGCTCTATACATGAGAATTTGTAAAGTTTGAAAAACACTTAGAAAAAACCACTTTCACTTTACCATTGGGGTTTCATTTGAAATTTTATTTGAATGTGGTTTGAATATAACTATTGTTGTGGGTTTCATTTTATTCATTCTCTCTATGCTATTTTATATCTATAAAATTTATTATTCTTCAAAGCCTAATAAACTTATGGAGAAGGGGACTCAAGAATGAGAGTTTGAAAGTTTCCAAATGGGCTAAGGATGGGAGTTAGAGATGTTAGGTGCAAATAAAAAAAAGCACAAATAAGAGAGGGGTGAATCAGTTGTACCCACAATTATTAAAACATTAACAATTGGATCAAGTTTATAGATCTCAAAGATAAACAATAATGCAAGATCCTCAATACATACCATGCAATATTAGATTTGTTCACAAGGAAAACTAGTTAAGGGAAAACCACGTTGGGAGTCAAGGCCACAAGATAGATGTACTCTGCTAAAAGTAATGCCCGGTTACAAGAAAATAAGAACAAAGAAGAATGCACTTGCATCCACAAACCCACTGCCTAGAGAAAATTTCTCATAATACAATGATCTAGTTCTTATTTGGGTTCACCGATCAATCTTTGATAACAGTTAAAAATGGTGGAAAAAATATCCAATATAACTGAACTAACTTACAACATCTATAATGCCAATACAGTTCCAATGAAGTACAATTTCTACCTCAGTTTCATAATACAAACATCTCTTTCCACCACATACACCATAGACATCGCAATCACAAATGATTTCCCATTTATACATATTACAATGAATAAAAAAAACAAGGTTGGCCAAGACCTATATACATAAATGGTATGAATATTATTCTCAAACACCAAAGAAATCCAAGTCAAGTCAGCTAGGACTTAGATAGGACCCAAATCATCATCCTCAAACATGCAACAACATCACTAAATCCACACCATGAATTGCAAACATTACTTCACCAAGTCGATTAAGACCTAAATGAAGAAACAACAACATGCTCAATAAATCACCAAATACAATCACCAAGACTCATCAAAAAGATCATAACTTGATCCTAGAACACCTAAAAGAAGCATCAATATCTTCTTAATCCTCTATAACATATCAACCTCGAAAATAAGACTCATCACTGTACTGTTTATTATGAACACTGAACTCTGTCACACCAAAAGGTTAGTTTTCCAAACTCTGAATCATGGACAACACTAGCTGAAGAAATATCATTAAGTTCCAAAGAATCCACAAACTTCACGTCCACTAAATCAACCAAAATTATCCATACCGAAGAAAATATTCAATCTCTAAAATAGCTTGAACAATATAAACACTAAAATATTGGCACCCGATAAATCAATCATAACTCACTCTAACTATCATGAAAAGATTTGTAAGCTGACCACAATCAACTAATGACATATCAGAATCATCACATAAAATCATAGCACAATATCTACAACATATGATCACCTAAACAACTCGAATCATCTCAACTAAAAAAACACACTATCTGCAACAACAATAGTATGTTGACATAAATGACAAAAAATTAATGTCAACACAGATCAATCTCTAGCATGCTCAACAATCTCCCCCTTTGGGATTGATGGAAACACATAAAGTGAAAAATTAATTAATTCACAAAGATAATATATCCACTTGATCACTCTGGATATCCAACAATACAATCTAATATATCCATCTGATCACTCTAAATGTCTAGCTCAAAACTCTCAACACAACCTATTTTCACACATTATTCTCCCCCTTTGACATCAATGGAAAAGGACCACATACATATAAAGAAATGAACTCACCTCAAAAGGCTATTGAAACTTTATAGTATCAATCCATAAGATTCTCAAGACTTCTCCCCCTAAGGAGTAGTCTGCAACTCATCAATCCAGAGAAATGATATTCTGATAATATTCTAGATTGATTTCATCCTTAGCATCATCTGCTCTGATCGGGAGGGGTCATTACCCTAAGCTTATCTCTTAGATACTCAAATGTATCCTTTGACAAAGGCTTTGTAAATATATCAACAATTTGTTTCTTAGTGATACATACTTAAATTTTACTTCATTGTTAGTGAATCTATCCATCAAGAAATGATACTTAATAGAAATATGCTTAGTCTTTGAATGTTGCATAGGGTTCTTTAAAATATTTATAGCACTTGAGTTATCACAATAAATAACAATAGGTTCATCAATGTTTATCCTCAAATCTTTCAACATTTGCTTCATCCAAACAACTTGAGTGCAAATAATAGAAATGACAACATACTCAACCTCATCAGTAGATTGTGAAATATAATCTTTCTTCTTACTTGTCCAAGAGATCGGTATCTTACCCAAGAAGAATGCACCACCACTTGTAATTTTCTTGCCATCAATATTTCCTACTCAATCCACATATGTGTATGCACAAATTATAAAATCATTATCTTTACCAAACCACAAGTCATAGTCAGTTGTTTGCTTCAAGTATCTCGATATTCGTTTAACAACAACATGTGATCCCTTCAGTTCTTCTCCAAAGCCACAATAGAAATAACATTCATTATATTAGGCCTAGCCTGAGTTAAGTACAACAATCCACCGATTATAAATATGTATCTTGATTGATTTGTAAAATGGTATCCATCATCTTTAGTCAATTTACACCCAGTAACCATAGGATTTCCAATTTATTTTCTGTTCCATAACAAAAAATTTCAACAACTCTCTAACATATTTGGACTGTGTAATGAAAATTCCCTTATCCAACTTTGTAACATGCAATCCAAGAAAAATTTTCATTTCACCTATCATAGACATGTCAAATTATTTTTACATTTCATCTGCAAATTCTTTACTCAATTCATCTTCGACACCAAATATGATATCATAAAAAAAGCTCAATAATCGAGATATTATCATCAACTACTTTGAAATACAAATGACTGTCAGTTGTACCTTTACTAAATCCAATCTTTTTCAAGTACCTATCCAATCTAGCATACCAAGCTCTACGAGCTTGTTTCAATCCATACAATGCTTTCTACAATTTATAAATCATATCTCCTTCATCCGTTAGTGAAATACATTAGGTTGTTCTATGTAAACATCGCCCTCTAACTCACCATTCAAGAATGCAGATTTGACATCCATTTGATAAACTTTGAAATTCATGTAAGCTAGATATGAAAGTATTAATCTAATAGCTTCAATTATAGCTATAGGGGAAAAGGTCTCTTGAAAATAAATACCTTCCATCTGTGAATGTCATTTGCATACTAGTCTAGCTTTTTTCTAAACCACTTTTCCATCTTCATTCAGCTTGTTCTTGAATACCTACTTAGTTTTGGTCACATTTTTTCCACAGGTCTGGGAAAAAGAATTGAAGTCTTATTATTTTCAATCTACTCAAGTTTATCCCTCATAAAATTTATCCAACTCTCATAAAAAAAATCTTCTTTCACATCTTTAGGTTTAAGTTGAGATAGATAAAATGTTTCATCTCTAGTAATTCTTCCTCTAGTTTGAACACCTCTATTCTTGTCACCAATAATAGAATTTTCAGAATTATTAATCTTTACATATTGTGGAGTCTTCATAATATAATTTTTAGTAGACCCTTCAGTTTCAATGTCCTTCTCATTAGCCACGTGTTCATTCAATTCATTGTGAGCCTGATTTTGTACTTCAACACACTACTACAAACTAAGGCATTTTAAGACAATTATTTGAGACAAAAAAATTTATTGTCTTTAACTTTATGTTTTCTTTTATTTTTTATTCATTTTATTTATTTCAATTTTGAATTTTTATCTCTAAAGTGACAGTTTGCAAAAATATAATTGAAGCGGGAAAGTAATTTCAGCCCGCTACAAAATGGATTGGATTTGAAAGGGTGATAAGTCTCGAGGGTTTCAAAATTTATCCAAAACCTATGGAACCCCTAACATGAAGAAAAGTGTGGGCTTCTACACAAATATATTCCCTTTTTCATTATTGGAGATCCAATTGCATCCAAACCCCTGTATAAATTTGATCTTCGTGGGGCTTGCTAGGATTCGAAACCGGTCGATTCCTCCACCCACTCAAAAGTCTACTTCAACAGAATTGCAGCCTTGAATTCTTTGAACCCTCAATCTTCCTCATGCCATATAAAAATATTGGTAGCATAAGTTTTCCTAAATTTCTTGTCAATCATTTCTCTGTAAGCTTTTAGCCTTTCAAAATGTTGAACAAATTTAGGGAATTTTAAAATTGTTTCCATAATTTTCTTATAAAAGTCTTAGGCCTCCAACCACCTCATTATTTCCATAATTTTCTTATAAATCTTCGAGCCCTCCAGCTGCCTCATGGAGGTCTGGATGGACTATAAAATTATTTTCTCGTCAGTTGTGGACCATGTCATATCTAGGCCTAATGAAGAATGAGAAATTGCCACTGTTGGGTAGTCATTTATTGATAGTGGTGCTACTTCTTCCTTTCCTTCCAACACCATCATGTTCATCAACACATGATCTCCCTTACTTCACATTAGAATTTCATACAAAAATCTTTTGACTAAAGCATCCAAGGCACTCTTAGTGCAGTAGAAGGAGACAAGATCAGTTGGCAAGAGAGGTGGAAGATTGTCTGACTAATAGGTGATCAAATTCTCTTTCTTGTTTGCTTCTCCCACTAATATCACATGCAAAAAAATATTAAGGGTAAAATAATTTTATGCTGTAAAATATAATAGAGGGATAATTAAAAAACTACAAAACCCTACATTTCATAAGAATGTGTCTCTGTAAGAGTAACACTACTTTAAACTACGAAATAGACAAGGTCGTACACATCTTCTAGAAGACACCTCTAGGCCCTCAGAGACTTAGGGTCAGCTGGTAAGTACAAGACATAGCTTTCCTTGATAATTTTGTTAGAATGAATTTAGAATAACTGAGAGGGGA
This sequence comes from Thuja plicata, assembly GCA_018584345.1. Classification (NCBI taxonomy): domain Eukaryota; kingdom Viridiplantae; phylum Streptophyta; class Pinopsida; order Cupressales; family Cupressaceae; genus Thuja; species Thuja plicata. Next base: position 3,028,732 of record MU227643.1, on the reverse strand, counting down.
TGGGTGAATTAGTTATCCTTAGGTATAGATTTAGCAAATAAATTTTTATGTATTTCAGATCTACTTGGTAGGAGTAGTATATGTCAAAAAATTTAATCATACAGTTTACTATCTAATGTAATTAGCTTGTAGAAACATAATAGTAAAACAAACCATAAGCATTCACACAAGTTAACACAAGTATTTAACGTGGAAACCCAATATGGGAAAAACCACCAGTAACATGCTACCAAGCTTCACTCTTCTGAAGTGAGCTCTATGAGAAGTCAACCCTGTTAAAGGTTACAATAACACACTATTAGGTGTGACCTGGTTAAAGGATTTAATCACGCTGTCAGGAGTGGCCTTGTTAGAGGACTTAGAACATTCCAACTAAATGTCACCTTGTTAGAGGATTTATACAAATGACTATTAGGTCAACCTTGTTAAAGGATTTTAACTGATACAATGGTTAGAAAGTAATCAGAAGTTGTGATCTGATACATACAACTTACTTTGCAAGTTTAGATCCAATTATAGCTCTGATGTTAACTTACTGGATGGCTTGCATTGTCATTTCAATCTTCTAATCTACTGGGAAATCCGTCAAGCAATCATACATGCAACTTTTTGATTCTGTATTCAGCCTTCATTGCTAGGTCATGCCAATCAGTAAATCAACTATGCAAACCTCTTGCATACACACATGTACACCAGTCAGTACATCCACACTTGCACACTCTTAATGAATAACCCCTTGAGTTTATCATATACCTCTTTGTCTAGGTCAGATAAATATTTGTCGCTAAATCAAGATCGTAGATCTTAGGTTAGGTCAGATCCAACGGATCATTCCATCATCACATTACATTTACTTCTCCAAAGTAGTCTCTAATTAAATATTGAAACCATGCATTAATTATGGTTACCCATACATGAAATGACGTGGATCAATATTTAATTAACATTAAATATCCCAATAAAATTAACTAAGTCGGCCAGAGATCTCAAATCTCATCATTAATCCAATTTCTGTAAGTCGGCCAACATCACTATTTTCACTAGGCAATTTCACTGGTGCTCGGCACTGAACAAACTTGGTCATCAAAAACAAATTCTCTCAGCATAAACAACTTTGTTTGGCACAAGAAACTTTTCTCGGAACAAGCCAAAGTTGCTCGGCACAAAACAACTAGAAAAATTATCTTTTAAAGATAAACAACTAATTACTTTTCCAGAGTGCCAACTGATCAAGTACCCTTTTATTTTCCTTAACTCAACCATTCACTTGGTCTTCTTGTTAAATCTTTTTCATCAACAATAGATATGGTACTCAAACAGATAACAATAGTCTCACCAGTTAAGGTTTGACATCAATGACAAAATAACAATTGCTTACATTGTCACTTTCCAACAATCTCCCTATTTGGCATTGATGGCAACACAAAACATTAAGACAATGATTTAACAAGCATAGTTACCATACAAACCAACAAAGTCAACTGTGTTCCTTGATATGAACAAATCTTCATTAATGTCTTTAGCTTCATTCTGATTATCATCTGTAAAACATTTCTCCCTCTGTGTCTGCAATCACACTCTAATCATCTGTGTCTAATCATTTGTAGACTCCCTCTAAGTAGATAATCACCTCATTATTTTTAATAGTAACTTCTGCCTCTATATAATTTTTTCCTCTTTATACTTCTTCCTTTATGTAATCTCACCCTCTAGCTAATCTTCTAGGTAATCTCTCCCTCTTTAACAACAATGCCAAAGACGTTTATATCTTTATCATGTAGATCTTCAGTATCATGCTGATCCTGTCATCTTGATTATGACTGATCTTCTTTTCTGTCCTTGTCCAACTTCACCTGTGCATCAATGTATCAAGTATTCTGAATGTAATGTTTGATGCAATAGTATCATACAGAACTTAATTACCCTTAGTTAGGGGAATCACCCCCATTTTACCTCGCAGATACTAATGAGCATCCTTGGGTAGTGCATTTGTGAATATGTCTGCTAATTGTTGTTTAGTGTTCACATAATCTAGTATCACTCCTTTATTCTGATCTAGCTCCCTCAAGCAATGATACTTGATAGCTATGTGCTTTGTCATCGAGTGCATAATAGGGTTTTTACAAATATTAATGGCACTTGTGTTATCACAATATATGGCAACTGGTTCAGTGATTTCTTCCTTCATACCTTTCAGTAGTATCTTCAACCACACAATGTTAGAATAGTTGACTACTGCTGCCACATACTTGGCTTCAGCTGTAGATTGTGAGGTATATTTTTGTTGCTTTCTTGTCCATGAGATCAATCTTTTTCCTAAAAGAAATTCTCCACTAGTAGTGCTTTTCCTGTCATCAAAATTTCCAGCCCAATCAGAGTCAGTGTAAAATCTGAGTTCAAACTTGTCATTCTTCTTATAGTATAGACCATAGTCATCAGTTCCTATCAATTATCTTAGAATCATTTTTACTACCATCATGTGAGTTTCCTTGGGGTTAGCAGAAAACCTTGCAACAATTCCAACAGCTAGGGTAATGTCAGGTCTACTTTGTACAACTAACTGTAGTTTTCCAATCATTGATCTATAGAGTGTTTGGTTCACTTCTTTTGTGTCATCATCTTTTATCAGCTTCTGTCTAGTAGCCATGGGTGTACTTACTGGTTTGGACTCTTCCATTCCAAAAGTTGTCAGTATCTCCTTGATATATTTAGATTGAGTGATATAGATACCATTCTTTATTTGATAAATTTGTAAGCCAACAAAGAATTTTATTTCACCAAACATCGACATCTCAAATTCAGTTTGCATTTCTGTTGCAAATTTTTGGCATAACACATCTTGTCCACTAAATATGACATCATCTACAAAAATTTCAGCTAATAATGTACCTTTCCTTTTCTCTGTCTTCAAGTACAGGTTGTTGTTGTCATTGGTTCTTGCAAATCCAATCTTGATTAGATAATTGTGCAATCTCTCATACCATGCTCTTGGTGCTTGCTTCAGTCCATATAATGCTTTGTGCAATCTGCAAACAATATTCCTTTTTTTTGGGTCAACAAAACCATCATCTTTCTCAATATACACTTCTTCTTCCAAGAAACCATTGAGAAATGCAGACTTCACATCCATCTGATAAACTTTGAATCCTTCATAGGCTACATATGCAAGCAAGGTTCTGACTCCTTCCAATCTCGCAACTGGGGTGAATGTTTCACCATAGTCAATTCCTTCCTCATGTGCATAACCCTTGCATACCAGTCTAGCTTTGTTTCTTGTCACATCTCGATGTTCATTCAATTTATTTCTGAATACCCACTTTGTACCAATTACATTTTTATCCTTCAGCCTAGGTACAAGTGTCTAAGTCTTGTTCTTCTCAATTTGTTCAATTTACTCATTCGTTTCCTGTATCCAATCTTCATTTTCTAAATCAGCTTTCACTGTTTTGGGCTCAAATTCACATAACAGACATGTGCCATCTCTCAACTTACTTCATGTCATAACTGCAAAATCCTTTGATCTGATGATTTGATCAGAATTGTGGTGTCTCCTCACATATTTTGCTAGAGTAGGCTCAGTCCTTGCTTTAGGTTCATTGTTTGTATTCAGTTCTGGTTGATTCTGAGACTCGACATCTCCATCAGATAGCTCGGCATTCACTTGATGTTGCTCGACAACTCCACTCTGTGACTCGGTAGGTGCATGTTGTTGCTTTGCAGTAGCCTTAGGTAATGTATTAGAATCTTCCTCATCCAGATATATGAATGATCTGTAGCTTTCAGGATCTTGTGTACTTTCAGCTTCATTCCTTTCTCCAAACTCATCAATTATAACATTTGCACTTTCCACAACTTTGTTAGTATTAGAATTCAAACATTTGTATGCTTTGTTTTTTGTTGAATAACCAAGGAATATACCTTCTTCACCTTTAGCATCAAGTTTTCCATTTATTTTGTCCTTCAATATAAAACATTTGCTTCCAAATACTTTAAAGTACTTTACACTAGGTGCATGACCATACCAAAGTTCATAAGGTGTAGCATTTGTACCTTTCTTGACTTGTACTCTATTTAGAGTATAGACTGCAACACTTACATCTTCTTTCTAGTATTTCTCTATAATATTCTTCTCCATCATTAGTGTTCTTGCATAGTCCATATTAGATCTATTCCTTCGTTCAGCAATATGATTTTGTGGAGGTGTCCTGGGTGCGGACATCTGTCTCTTTATGCATCGGTCATTGCAGAACCTATTGAACTCATTAGAAATAAACTCTCCACCTCTGTCAGATCTTAAGGATTTCAAACTTTTGCCTATTTCCTTTTCAACTTTAGCTAAGTACCATTTAAATAACTGGAATGCATCAGATTTTTCCTTGAAAAAAATTACAGTCATCATCCTTGAATAATCATCAATAAATAGAATAAGGTATCTAGCACCACAGTAGCTTCTTTCTCCAATGGGACCACAGAGATCAGTATGGACTAATTCTAGAATTTCCTTTGAAATATGTATTTTAATCTTGAAACTAGACTTAGTCATCTTTCCTAGTTGACATTGTTTACACATTGCATTCTCAAGTTTCTTTAACTTAGGTAGCCCTCTAACCTTTTTCAATTTACTTATGCTTACCAAGTTATCAAAGTTCACATGATACAACCTCTTATGCCATAAAAAAACATCATTGTATTGTGCAAAAAAACATGTTTCTTTAGATAAATCCAGATAGAACAAGTTACCTTTAGTCTGATCACCACTTCCAACTAATTCTCCAGTAGAATCATAGATATTTTCTTTTCTGTGATGGAACTCAACTGTGTAACTAGAAGTGTTCAGCTATGCAACACTCAGTAAATTGTATTTAAGATCATCAACCCAATACACATTATCACATCTGATTTTGTCAGTCAAGTTGATCAATCCTTTACCTTTGATAAGACATGGTGCATCATTACCAAATTTTACATATCCTCCTTTGCATTGGTTTAGGGTTTCAAACTTATCCTTGTCACCAGTCATATGATGGGAACAACCTCTGTCAATGATCCAATGATCACTTTTACTCTTATAAGATATTAATGCAATTTTCTCATCATCATCAGTTTCTTCTTTCATTGCAACATAAATAACTTCTATATCATTGTCATCACAATTGTCAGTATCATTGTCAGAAGTTTCTTTAGCAATATAACAAGATTTCTTACCTTTGTCTTTGTAATCCTTATATTTCCTGAAGTCTTTGTCATCCTTTCTGTCTTTGTATTCTTTGTATTTGTTGTCCTTTCTTTCATCTTTTTTATTCTTATCAGGACATCTAGCAGCTATATGACCAACTTTATTGCATGAAAAACAAATGATAGGAAGTTTACCTCTGTATTTTCCTTTTCCTCTGGATAACCTTTTTTCCATAAGTGCTTCAAGTTCTTCAAGATCATCATCAGTAGTGTCACTATCACTGTTCACATGTTTCTTTCCTTCCTTAGATTTATTGAGAACCAATTGAGATCTAAAAGCAAAATCAATACCTTGTGGATTGTAGTTATCATAATTTCACATTTCAAATGCAGTGAGTCTACCTATTAGATTTTCCATATTCAGATTTTTGTTAGGAGTACATCTCAGTTCTTCAATTGTAGAAACTCTAATAGCATATACAAGAAGTAAAATTCTCAATACCTTGCTCATAATAGTGTTCTCATCTATTGTTCCATTAGCTCCTCTAATGGTATTTACAACTTTTACTCTACCATAATACTGATTAACATTTTCACCTTCTTGCATTTTCATCTTATCAAACTTACCTCTTAGACTTTCTGATTTAGCTCTTAGCACATTTGTGTCTCCACCATCAACAGTTGCTAGTTTATCCCACATATGCTTTGCATTTGTGCAGCTCTTTATATCATCAAACTCTGAATAGCTCAATGAGGATGCAATCTCCAACATTGCTTGATTGTGCTTTTGCTTTTCTCTTAGTTATGGAGTTGTGAGAGGAGTAGTAGGTGATACATAGTCATTTTCAATAAGTTGCTTAGCATCATATCCAATACCAACCAGATGTAGTTTCATCAAACTCTGCCATGTAGGGAAGTTATCTTTGTTTAGCTTAAGAACCTCCTTCTTATACATCTTGATCTTTTCACTCCAAGTACCTTCAAAATTTTTTCAGGATACCAAAGCTCTAATACCAATTGTTAGAATGAATTTAGAATAACAGAGAAGGGAGGGGTGAATCGGTTATCCTCAGGTCTAGATGTAGCAAATAAAACTTTCTATATTTCAGATCTACTCGGCAGCAGTAGCATATGTCAGCAACTTTAATCATGCAGTTTACTATCTAATGTAATTAGCTTGTAGAAACATAATAGTAAAACAAACCATAAGCATTCACACAAGTTGACACAATTATTTAACGTGGAAATCCAATATGGGAAAAACCACCAATAACATGCTACTTCATTATTCTGATGTGAGCTCTGTGAGGAGCCAACCCTGTTAAAGGTTACAATAACACACGGTTAGGTGTGACCTGGTTAAAAGATTTAATCACCCTATCAGGAGTGGCCTTATTAGAGGAATTAGAAAATTCCACCTGAATGTCACCTTGTTAGAGGATTTATACAAATGACTGTCAGGTCAACCTTGTTAAAGGATTTTAACTGATACAATGGTTAGAAAGTAATCAATAGTTGTAATCTGATACATACAACTTACTTTGCAAATTCAGATCCAATAATAGATCTGATGTTAACTTACTAGATGGCCTGCATTGTCATTTCAATCTTCTAATCTGCTTGGAAATCCGTCAAGCAATCATAAATGCAACTTTCTGCTTCTGTATTCAGCCTTCACTGCTAGGTCATGCCAATCAGTAAATCAACTATTCAAACCTCTTGCATACACACATGTACACTAGTCAGTACATCCACACTTGCACACTCTTAATGAATAACCCCTTGAGGTTATCATATACCTCTCTGTCTAGGTCAGATAAATCTTTGCCGCTTAATCAAGACCATAGATCTTAGGTTAGTTTTGATCCAACGGATCATTCCATCATCACATTACATTTACTTCTCCAAAGTAGTCTCTAATTAAATCTTGAAACCATGCATTAATTATGGTTACCCATACATTAAATGACATGGATCAATCTTTAATTAACATTACATATCCTAATAAAATCAACT
>MU227643.1:2956030-2977732 GCA_018584345.1 Thuja plicata | reverse complement strand
TTGCATATTGTAATTCTGAAAGTTTGTAATTCCGCATTTGTGGAGATAATAAGAAGTCCATTTTTTGTTCTTGCAAATTGTTGTTGCTTCTCTATTTCTGTTATGTGTTTGTGGTATTAAGGGGAGCGCCCTTCATCACTAATACTCTAATCTGGCTATTTCTAATCATGTATTATTCTATTTGCATGAGTAGAGGCTCCCTTAAGCATTGAAACTAGTGGAATGAGTGATGATTGATTTGTAGCAGCAATCCCATCAGTTGATTTCTCTAACTCTAGGGCTCTCTTCTTGGCTCTAGTGTTTGTTGATATGGATGAATCACCATGTACTCCACAGAACTCTTCCTCTTGCTAATTGAGGAATGTACTGTCAGGAGCAGTTGTATCACAGTGTTGTTGAGACTCTTCAGTAGATACAGTAGGTTGTGAATCTATGATACTTTGAACCATTAAGGCCAGATTGAGCACTCCATTAGTACACTTAGACTGATTGTGTTGTTCATTACAGGGATAACACCATTCATAATCTGCAACAAGGTTATTCTGGCTAGGAACAATATCCCTAACAACATTGAGAGGTGTTGGATTGTATGGCCGATAAGGCCTTTGATTCCAGTTTTTCCTATTTGCGTTATTATTTCCTTGATATTGTTGCTTATTGCCTTGATAATTGGGCTGATTAGGCTGCTGAGATGAGGAACTAGCAAATTGATTTTGAGTATGGGCTACGGGATGGCTTTGTTGCCTTTTCAGGTTCACTAATTCATTCCCAAAAGTTTGTAGCAAGCTCTCAATCTTTTTCTAGCTATTTTTTATACTTTGCAATTCACTAGGAGGGACCATAGGCATAATTTCTTCACTTTTGTAAGATGGAAATGGAGCTAATGGTGGAGTAATCAATGACATATTGGGCTGGATATTTGGAAAGTATGGCATGGGTGGCCTAGGAGCTATCTTTCTTGCCTCAATGAGACTATTCTCTACTCTAATTTCATTATCATAGGCTTGAGGTAAAGAATTTCCTCCCATGGACTGAATCATTATTGAAATATCACTATTCAAGTTTTTGAGAAAGTATAGAAAAGCATATTCGACAGAGGCTCTTACCGTGGCAGGAATCCTATTCCAAGGTTTTTGAAATTTGAGATTAAAATCACTTAACTCTTCTTGAGGAGCCCTTTTGATAGTAGTTAATTGCTCCACTAAAGAGAAATTGTCAGATTTATCCTCAAAAAACTTAGAAAGATTTTCCCCAAAAATATCCCATGTAGCAATATAATTTATTGGAATATTTCTGAACTAGTCAAGAGCTTTACCTTTAAGTGATGTAGCAAATAGCTTCATAGCCACATCTTCCTCCGTGACATGGTGGACATTACACAGGGATGCAATATCTCTGATGTGTTCAATAGCTATTACTTGACCTTCTCCAGTGAATGATGGCAAACCTTCAAGGCAACAAAGGGTATATTGTTGTGATTTACAATTCAGAGAGGACTACCTTGATAAAAATGGACCAAAGGTAGATTTCTTTCCATTCCCATAGCTAGTGGTACTTTTTGCTGAATAGCAGGTACAATAGGAGGTTGAGTATGCTGAACTACCTTCCTTTGGTAAGTCTTTAAATTGTGGGGATTTGGTGTAGTAACACTTGTAGAAGCTCCAAAAATATAATTATCTCTAGACAAATATTCAATACTTGGAAACTCTAATCCAGAATGAGGAGGAACACTCAGATCCTTAGGAATATTGATCTCTTCAAAAATAACCTCAAGTTCTTCAAAATTCACAGCTTGATCTTCAAAAATGGGATTATCAAATGAAGAGAAGTTTGAATTCAATAAGGTACCTCTTGGATCTTATTATGTTCTTCCACCTCTGGATGATCTTCCTCCTCTTCTGTTTGATTGTAACTCCTGGTACACAAATCCTTGCTTGTTTGATCTTGTTGGAGTTCTGCTCATTAAAATCCACAATGAGAGCTGAAATCAATCACAAAACTAAAATCAGAACTGACAAGCAGTTCGTTGTCCCACCGAGTGTGCCAAAAATTGTTCAGGCTTAGAATTGTCACCCTAAATTAGGCATTAAGGATTCATGGCAATTCTATCTGACAATGGAAACATCCTATAGCTGTGGGTGAACTATGGATGAGGAAGAGTCTCCAGATTCTAGGCTGCCTCCTATCTAGTATGGGATATCACCTCCTGATTGAAAATTTAACTGAGAAAAGGTGAGAAAGATTTAAAATTGAAATTACATGAAAACTAGAAAAAAGTGATACACCAAGGAGATTCAGATCTTTTTGAAGCTTTAAACTAACATCCACTTATCATACTCTAGTGATTTTTGTACTATCATTCACTGCTCAATACATAGGTTAATTGGAAGGCCACAACTAGGGTTTAACCACAAGCAGTACTCCCACCATTAACAACATGCATATGCTACAAAAGGCTTATATTCTGTGATATAGAATAGTAATCAATGCAATTCACTAATCCATATTTACAAATATATTACTCTTAGATGCAAAAAATTGAAAAGGAACTTTGAACAAATGATCACAATAAGATGTATGAAAAAGGTGGGGCAACTATATTCTTCTCAACAATCTGTATACAAGTTACATGTATGAATTCCTAAGTAATGGTAAGGAATAGTGAAATCCTCTTGCACAAAATTGACATTACAAGCATGAACTTACACTGGAATACAAAAAAAATGAACAAACAACTATATGAATAATGAATTCACTAAAGCTCGTCAATCCACTAAATTGACCCCCCCTAACATAAAGAAAAAACCCTCACTAAATAGCCAACATGGCTTATTTCAAATAATCTTCCCTCCAAAAATCCCTCCAAAAAACTCTCCACAACTATAGGGTTTAATCAATTTCCCTCTAACAAAACCCTAAGTTTTAGTACCCCTCCATATTCACATATACTAATCACCAATATAGAAATTACATCTTTTACCATATTTCAAATTTAAAATACATGACATTCAAATTTAGCAGTGTATATCACCCTACTCAAAAACCTGACTACCTAACTCCAAAGGGTTTGAAACCCTTATCAACTCAGCATCTTCACCCATCTCTGATTCTGCCGACACCATACCACTGTGGTAGATGCAACTGTGGTTTGGTAACCAACACGGTTTGTAATCGACTTGACCACCATCAGTTGGAAGGGACATTTCATTATGTCATGGCACACAAAGTACCAATGTGGTAATAAGGAGGGAATGTCGATGCACTGGGACTACGAAATGCATTTACTCCATCTGACAGTGGATTTCAAATGAGAGTAAAACATAATGTATTTCATTCATCGGTTTCATTTGCATCTTAGGTTTTTGTTCTGTGGTGCCGCCATGTTGAAACTTGGAAATCATGAATCTTTTCTATGTTTCCACCTCTATTCATAACACATGTCATACTTCATTGCATTCTTCTTCAGCAAAGGCTGTGGCTTTTGATCTTCATTTGTTTAGAACTCGGGTTCCAACTGTAAGTTACCTTGCATTTTCCTTAATGTTGGGATGTTTTGATGATATTATGCCAATACAAATGGCATCGAATAGTGATTTGTAACTTGGTGTTTCTATTGTGTTGTTTTACCACCATTGCAGATTTTGAACTGCAGTGTATAAAGAAGACTCGGGGAGTTCTTCTCTATTTATGATTGCCACTATACATTTGGAATTTACTACCATTGGAATCTTGGAGTGTTCTTAAACCGTGATTGAGATGTTGACCCATGAACCTCAGCTCTGAACTAGGGACATCTCAGTCATAGTTTTAGACTTATCCCCAGTCTGTAGCATGACAATAAAACACCACCACTACTGTCTTTCTCCTTCAGACCCGCGGGAAAGACCCCGAGCTATGATTGTTTTTTCTCGACCTCTATGTGGGTTTTCTTCAACATTTTTAAAAAATGTAGCTTATGACTGAAAGATGCAGTGTATACATTTAGTTTTAGCTCCATGACATCTTCCAGTCATAAGCTTCACATTTTTTGTTCGAGTTTCTACAGTCATGAATAGGAATATGAAGACATACCCCACTTTGCACATACAGATAAGTTGGCTCCATCTATTGTTTATTTATCTCTACTTACTGCATCAATATGCTCTTCATTTGCTTAGTGTTTGTTGTATGTCGGTGCTCTCTACTGGATGTTGACTGTCACTTTAAATATTTGAAGGAATAAGTTTAGTATCCAGCCCATGAACTTAAGAACTACTTGTTGTTGGTTTAATGCTTGTTTCAATTTTGAAGTGAAACACGAGATTTGTATTGTCTGAATGTTTTAATAAAAACATCATTCTTGATGTCTTCGAATACAAAAATGTAGTAAGAACAACATATGATTCTCTATTTGATGACACTCCACTGTCTAAAAAAGAAACACACATAAGATATTTAAACTGCAACATTATGTAAAAAAACACTTTTAGTTTACAGTTTTATTGATAATACTGATCATCTCTTTTAGCATGTAAACACAAATATGTTGCATATGCTGATGTCTTTGATGTAAAAACATAGTATTTTACTCTCGAAGTATACATAGGAAAGAACAAACCCATGGGGTTCGAGAACGGGCTCATGACTCCCATGGGTTTTACTTCAAAATAGTAAACCCATTCTGCATATATAATTCTTATCAATATTACATGCCCTATTCTATTATCAAGAATGTACATCTTTTCAAAACATCAATATGAGATGTAAACTCTGCAAAAAGAAACTTTCTCGACAGTTTGTCTAAAACACATTATGTATTGCAATATTTTAGCATGATCTCATTTGATGAAGCTCCTAGATATCTTATGATCCTCTTTTCATCATGCTTGTTCTCTGTATGTACACACTCATGTTGATTTGAGACTGTTAATTTCTGTACAAACTTGCAGTTATCACATCTTTTATTTCATGCTTTTACTCTGTCAGATTTAGTTATTTAAAAATGACTATAATGACATCTTCTCATTTAATATAGTTTATGCACACTTTTTATGCATGATTTTTCAACTTTGATCTTCCAAGTGAGCTTTTAACAGATATTTTGAAGTAACATATATGTGAAGAAGTACTTACTGTAACAACAAATTCTCACTTTCCATTATTTGCATAAAAATAGTGAATCTTCAGAGTCTTTCAATTCTACAATTCTCCAACTTTCTTTGTTCATGTCCTTTCTGTAGCATCTTTTGACTCCTTCATATTTCTGCATCTCATCCTTCTTATGTATATGAGAAATAACCTTCGGAGATATCAACCATCCTTCTACATATAATGGCTTATGTGAAGTTCGAGCACGGGCTCGTGACATCCATTGCATCATTTTCTTTTGTTTTCTTTACTTAGTTATAGATACCTATCCATTTGCACACAAAATACCACTCAATTTATTAGGTCATCAAATCATATGAACCAATTAATATTTTTGAGTGAATGTAAGATAACATTCACTCATGGATATTGGTTGGTTTGTGTCATTTGGTGAACTCATAGGTTGATCTAATCATGAAAAAGGTTTCTCAGATGGCAATACTAAGTCCCTTTCATTCATATATTTGATTATATAGAGAAAAAAAACATATATCAAAGTGATCATACATAGCTAAAGGTTTCATGTTTGGAACAAGTCCATTTAATACTATTCTTCAGATATTATAGATGAATGTTTTCTCATTACATTGATTTCATCAGATTGATATGCAGTTTTCAGAAAGATTGATTGTGTGTTGTTTATGTTCCATGTATTGCTTAGATCCAACTGGATCTAACATCCTTTTCACCATGATGTGTAGGTAAACCCTAAAAAGACCTATATGCAGATAAAGATGGACTATGAAGACCTAGGACCTGATATGCAACCAGCAATGGAGACCTAATATGCAAGTACCAAAAACCCAACCACAAGGTAATGCATGGGACCTCTATTCCATACTTTGAATTATGCCTTCTATTCTGCAATGTACTATTGTTTTGACATGAAAAGAAAGATGAAATAACATTTGTATAATACATTCATCTTGAATTCACAATGTAATTGATCAAAATTGTAATTTAAAAATTCTGGAATGTGATCAATTCTTAGAGTACAAAATGACAACTTCTAAAAATGAATGTAATTATAAAATGTTGATTACTAATTCCTGAAGGATAATATTAATGGGACTCCTAAAATGCAATTTGTTCCTATTTATGATTATTTTGATGCATGCTAAAAATGAGGATAACAATTTTGGCGACCTCTGTTGGGTGTCTGCCTACCAGACACAACCCTAGACCTTTATCCTTGGGCAATGGAGTTAGGAAACCTAAAACCATGAATGCAATCATTATTGAAATAAAAATGCAACTATCCTAGACATAATGCAACCTAAAGACCTAAGAAACCTAGGGACCTATGTGCTTGGACAACACTTATTGAAAATGAAAACCTAGACTAAAACCTAACCCTCAAAGAAAAGCTTGAGGTGTATTCCATTAACTAGAATTTGCAGAACTTCTCCATTAGTTATGGACAACTGATAAGCATTATTTTCCTTACAGGTTGTAATAAAAAAAGGGCCTGCCCAAAAGTTATCAAATTTATCATGCTGCCCTAGCCTACTCCTTAGTACATCCCACTTAAGTACTAGATCACCTTCTTTGTAATCCATGGATGTAGTCTTCTTGTCAAAAGACCTCTTAGTTTGTGCTTGGACCAATTCCATAGTTTCAAATGCCTTTCTCCTTTCTTCTTCTAATTTCAATAAACTAGCATACCTTAAGGCAAGGGGATCTCCTTCTTCATAAAGCAGCATTTGATCAGCTAACTACAGTGTAGGGAATTCTATAGATATAGGCAATCTAGCCTCTTTGCCATAAACAAGAACATAGGGTGAATTCCCAATAACCTGCTTAGGTGTAATTCTGTCCAGCCACAGAGCTACCTTGAACTTAGAGTGCCAATCCCTATTATTTCCCTGCAAAGTCTTCTTGATGATCCTGATTAGGTTTTTGTTGGTAGATTCTGCAAGACCATTACCCTGTGGGTAGTAATTAGAAGAAGTACTTAAGTAAATACCATTCTTGACAGCCTATTCTATTATAGCTGTTCCAATAAAGGCTAAAGAATTATCTAATATGATTGATTGAGGAACTCCAAACCTTGTAATAATATCATCATAGAAATTTAGAACAACATTTCTAGAAGATTCTTTTAGTGCAATTGCCTCAGTCTATCTAGTGAAATAATCTATGGCAGTTAAGATCCATCTATGCCCTGCACTGGAGTTAGGATTTATTGGGCCAATAAAGTCCACTCCCCACTTGTTGAATGCTTGATCAACAATGATTGGTTTCAATGGTAATGCTGCCAACCTTTTCTTTCATGTAAACATAGCACAACTTTGGCATCTTCTTTCCCATGAATGAGCATCCTTGAATAAATCTGGCCAATAATAGCCAGCTCTTAGAATCTTCCATGCTATAGTCTTGGGGCTGAAATGCCCTCCACAAGATCCATCATGAAATTTAGATAGAATCTTGTTTTGATCCATACAATCTATACATTTAAGAAGCATACCAGCAAGATCTTTCCTATACATAATGTTATCAATTAGCACACAAGGAATAGATTGAAGCCTAAAGTACCTTCTCTTGGCTCTATCAAGGTGTATTGGATATTGACCGGTTTGCAAAAATCTGGTCATATCTGATAACTAGGATGTTGAATCATTAGTAACTATAGAATTACCTTGGAGGAGGATGGCCTCTTCAGTAGTTTTAACCTGATCATATCCTTCTATCATCTGAGAACATAAACCTTTTCCTTGAACCAGCTTGGTTACATAAATTTGTACATCATACTCCATGACTTTAGTTATCCACCCTGCCCTTTTTTCACTTACATGTTTATTCAACAGAGACTCTTTAATGCTAGGGTGTGCTATCATTAGATGTATTTTATTCCCAGTAACCAGATGCTTAAACTTGTTTAAGGATTTTATAATAGCTAGCACATGTCTTTCTACAAAGCTGTATTTTTCCTCATAACTATTCATACCTTTGGTAAAAAAGGCTACTGGCTGCTCCTGTCCTTCCTCATTCTTTTGCACCAGCATTGCTGAAACTGTATCAATACCACCATAAGCATATAAAACAAAATCCTTAGAGAAATCAGGATTAGCTAATGTAGGTGCTGAAGATAAGGCATTCTTGATTTTCTCAAAACTCTCTTTTCCCTCAGCAGTCCAGCTGAAAGGCACATCTTTTTTCAACATAAAAGTCAAAGGTTTCAATAAATTTGCAATATTGGGAATAAAGCGTCTAACAAAATTTATCCTTCCAATAAAACTTTGCAATCCCTTTTTATGTTTAGGAAGTGACAGCTCGAGAATTGCATGAATCCTTTCAGGATCAATTGTTGTACCTTTTTTAGACACTTGATACCACAAAAGTTTGCCTTCATGTACTGCAAAGACAGACTTCTTTGGGTTAAGAGAGATTCAAAACTGTCTACATCTCTGCAAAATTTGTTTCAAATGATCAATATGTTGGTTTGCAATCTTGCTATAAATGGTAACATCATCTAGATACACCAAAACAAATTTATACATTAAGTTTTTGAAAGCCATGTCCATTGCTTTCTGAAAAGTGGCCCCCACATTTGACAACCCAAATGGAATCCTTCGGTAGGCCATTGTACCCCATTTAATAGTAAAGGTTTTTTTGAATTGATCAGATTCCTTAATTAAAATCTAATTATAACCATAATATCCATCCAAGAGTGAGAATCTTTCAGAGCCTAAAACATATTGAAGGATCTATTCCATGGAAGGGAGGGGATGCCTGTCTTTTAGAGATGCCCTATTAAGGTCTCTAAAATCTACACAGAGTCTTATCTCTCCATTTTTCTTCCTAACTAGAACTATATTGGAAACCCATGATGTATGCTTTATTGGGAACACTATGCCTCCATCTAAGAGATTTCTTAGTTCTTTCAACATTAAAGGCTCTAATTTGGGGTTTATGGGCCTTTGCCTTTGCCTGATTGGTTTTGCATTTGGTTCTAACTCTATGGTGTGTTGAGTTAGTTGGGGATCAAATTCTTTTAAATCAACATAATTCCAAGCAAATACATCACTATATTCTCTGAAAAGATCAATAAACAATTCTTTTTCCTTGGGAGAGTTTACTTTACCAACCTTTAGATACTTGTCTCTGAAGATCTCCACTTCCTCATAATGATCCTCTTTAACCAACAAACTGGTTTTACTCTTTCTATATTGATCATTAGAATTAAAAGCTGATTCTAGGTTGACCAATCCCCTCAAAAGCTCATTACTCTTTAGCTTAATAACTTGGTTCTCCATTTGCTTATTAGAGCTTCCTTTTTTAAGAGCAAAAAATTCTTTAGTTTCTGTCATAAAACTCAAGATATGTTCATTATCAGGAATAGATGGTCTTGCCACAATTTTAACATGTGACTGGTCTGAAATCAGTCCTTTATTTTCTGTAATTGAAGCATGTGCACCAATACTAGCCAGTCTATCAGCATGTATATTTTTCCTTCTAGGTATGGAAATGAGATTAAAGGCATCAAAATCTGACAAAATATCAAACACTCTTGACTTGTACAGCTTTAGGAGATCATTTTTAACTACATTAATACCTCTTACCTATCTCACTATCAACTCACTATCCCCAAATGCTCTTAAACATTTGATTCCTCTTATCCTAGCCCACTCCAAAGCTTGGATCAAGCTTTCATACTCTGCTACATTGTTAGAACATGGAAATGATAACTGATAAGCAGCATAAAATCTATCACCTTGAGGTGAAATCAACGTAGCTCATGCACCAATGCCATCCTTATCCTTAGACCCATCAAAATACAAATCCCATAGCTGGTTAGGTAATTCAGATTCAGAACATTGATGTTTAATCAGATTAGGAACAACTAAATCAGATTCTAGCATCACATAATTACCAAAACCAGCATCAAACACATCCATTTCTTGGTCATTTGTAGCTGCCCATTCATCAAGAACCATATTGGGATATTCTTCAGTTTGTGTGTTATAAGATGAACTCTCATTGATTTCATCTAGATCCATGATCACACAACTTTCATTAATGGGACTAGGATTATAAGGATCTATATGGTCTTTGGCCCATAGTTCTGATTTTATGGTCACCTTAGCACCATACCTGGTTCTGAAATATAGGTGAGACCAATCTAATGAGAAATATACATCTATCTTGGCTGTGAAGTCTCTTGATAAACATAGAGAAAAGTAAGGTGGCAGATCTATGACAAAAATATCTTGGGAAATGGAGAAATTTGGACATGAGTGCAAGGTTAGACTTGCATTTTTAACAAACCCAAGATTTTTAACTAAAGAACCATCGATTTGGAGAACTCCTTTCTCAAGAGGTTCATACTTCAAACCTAATATATCAGCTATACTCTTTGGCATGACAATACTGGTTGCACCACTATCAAGCATACAATTATGCACTAATTTGTTTCCAATGATTAAAGAAACCTAGAAAGGAGGAGGCTTAACATTTGCAGATTTCTTACCTCCCTTTTCTGTCACCTTCTACATATTTGCTGATTTTCTTTTAGTTGGTATTGCTGCCTACTTTAATTCTACATCATTTTTACTTTCTTGTGATTCTTGCTGCTGTACTTTACCAATCTTCTTTTCCTTCTATTTGACTGATTCATCCTTAACCATTGAAGGCTCTAAATTGGCCAAGACCACTCTAGGAGGATTATTTATAGCTTGATGTGGAATTGTTGTTCCTTTTGACAATTCCTCCTTTAATAAATCAGTTTGCCCTTAAATAGCTAATGAATCCCACATGGAC
Source organism: Thuja plicata (assembly GCA_018584345.1). Taxonomy (NCBI): domain Eukaryota; kingdom Viridiplantae; phylum Streptophyta; class Pinopsida; order Cupressales; family Cupressaceae; genus Thuja; species Thuja plicata. The sequence goes on along the minus strand of MU227643.1, from coordinate 2,966,845 downwards.
ATAGAAACATTCATCTTTTTCATATTATCAACAATGTTATAAGGAACAACAACTTGTACCTTCTGAGGAGACTTACTAATACTCTGATCCAGCTATTTCTGATACTGTATTGTTCTGTTTGCATGAGTAGAGGCTCCCTTTAGGATTGAAACTGGTGGAATGAGTGATGATTGATTTGTAGAAGCAATCCCATCAGTTGATTGCTCTGACTCTAGGGCTCTCTTCTTGGCTCTAGTGTTTGCTGTTATAGATGAATCACCATTTACTCCATAGAACTCTTCCTCTTGCCAATTAAGGAATGCAGTGTTAGGAGCATTTGTATCACAGTGTTGCTGAGCCTCTTTAGTAGATACAGTAGGTTGTGAATCTATGATACTTTGAACCATTAAGGCCTGATTGAGCACTCCATTAGTACACTTAGATTGATTGTGTTGTTTATTACAGGGATAACACCATTCATAATCTACAACGAGGTTATTCTGGTTAGGAACAATATCCCTAACAACATTGAGAGGTGTTGGATTGTATGGTTGATAAGGCCTTTGATTCCAGTTTTGCCTATTTGCATTACTATTTCCTTGATATTGCTGCTTATTGCCTTGATAACATGGTTGATTAGGCTACTGAGATGAGGAACTAGAAAATTGATTTTGAGTATGGGCTATGGGATGACTTTGCTACCTTTTCAGGTTCACTAATTCATTCCCAAAAGTTTGTAGCAAGCTCTCAATCTTTTGCTGGCTAGTTTTTATACTTTGCAATTCACTAGGAGGTACTATAGGCATAATTTTTTCACTCTTGTAATATGGTAATGGAGCCAATGGTGGATTAATCAATGGCATATTGGGTTGGATATTGGGAAAGAAAGGCATGGGTGTCCTGGGAGCTATCTTTCCTTCCTGAATGAGACTATTCTCTGCTCTAATTGCAATATCATAAGCTTGAGGTAAAAAAATTTCTCCCATGGACTGGATCATTATTGAAATATCACTATTCAAGCTTTTTAGAAAGTATATAAAAGCATATTTCGTAGAGGTTCTTATCGTGGCAGGAATCCTATTCCAAGTTTTCTGGAATCTGAGATTAAAATCACTTAACTCTTCTTGAGGAGCCCTTTTGATAGTAGTTAATTTTTCTACTAGAGACAAATTGTCCGATTTATCCTTAAAAAACTTAGAAATATTTTCCCCAAAAACATCCCATGTAGCAATAGAATTTATTGGAAGATTTCTGAACCAGTCAAGAGCTTTACCTTTAAGTGATGCAACCAACAGCTTCATAGCTACATCTTCCTTCATGATAGTATTTTATGAAAATAAATTAAATTTACAGTAATAGATGCCAAATAAATTCAATTATCATTTCATACCCTCATGAAATTGATTTGCAAAATTTGACTAATATACTCATAAAATTCATCAACATTATATGCAAACTATGCACCCAATTTAGACATTTGACCACAAATTCAAGCTAAAACTTCAACAAAATTAACATGTAAGGAGTTAACGTAAACTATCATCATTTAAAAAGTTTGTATCTACTATATACAACAAATTCATTAGTATTTATGATCACCATAAATTTTTATAGAAAACTATTAGATTTCCCATACCTGGTAAACCTGAAATGCACAAAAACTTATTAAAACCCTTTAAAAGTTTATTCACATCAAAATATCAGTTTTCATTACAGGTTATTTCAATCTCTAGTGATTAAACTATCATCATTTGCAAATTTTGTAGCTACTATATACAACAAATTTGCTAGTGTTTATGTTCACCATAAAATTTTATAGAAAACTAGTAGATTTCCCATACTTGGAAAACCTGAAATGCACAAAAACTTATTAAAACCCTTTAAAAATTTATCCAGATCAAAATATTAGTTTTCATTATAGATTATTTCAATTTCTAGTTATTTCATTTACTTAGCATTGAATTATAGAATTCTGATTTGTTTTCTTATATTTATATTCCATTCACAAGACAAATATTTTTTCAATTTTGTAATTATGGCTTGTATTAATACTATAATTTTTTTTTCTAACATAGGTTGTTATGCTTATTTGGACTATGAGTAACTAGAGAAATTTTATTTAATCCATAGATTTTCTTGTTTTCCATAGACATGTCAAAACACTCAAACCTACACTAGTTAGTAGACAATGCCCAAGGGCTTACTTATTTGGACTATAAGTAACTAGAGAAATTCTATTCAATCCATGGGTTTTCTTGATATTTCCCTGTCAATAACTAGATTGACTACTACATAAAGTGTTCACATTTTTCAGCATGATTGTGCAACTACTTCAAACACTAGGCAGGGACTCTAGCTGCGCCTACGCAACCCTTGTATTTTAAGATTTCTCCACTTTGTTCCTATATATTTTTTTTTAAAGTTTTTTTTTCTGTTTTCATTATGAACTATATTATAGAAAAAATCATAAACATCTTTACATGTCTCTCTATTGCCAGAAATTTTCAGATGTATGTTTGTCCTTGATGCAAGAGAGAATGAAACCATTGTCTCAATTTGTTGGATTTAGTTATAGTTTGATGCTTACTCTCTCTTTTGTTTGGATTCACTGTGAAACACAAGTTCCCAAGCTATACTTTGATGTCTCTTCATCTTAGCTTTGTTTGGATTCGTTAGTAGTAAAACAAAATTATTTCCCTTAAGAAACAGAAGTTGTCAAGATTTGAAAAAAATAGTTTTTGTGTATAAGCTTTTAATGCCTAAAAGGATTGCACAAAAGAGCTTGGTTTGTGAACCTTGAATATTTTTCAAGAAACTGAATAGTTTAACTTCATTGGTTCAAAATTCAAGTTTAATATTTTGCAATTTTCTTTCAATTCTTCATTTCTTCATTTGTGACCTGCGTCCATAAAATGTTTCACGAATTGAACAAGTTGAAAATTAGATCTAGGATAAAGTATCCCAGATAATTTCTTTAGAGAAGCTGACTAATCCCTAAGTATGTCAAGAGTAGGATTTATGGGTCAAACACAAAGGATATCAATAAGCTATTATTATTACCTTTGTGTTAAGTATTGTTGAATTAACCACTACAGATATAGCTAGGACATTGTTAGAGAATAGTGCATACTGATAGAGGTTAGGGTTTTTTGACTTGTGTTGATTTAAAAATGTGTGTTCTCCAAGTGGAATAAAGTAGTAATCAATCGTCATTCACATTGACAAACATACCTCTATATCACCAACAAGTGTTGATAATGAAACTAGAATTCCTTCTCAGAATGTTTCATTTCTTGCAACATAGAGCACTTTAGTAGAAATATCCCAAGTAGTACAAGCATGAACGTTAAATGAATTTTTCCAAATTGCTATGTCAATATATATTTCTTTCCATAGCACATTAAGAGATGTTAATGTTTTTTTTTTCCTTTGTGAGATATATATGCTACCTTAGTATGTTTAAAATGATGAATATCTTTTTACTATATGACCTTCTTGATATTGGTGTTGATAGACATTATATTTTTTTACATGTAATTGGTTTATAGTTCTTTGAATGTACAAATGATGATAGAAGTAAGCTATTTTCCACATCTAACTTATTATGTCTGGGATCATTCACCACAGGTTTTCTTCGCTAGAAGGTGCTTTCTTATACTAGTGGGTGTGATTCTCTATTGTTGCCAAGGTGCACTACTATTCTCATAAGTGTGTTGTCACTCATTTTTAGGTCACTGCTACAAGAGTTAGATCTAGCACTTTTTTAATGCCTTTCTAGTTACAATTGTTTTGGTAGGGGTAATTTTCTCCAATATGCTACTAGAAATGTTACCATACTATTTCTTCAAAGCCACCCTAAAATTAAATTGTACAAATGGTTTAATTCTGACTATATTCCTCATTTATACGTAGTTACAAGTCTCTATGGTTTTCTATATGATAATGAGGGTCACCCTCTAATGTCCTAATATATATTATTATTTTAGTGAATTCTTAGGGAGGCTCTATTCTGATTTATAGAGAAGTGTGTCATTAACATTTGATGAGCACACCTTTACTTGAATTTGATCCTTTCCAAGTATTTTTCTTAGATGGTTGGATAATGTTTTTTATCTATGGGTGTGGTATATATGGTCCATTTTCTTCTTGACATTTATAAAAAGTCTTCACTTCTATCTTTTCCTCCAATGTTTCATTCTATTTCAATTTTTATATAAAAGAGTGCCATCTTTTCTTATTGGATCTATCTCTTTAGAAAAGCCAACCAAAACTAGTTTGGTTCAATTTACTTTAATTGGTCCTTTCCTTGATGCATTTCACTCCATTTCAGTTATCAAAATGATTTACATGTATTGAAGTTTCTTTGACAATTTTTTTTTCCTTAATTATTTACACTTAATAATAATGAGAACAATGATGGCTTCATGGTTTTGAAATGTTCTATAGAATTATTTCTATCTTTCTTTATTCTCATTGACTTGGGTAATCATAATATTCATATGTAAAGACTAGATTTTTTAAATGGAGACATTGGGTGCACAATGATAGCAATTTTATCACTATGCTTGGAGTACATGTTTGGCCCAAAGTCTTATCTCCATAGGAAGATTTATGAAACCATAATCAAAATTATCATTGGGTAAGTGTGCTTGTGGGTTTTCTATCACTTTTCAAAGTTCCTTGTAGTATCTCGTGTAGGCTATAAATGTTTTTTTGTGGTTATGAATTTACTCTATTTGAAGTAGTCTTCCATAACATTATAGTATGAGATTTTCATGGTTCTAAACACTCTTTAAGAAGATACAATGCAAGAAGATATACTTGTAGTCTAGAATCTACAACAATTGTAAGTCATACTTTTGAATAAATTTTTGATCATTTTTTATGATAGACAATCTCTAAAAAGGGACAATGTATAAAAATTGTCTTATTTCTTTTAAAAAATATTAATGTTTCATGTTGATGTAACAAAATATCTTCTAAAAATTTGAAGGCTTTTAGAGTCAATCTAAAGCCAACTTGTTCTTATGTGCAAGTCATGTAAATAGCAACTAGGTTGATAGAAAGAGAAAAGGAGCTTCTCTATCATGATATTTCTATAGGTGCTGAAATTTGATGAGACTTTCATTCACTATGGATGCAGTAATGTATATTACTATTGCAAACTTTGATACCTATTTTTTTGTTAATAGAGCTTTCCCAATGCATCTTATTCTTGTTTAAAAGTTCTTATGATTCATCAGGTGCCAAAATATTGGGGAAACAATATTTTTCATTTCTTTTAGAAAGCCTCTTATTATTCAAGGGATCTAGAGAAGTGCTAAAGAATATGAAATGCTTAACATCAACATGGTTTTGTTAATTTGGGGGTTCTTCAAATGAAACTCATCAGTTTTAAACTTGCTTTCCTGTACATATATTTACTATGTACCAGATTTTACATGAAGTTATTAAAGATCTTCTCTATATAGGAAATTATATTTCTTTTGCATATTGGACATATATAGATATGGAAGCTAGCAGGGATCTATAAGTTTGATATGGTTATTTTATACAAGATATTCATGAAATTTTCTTCGAAAGTCTATCATATTGGACTTGACACTAAATTCTCCATGTATGTGCATGAAAAAGGGGTTATTAAAATCTCTGGTAGGTAATTAGTGATTTATTCGTAGATTTCTAGAGAAACACTTGCTAGACTTGGAATCATTCATCGAATCAACATGTGATAGACATTTTTTCTCCCATAGTACTTGGAAAATGAATTCCCTAGATGAAAGCTTCTGATGGTAACTGTTATAGAAAACAAAGCCTAATGCATAGAACAATGATCTATCTATTCAATGAGCTTAAATTATCTGGTTTAAATTCTTGAAGCTTCATAAAGATTGCAAATCCACATTTATCATCACCACATTTGGTTGCTGTTGTAGTGAGTTTATAATCGAGAAATGTGGAGATCATACTATTCACTAGAATTAGTTTTACTGTTGAAGCCCCTTGCATGAAAGGGAGATCACAGCAGGTGATCAAAAATAATGTCATTGAGTGAAATAAAAGCTCCAAGGAAAAGTATGAAGAGGTTGTTGCAGTTAATCAAAACAAAAATTAAAGTCACCAATTTTCAAGCATACCCAGCCAATAAAAGGGATCTACTATAGTCCAAGTTTGAAGAGGTGGTTTCTGTAAAGTTGCATAAAAGTCAAAGGAAATTGTAACTAGTGGAATTGGCACACTCACAAATAAGGATTGTTTCCAAAAGTTGTTGGATCATTGTTTTGTGTTAAAACAACCCCAAAAATGTGCATAGGCTTTGCAAAGGAAAAAATAGTTAGGTTGAAGGTTTTAGCTACCTACATTGAAGGAGATAACTGAAGATAAAGAGCATCAGAAATTCTTGTCCATAGTTAGAAGAAAATAAGGTTAGAGCACTGTATCTGTCATAGGAAATCCTTTTCTTTTTGTTAAAGCTATCAATAAAAATAGATTTTTCTGCAATAGAACAAGGGATTCTAAATATAGCATTTCTTGCAATTTCATATTTCATGATTGATAATTTTAAAGTTAAGTGAATTGTTAGTTTATTGTTATTTTTTTTCTCTTTTGTCAAATTCTTACAATTAGCTTGTTTGAAGGAGAGGTAATTTTTAGAATCTACAACTTTTACAAATGATGAAGCATGACATAGAACAATGGCCTGACTATGAAAATAAAACAAAAAAAATGGATGTTATGAAAAGCATGTTCAACAATGATATTCTAGAGATTTTGATGGGTGTATTTTATCTTTAAATGGTTCTAGCTCAATGGAAGAGCACCAGTTTTACAAGCAGGAGGTTGGTGGTTCGATTCTATCCTTCCCTAACATGAATTAATAAACCATATTATAGTTTATATTTAAGAATATTTATTTATTCCAATACTGAGCCATTTTTTTTTAAAATTCATTATTTTATTTCATCTCTAGGGAGAAAAAATGAGAATATGTCTTTAGGGAGACAATTCATGAGATTAAACACATATTGTCTCTATAGAGACAAAAATGAAATTGTCTCTCAAAAGATAATAACACTATTGTTATTTATTGTCTTATAAAGACAATTTTTGAAGACAATAATTTAAGACGCTCTTTTAAAGACAATATTTGAGATAATAAACAAGTTGTATTTTGCCTCAAGTTAAGACAATTCACTCAAAATTTGTCTCAAAAATTGTCTTAAAACCACCCTCTATGTAGTAGTGACAATCTGATAGTTCTCTTCAGTTATGTCATACCTGGAGGTTCTCTCTATGCTCTGGAAATTCTCATCAACTCTAACATTTTCACTTTCAACAATCTTCTTCAGTCTATACTTATAAAATTTATAGTCTTTTCTCTTAGTAGAATATCCAAGAAATATTCTTTCATCACTCCTAGGATCAAACTTTCCAATCTCTTCATCTCTTTTGATATAGTATTTACTTCCAAAAATTCTAAAGTATTTCACTATAGGAATATGACCATACCAAATTTCAAAAGGAGTCTTACTTGTTCCCTACTTTATCTACACTTGGTTCAAGGTATAAGCAAGAGTTCTCATAGGCTCTCTCGAGTAGATATGTAGAACACTTCCTTAAATCATTATAGTCCTACTTGTTTCTAGGATAGCTCTATTACTTCGCTCTACAACATCACTCTATGGTGGGTTTCATGGATTAGAAGTCTGCCTCTTGATCCCATGTTCTTCACAATAAGCATAAAATTCACCAGATGTAAATTCTCCTCCTTTATCTAATCTTAGGTACTTCAATCTCTATCCAGACTCTATTTCAACTATCATGTTGATTATCTAAAATTTATGAAAATATTCTAATTTTTCTGTCAAAAATGTAATCTACATCATCCTTGGATATTCATTAATGAATATGATGAAATATCTATCACCATAATAGCTTCCTGTGTTTGTAGGACCATGTACAAATTTTTATGTACCAAATCTAGCAATCCATTTGATGTACATGTATTACTCTTAAAAGTAGATCTAGTCAATTTTCCCAAGTGGCATTATTTGCACAAATCTTTAGGCTTCATTAGATTAGGCAAATATCTTACAGTATTAGTAGTCCTAACCTTCACCATATTATCAAATTTGACATGATAAAATCTTCTATGCCACAACCAACTGTCATAAACCTTTGTAAAAAAAAAATTATTCTCAACATTTTTCAAATGAAATACATTATCAACAGTCTATGTAACTGATACAATCAACTTTCCATTGCGTACAATGATTTTTCATACTTCTTCTATGAATTCCAATTTTTATTCCTTGTCCATTAGTTTTCCAACACTCAACAAGTTATGACTTAATCATTCAACATAGAAAATATTATTAGTATTGTTTTTACCATCAATAGTAATAGATCATTTTCCTTTTATCAAACAATGCATGTTGTTACTGAACCTAACGACACCACCACCATATTCTTTAATCTTCACAAAATTATTTTTATCACTAGTCATATGATGTCAAGATCCACTATAAATGACTCATTCATCTCTTTTAACAGCATGTAAAACCATTGCTTTCTCTTCCTTAGGATTATCTTCCTTAATAGGAATAAACACAATCTCTTCATCCCTAGCACTAGATTCATCGTCAGTCACACCTTCTTAAACAACATAAAAACTTATATAAAACTTAGGATGAAATTTCTTATATTTAACCATAGATTCCTTCAAGACATTTTTTGGAAATCTAGATGCAATATGACCAATCTTATTACAATAAAAAATTTCAAAGGTAACTTTCTTTCATAGTTACCAAAGCCTTCAGGAAATCTTCTTATAATCAAGGCTTCGAGTTCATCAATATTTCTTTCTTCTTCCATTATCTCTTTCCATTTCTTACCATAGTAGTTGTCTTTTATTATCCTAGAAGAGCTCTCTCCCTGATCATGCTCAGTCACACATGCTTTGAATGTAGTCTCAACTTCTGGATGTTCCTTCGGAAGAGAGGCCATCTCATAAGAAAATAGTCTACCCATAAGGGATTCTCTTGTGATGTCTTTCACAGTCATAACGTCTTCAGTAGCTCCAACTTTTTCACTGTAACACACATGCAATGATCTCATAATTTTGTTTATGAATTTAATATCTTCCAAGGTACCACCAAAACATCTTATTGAGTTCTAACCATATCATCTCCCCCTCTAAATATAGGATGACATATTCTCACTTTCACTCGTCTTCATATCCTCATACTTTTATTTCAGTTTGTGCTACTTGGCTTTCTTTACATACTTATCACCTTCATAAATAGTTTTTAGTTTAGTCCATACCTCATGTGGTGTCCTCAATCCATAGATCTAAGAATATTCTATATTTGAAAGTGCACTAATCAAAGATTCCCTTGCTAACATATTTTCCTTTAATTTCTTCTTCTCATCACTAGTAGCATGAGTTAGATCATTAGGAATAGAGTAAGATGACTCTATGATCTCCCAATATTCATCTCCCATGCATATCAGATAACTAGTCATCCAATCCTTCTATATCAAGTAATTGGTTCCATCAAAATTTAGACTTCCTTCCTAATGCTTGTCATGTTGGGGCTCCTTCAAGGGATTAAGCTCCTTCAAAGGACTTAGCTCTAATACCAATTTTTAGGCCCACAAAAGACAATTGCAATTGAGAGTTGGGGTGAGTCTTTTGTATCCATAATTATTTAAACATTAACAATTGAACCACTTACATATCTAAATGATAAATAGTAATGCAAGGTCCAAAATGTTGGAAAGTGACAATGCAAGCAATTGTTATTTTTGTCATTGATGTCAAACCTTAATTGGTGAGACTATTGTTATCTATTTGAGTACCATATCTATTGTTGATGAAGAAGATTTAACAAGAAGACCAAGTGAATAGTTGAGTTAAGATAATTCAAAGGGTATTTGATCAGTTGGCAATCTGGCAAAGTAATTAGTTGCTTATCTTTCAAAGACAGTTTTTCTGGTTGTTCTGTGCCGAGCAAGTTTGGCTTGTGCCGAGCAAAGTTGCTTATGATGAGAAAAGTTTCTTGTGCTGAGTAAAGTTGCTTGTGATGAGAAAAAAATTTCTCACTGCTGAGCACCATTGAAGTTGCCGAGTGGAAACAGTGATGTTGGCCGACTTACACTAATTGGATTAATGATGAGATTTGAGATCTATGGCCGACTTAGTTGATTTTATTGGGATATGTAATGTTAATTAAATATTGATCCACATCATTTAATGTATGGGTAACCATAATTAATGCATGGTTTCAAGATTTAATTAGAGACTACTTTGGAGAAGTTAATGTAACGCAAAGATGGGATGATCCATTGGATCTAACCTAACCTAAGATCTATGATCTTGTTTAAGTGGAAAAAGATTTATCTTACCTAGACAGAGAGGTATATGATAACCTTAGGGGTTATTCATTGAGTGTGGATGAATGTATGTGTATGAAAAAGGTTTTCATAGTTGATTTACTATTTATCTTGATCTAGCAGAGAAGGAAAAAGGTAGAAGCAGAAAGTTGCATGTGTGATTGCTTGACGGATTTCCAAGAAGATCAAAAGGTTGAAATGACAATGTAGGATATCTAGTAAGTTAACATTAGAGCTATAATTAGATCTAAATTTGCAAAGTAAGTTGTATGTATCATATCACAAACTGCTCCTTACTTTCTTACCATTGTATTAGTTAAATCCTTTAACAAGGTTGACTTAACAGTCATTTGTATAAATCCTCTAACAAGGTGACATTCAGATTGGAATGTTCTAAGTCCTCTAATAAGGCCACTCCTGACAGGGTGATTAAATCCTTTA
>MU227643.1:2939191-2954032 GCA_018584345.1 Thuja plicata | reverse complement strand
TAAAGGTAACTTATTTTATCTAGATTTATCTGAAGAAACATGTTTGTTTGCATAGTACAATGATGTTTGGTTATGGCATAAGAGGTGGTGTCATGTGAACTTTGATAACTTGGTAAGCATAAGTAAACTGAAAAAGGTTTGAGGGCTACCTAAGTTAAAGAAACCTGAGAATGCTATGTGTAAACAATGTCAACTAGGAAAGATGACTAAGTCTAGTTTCAAGAGAAAAACACATGTGTCAGAGGAAATTATGGAATTAGTCCATATTGATCTCTATGGTCCTATTGGTGAAAGAAGCTATTGTGGTGCTAGATACTTTATTCTATTTGTTGATGATTATTCAAGGATGATGACTGTAATGTTTCTCAATGAAAATATGATGCATTCCAGTTATTTAAATGGTACTTAGCTAAAGTTGAAAAGGAAATAGGCAAAATTTTGAAATGCTTAAGATCTGACAGAGGTGGAGAGTTTATATCTAATGAGTTTAATAGGTTTTGCAATGACCAAGGCATAAAGAGACAGATGTTCGCACCTAGGACTCCTCCACAAAATGGTATTGCTAAATGAAGGAACAAATCTATTATGGACTGTGTAAGAACACTAATGATGGAGAAAAATGTTTCACAGAAATATTGGAAAGAACTTGTAAGTATTGTAGTCTATACACTAAATAGAGTTCAAGTCAAGAAAGGTACAAATGCTACACCTTATGAACTTTGGTATGGTTATGCACCTAGCGTAAAGTATTTTAAAGTATTTGGAAGAAAATTTTTTATACTGAAAGACAATAGAAATGGAAAATTAGATGCTAAAGGTGAAGAAGGTATATTCCTTGGTTATTCAATGAAAAGCAAAGCATACAAATGTTTGAATTCTAATACTAACAAAATTGTTGAAAGTACAAATGTAAGAATTGATGAGTTTACAAAAAGAAATGAAGCTGAAAGTACACAAGAACCTGAAAGGTACAGATCATTCACATATCTAGACAAGGGAGATTCTAATTCACTACTTGAGACTACTGCTGAACACCAACATTCACCTGCTGAGTCATAGAGTGGAGTTGTCGAGCAACTAGAAGTGAATGCCGAGCTATCTGATGGAGATGCTGAGTCACATAATCAACTAGAACTGAATACAAACGATGAACCTAAAGCAAGGATTGAGCCTACCCTATAAAAATATGTGAGAAGGAATCACAATTCTGATCAAATTATTGGGTCAAAGGATTCTGTTGTTATGACAATAAGTAAACTGAAATATAACACATGTCTGTTATGTGAATTTGAGACCAAAACATTGAAAGATGCTTTAGAAAATGAAGATTGGATACAAGCAATGAATGAGGAAATTGAACAAATTGAGAAGAACAAAAATTGGACACATGTACCTAGGCCAAAGGATAAAAAAGTAATTGGCACAAAATGGGTATTCAGAAACAAACTAAATGAAAATGGAGATGTGACAAGAAACAAAGCTAGAATAGTATGCAAGGGTTATGCATAAGAAGAAGGAATTGACTACGGTGAAACCTTCACCCTAGTTGCAAGATTGGAAGGTGTCAGAACCTTACTTGCATATGTAGCCTACAAAGGATTCAAATTTTATCAGATGGATGTGAAATCTGCATTTCTCAATGGTATCTTGGAAGAAGTATATATTGAGCAAGCTGATGGCTTTGTAGACCCAAACAATAGGGATATGGTTTGTAGATTGCACAAAGCATTATATGGATTGAAGCAAGCACTAAGAGCATGGTATGAAAGATTGCACAATTATCTGATCAAGATTGGATTTGCTAGAACCAATGACAACAACAACCTATACTTGAAGACAGAGCAAAGAAAAGGTGCATTATTAGCTGAAATTTTTGTAGATGACATCATATTTAGTGGACAAGATGTGTTATGTCAGAAATTTGCAACAGAGATGCAAACTGAGTTTGAGATGTCTATGTTTGGTGAAATAAAATTCTTTGTTGGTTTACAAATTTATCAAATGAAGAATAGTATCTATATCACTCAATCTAAATATATCAAAGAGATACTAAATTTTTTTGGAATGGAAGAGTCCAAACCAGTGAGTACACACATGGCTACTAGACAAAAGCTGACAAAAGATGATGACACAAAAGAAGTGAACCAAATAGTCTATAGGTCAATGATTGGAAAACTACAGTATGTTGTACACAGTAGACCTGATATTGCTCTAGCAGTTGGGATTGTAGCAATATTTTTTGATGATCATAAGGAAACTCACATGATGTCAGTCAAAAGAACTCTGAGATATTTGAAAGGAACTGAGGACTATGGTCTATACTACAAAAAGAATGACAAGTTTGAACTCAGATTTTACACTAATTCTAACTGGGCTAGAAATGTTGATGACAGGAAAATCACTACTGGTGGAGCATTTCTTTTAGGTAATAAATTGATCTCCTGGACAAGCAGGAAACATAACTGCACCTCACAATCTACAACTGAAGCAAAGTATGTAGCAGCAATAGTTAACTGTTCTAACATTGTGTGGTTGAAGATACTACTGAAAGGTATGAAGGAAGAAATCACTGACCCAATTGTCATATATTGTGATAACACAAGTGCTATTAATATTTCTAAAAATCCTGTGATGCACTCAAAGACAAAGCATATAGCTATCAAGTATCATTACTTGAGGGAACTAGTTTAGAGTAAAGAAGTAAGACTGGATTATGTGAACACTAAAGAAAAATTAGCAGACATATTCACAAAATCACTACCCAAGGATTCTCATGAGTATCTACGAGGTAAATTGGGGGTGACTCCCCTAACTGAGGCTAATTAAGTTCTGTATGGTACTGTTGCATCAAATATTTCATTCAGAAAATTTGACACGTTGATGCATAGTAAGTCACACTCTAGGATGCTGGCTAAAGTTGTGAAGATGAACAAGGATAGAAAAGAAAAATCAGTTATACTGAATATGACAAGATCAGCATGATACTGAAGATCTACATGATAAAGATATTGATGTCTTTGGAATTGTTGTCAAAGAGGGAGAGATTACCTATAAAGAGGAAGAAGTGAAGGAAGAGATTCCCGAGAAAGAGAGATTACAAAGAGAGAAAGATTACAGAAAGGAAGAAGTTACTATTGAAAACATTGAAGTTATTATCTACTTAGAGGGAGTCTATAGGTGATTAGACACAGATGAATACTATGTGATTATAGACACAAAGGGAGAAATGTTTTAAAGATATGAATAAAAATGAAGCTAAAGACATTAATGAAGATTTGTTCATATCAAGGAACACAGGTGAATTTTTGGATTAGTTGGTAACTATGTTTGTTAAATCATTGTTTTAATATTTTGTGTTGCCATCAATGCCAAAGAGGGAGATTGTTGGAAAGTGACAATGCAAGCAATTGTTATTTTTGTCATTGATGTCAAACCTTAATTGGTGAGACTATTGTTATCTGTTTGAGTACCATATCTATTGTTGATGAAGAAGATTTAACAAGAAGACCAAGTGAATAGTTGAGTTAAGTTAATTCAAAGGGTATTTGATCAGTTGGCACTCTGGGAAAGTAATTAGTTGCTTATCTTTAAAAGATAGTTTTTCTGGTTGTTCTGTGCTGACCAAGTTTGGCTTGTGCCGAGAAAAGTTGCTTATGATGAGCAAAGTTGCTTGTGCTGAGTAAAGTTGCTTGTGACGAGAAAAAAGTTGCTCGATGCTGAGCACCATTGAAGTTGCCTAGTTGAAACAGTGATGTTGGCTGACTTATAGCAATTGGATTAATGATGAGATTTGAGATCTCTGGCTGACTTAGTTGATTTTATTGGGATATGTAAGGTTAATTAAAGAATGATCCATGTCATTTAATGTATGGGTAACCGTAATTAATACATGGTTTCAAGATTTAATTAGAGACTACTTTGGAGAAGTAAATGTAATTCAAAGATGGGATGATCTATTGAATCTGACCTAACATAAGATCTATGATCTTGTTTAAGCAGAAAAAGATTTATTTGACCTAGATAGAGAGGTATATGATAACCTCAGGGGTTATTCATTGAGTGTGGATGAATGTATGTGTATGCAAAAGGTTTGCATAGTTGATTTACTATTTAGAATGATCTAAGAGAGAAGGCAAAAGGCAGAAGCAGAAAGTTGCATGTGTGATTGCTTGACAAATTTCCAAGCAGATCAGAAGGTTGAAATGACAATGCAAGCTATCCAGTAAGTTAACATCAGAGGTATAATTGGATCTGAATTTGCAAAGTAAGTTGTATGTATCAGATCACAAACTGTTGATTAATTTCTTACCATTATATCAGTTAAATCCTCTAACAAGGTTTACTTAATAGTCATTTGTATAAATCCTCTAACAAGGTGACATTTAGATTGGAATGTTCTAAGTCCTCTAACAAGGCCACTCCTGACAGGGTGATTAAATCCTTATTCAAGTCACACCTAGTAGTGTGTTATTGTAACCTTTCACAGGGTTGGCTCCTCATAGGGTATCACTTCAGAAGAGTGAAAACTTGGTAGCATGTTATTGGTGGTTTTTCCCATATTGTGTTTCCACGTTAAATACTTGTGTCAACTTATGTGAATGCTTATGGTTTTCTTTACTATTATAATACTACAAGCTAATTTCAACTGACACTGAACTGCATGATTAAAGTTGTTGTTTTATGCTACTGCTGCCGAGTAGATCTGAAGTACAGAAAGTTTTATTTTCTACATCTAGACCTAAGGATAAATAATTCACCACTCCCCTCTCAGTTATTCTAAATTCATTCTAACAATTTAGGAATAGAGAAAGATGACTCTATGTTCTCCCAATATTTATCTCCCATGCATATTAGATAACTAGTCATCCAATCCTTCTATATCAGGTAATTGGTTCCATCAAACTTTAGACTTCCTTCCTAATTCTTTTCATGTTAGGGCTCCTTCAAGGGATTAAGCTCCTTTAAAGGACTTAGCTCTGATACCAGTTTTTAGGCCCACAGAAGACAATTGCAATTAAGAGTTGGGGTGAGTCTTTTGTACCCAAAATTATTTAAACATTAACAATTGAACCACTTACATATCTAAATGATAAATAGTAATGCAAGGTCCAAAATACACAACACAATATTTTTTCACGAGGAAACCCACTTAAGGGAAATCTATGGTGGGATTCAAACCCACTACCTACAGAACACTTTTCATAATACAACTTTTTGGCCCTTATTTGGGTTCACCGATCAATCTCTAATAATAGTAACAAAGGATGGACAAACTATCTAATATAACTGAACTGACTTATAGCATCTCCAATTCTAATACAATTTCAATGAAGTACAATTTTTGCCTTAGTTAAATAATATAAACATCTTTTTCCAGCACATGCTCCACACACATCGCAATCGCAAATGAATTCCCATCTATACATATTACAATGAATGCCAACAATAATGTCGGTAGAGACCTATACAAATAAATTATGTGAATATTAAGCTCAAACATAAAAATATCCAAATCAAGTTGGGCGTGACTTAGATAGGACCCAAAACATGATCCTTGATTATGCAACATCATCACCAAATCTACGCCATGAATTGCAATATGTTACTTCACCAAGTCGACTAACACCTAAATAAAGAAACACAAACACACTAAGAAAATCACAAAATGCGATCACCAAGAATCATCAACATGGCCATAACATGACCAAAGAACACCAGTAAGAATCGTGAATATCTTCTCAAGCCTCCATAATATCTCAACTTTGAAAACTAGACTCATCTCTATACTATTCATCATGAACACTAAACATTGTCACACCAAAAATATAGCTTGTCAAACTCTGAATCATGAACAACACTAGCTGAGGAAACAATATTAAGTTCAAAATAATCCACAAACTTTATGTCCATTGAATCAACCAAACTAATCCATACCAAAGTAAAAAAATCAATCTTTAAAACATCCTAAATAACAAAAACATTGAAATACTAGAGCACTCAATAAATCAATCATAACTTGCTCCAACTGTCATGCAAAGCTCTGTAAGTTAACCAAAATCAACTACAGACATATCTAAATCATCACATATGATCGCAAAACAAGATCTACAACATATCACCTGAACAACTTGAATAATCTCAACTAAAAAAAAAATGTTGTCTACAACAACAATAGTATGTTGATCAATAACAAAATATTAATGTCATCACACATCAATCTTTGACATGCTCAAAAATCTTCCAACAAGAGGTTGATTAGAATGTGGTCTCACATGCAAATTACCATTTTGTAAAAAGATTTAGATTTCCAAAATTCCTTTAGTAGTAAGGGTTTGATAAAAGTTTTAGTTTGATAGTTGTAGGTTTGTATTTCTATTTTTTCATGTTTAATAATGGACTTGAGGTAATACATTATTTTTATTGTATTTCTCAGACTATTATTTCATTATTTGGCTAAGCTCTTGTGTGTTTAATTTTTTTTCCTTCAAAACATAGTTTTTTGTTTTTAACTAAAAGAGGATTAAAATTTTATTCCCAATAAAGTGTAGTAGAAAGAAAGAAGGGCCAACTAACTTATCTAGAAGAAAGCAACAAATAAACTTATCTTCATCCACTAATGGATCCAACATGTGAGACAATTCCAAAGACAATTACCCCCTATCCATAATATTCTAACCCTACATATTATCAAAAGCCTGGCATTTGGACATAAAATCTAATGCATAATTCCACTCTCTTTGAATGTGAATAAAAGTAGCATATTCTAAATAGCCACACAGCCTAATAATTTTTTGAATAAATAAAGCTAATTTACAATTGACATGATTTAATTGTTGTTCATTCAGCAAAGTTACAACCACTTGAGAATCATATTCACAAATAATTTTTTTTCTAGCCAAGAATACAACATCACTCCATAGAATACAAAATAGTGAGATCCTCCATGTAATTATTCATATAACTTGACCCTTATAAATATAAAAGAAATAAACAAAACATCCCCAACACTATTCTACTTCTAGTCTTGAGTAGATGATTGTAGAAGTTTGTTTGTTGTATAAAACTATTTTATAGAATAAATATATTTTTATTCCCTATTATAAATATTTTCAATCAATTATTTATTTGAATTCTTGAATTTATTTGGATTCCAAGTGTGATTTTTAAGTTGCTCATTTCGCATTGTTGAAGGAATTTCAAAATTTTGGCAAAGATAAATTTAAGGTTTTAAAATTATTTTCAAATCTGATATAATTTATCTTTAAGGGATATTAGAGTGGTATTATAGGTTTGATATTTTCCAGCATTAGAGTTTAACTATATTTATTTAACTAAGTGAAAGATAAATAAGATACTTCCAATGTGATTGAAATAAAGGACTTTTAGACAGTTCATCATGACAAGAGATTGGAGTAGAAACTTAAAAGAAGGAAGATATGCTTGATACTGATAAAATTCATAAAAAAAAAATTCTCCTTTGAATCTATGACAATATGAAGTAAAAAATAAAAAGCATTGTGGAGACCAAAGGGGTGGTGAAATTATTAGCACAATAACTTCAAGACTTAGTGTCTACACAATAGAGAGGAAGTACTTCAACAGTTGATAAAGGTTCAAAGTAAAAATAAAATAAAAATTCTTAGAATATGTTCTTACATATAGATGAAACACCCACTCCAAACCCATTGTCTAATCCTATTGAAGAAACAACAATAGATTTGGTGAGAATGAAAGCTACCTGTAATAATTAGAATGAAGAATTTAAGAGTTTGATATGATTCAAGGATTATGCAGACATGATGAATACCTTAATGAAATGAAAAGGTTATAAGAAAGACCTGTTGGTAAGTGTCTCATTTAGGAGTGTTTAGGATCATATTAGGGTTGTCATTTATGGGAAAAAAATCAGTTACGAATGATCTCTTGTAGTGAAACATTGTTTTGGAGTTAAGGCTTGTTGAATGACTAAGTCCATAAAGCAATTTATAGGGTACAGGAGTACAAATTTTGGCAGTGAACACTATATATGATGAATGGAGACATGTGAGCTTAGAGGAAGCTATTTTGAGGTGTGTTACACCTTTAGTTAAGGTCTCTTGATTTTTGGAGTTCATAGATGAAAGATATAAATGTTTGAAGTCATGCGAAGACAATGATACAACGTGACAAAGAAATTGAATGGTCATGATATTTGAGGGAGTGTAAGGTAGAATCCAAACATTCTATGTTGGATTTGGATTGTGTATTATCTATATTCTGGTAGCATATGATCGCCAAATTTGTACTTACTTTTTGTATAAGTGTTGGTTCCATTTTGTGATGTATTTGGGAGCTGAATGGGTACTTAATAAAGTATATATATGGAGAAATTTGGAGAAGAAAAGTGTGAATGTTGTGTGAATGAATGAATGGATCCATTTTGATGTTAGAATAGAAAAATGATGATGAAAGCTACAAATAGAACTACTTAAGCATAGAAGATGTTTTTTTATGTTCATTTAAAAAACTATTATAATAGAGACATATTTATGATTGTATGAGCAATGAGATCAGTATATGGGTTGTACAAGATCATGGTATGTCATGCTATGGCCTTAATTGGTAATGAAAAATTATAAAATCAGGGTTAGTCAACTTGACGTAAAAGTTGAACATCTTATCAACCTTATGTAAAAAAGTTGTAAGAACAAAATCAATAGGAAATTGAATGTAGTTTCTAAACTACTATCCCTTATCTGAAAAAAAAAATTAATCTAATTGTTGAAAACTTTATATTTCAATGCAGTAGTACGCAAATTTTAGGAAAAAGATAAAAAGTACGTGTATGTATGGTCACCTTAATCATAATCAAATGATGATATATTTTCACAAGATTCTAGATATAAGTAGTAGACTCATGCCCATATGTGACGCATATTTTTGTGTGATTTTATCCTAAATAAATAATTAATTATCAATTTTCTCTACAACTTATTTAGAATTAAAAAAACTCTCATGTCTGACCACCTTAACTAATTCTAAACTCTACAAAATTGAAAACTCTTTTTTTCTTATATCAGGCAAAGCATAGAATGTGACGCATAATTCAGATTTCAATAAGGTTAAACCATTTGAAATTTATAGTTGTTTTTCAATCACTTTGTCAATTAGGACTTTAGAGATAACTCAATTAGAAAAGAAGTAAGAATTACTTACTGAACTTGAAATTTGACAAAAAATATATTGATGGAAAGCTGATAATTTCTTTAAGAAACCCTTTTTGTTTCATTAATTTTGGGTGAAAATGGGTCATAAGCTACATGGTCGAAGTCTGAAAATCAAAGAAAATATGGTGAACATCTCTTTTTGGTTGACCATCTATGTTTGGGATTGCAAAGCCAAAACCCAAGCCAAAAACCAAGGCTAATGGGATATCTGAAAACATATCGGATATCCATATTATCAGATATTTGATACTTTAATATATCTGATAATATCGGATATCTAATATGTCCAGCCCAATTTTTTCAATTTTATGATTTTTGTTTTTTACGATATATATACTAAATTTTATTAGTGTTAGTATTATATAATTATTTATATTAGTATTATATCGTATATATTAGTTTTATATAATAATTATTGGTTTCTCTAATTTATAATAGTATAATAGTAGTATTAAATATTTATTAATATTTATATTATAACAATAATACCTAGGAGTCAGAGAGAGAGAGAGAGAGTATAATATTACTATTGTGAAAATATAATATTATGAAAATATAATATGAATATACTATTAATATTGTAAAAAAATTATAATAGTTATCACAAAGTAAAATAAATATTCAAAACATGAAGAGAATGAGAAATTTGAAAATTGTAAATTTGAGGGGAAGAAAAATTTGAGTGGGAGATTTTGGATATCCAAATTGTTTTACTAGCATCCATAAGAAAAGAAATGATTCACTAGGTCCCTCAGTTTGAGAACCACATTTTTTGCAAAGAATATCATGATATTGCAGTAGTGGAAGAGAAAAACTACTTTTTACACCCTTTTGTTGTAATTTCTCTATTATTAAAGGTTTTTGCATCACCCTTTTTGGTCTCACCATGGGGAATACTAGTGGTTGAAAGCAAAAATGGAAGAGGAAGCTCACAAATGAAGAGATTGAATCTCATAGAGAAATGGATAGGGTTTCCCATCGGAACAAGAGACAAGGTATGTTAAATATTAAGGAAGATGAGGGCATATGCCCACCCTTAAATGCAATTTCAAGTGAAGAATGACTTGAATTTGAAATTATTTATGAAAATAATATTTAAGATGAGAATGTATGGATTGAAGATGAAAATGTAGGATTTGAAAATGAACGTGTAGATGTGGACAATGGAAGTGTGGACATTGGCAATGACAATCCACTGATTGAATATGAAGGAATTGACAATGATAATGGTGTAGAAGAACCAAATCAACCTTACACATCTCTATCATTTCATGACATGTGGGGGATTTGCTATCATTTTGGCCAACCATGTGATTGTTACTTTCCAACTCATTAAGATGAAGGATAATATCCCCACCTAGTTATTCGCCTTGGGTAAAGTTGCTCTTTGGTGCTGTGATTTTTGTGTTTTCCTCAAGGCTCTGGTTAGGTGGATTATGGGCAATGGTTCGAAAGGTGGAATGTTGTTGGAGACATATGAAGAATTATTCCGTGAGTATAGTTCAGATATGGACGCGCGACATGGTGTTTGTTGAACCTCATAGAATTGAGGATGGGTTCCTCAAGAACCCATGTGTTGTTACCTACCTAAAGGAGGGTGGTTTCTTTCCTTTTATGGAAGCCATGGGAGGCTGCGATGAGATTATTTCTATGTAGCTGGTGAAAAACTAGACGGAGCATAGGGTAACCATTAATGGTATTAAATTTGAGATAAATGAAGAATTCATTGCCTAGGCTATGGGGCTTTCTACTAAGGGGAGAAAATAAAAAAGGTAACTAAGAGCTGAGATGATTCCACCATGAAGACATTCTTCAAAAAATTGGAGGTCCCTGTTCGCATTTGCGGGGGGTTTAAAAGGGAGGCACTGCCAAACCCTTGGAATGAGGTATGTCTCATCCTTATGAAATATATTACCTTGGAAGGCCACTTTGGCACCTGCTACAATTACCATTTCTTGATGCTAAACCACTTCTAGTATAATGACACCATTTGTTTCCCCTTTTACTTGCTTCACTCCCTCAAAGCTATGATCATGGACGTTAGGGAAAAAATGAAGACCAGGTAGAACACTGCATTCTCCACCAGGGGCTAATCTTATGCCTCTACAATTTTCATCTTGCCTTATGCCCCCCAAGTATTATCACTTTACATGAAATTAACTCACCATTTGAGAACCCACCTAAGGAGGTGTCGGTCTCCCAATCCAAACCCACTTCTTCTTCCCAAACCCCTGAGAAATCCAAGAAGGTCAAAGTGGCGTCTACGGGTAGAACCCAAATTACTATCAATTCTGAGGATGAGGAGGATGAAAATAAAAGTAGGCGGAGGTCCCATAGAATTGCAACCAACACTCGCTACAAACAGAAAGTTGTTAGGAAGAGGTACCTTGAAGAAGATGAGGAAGAGGATGAATCAGAGAAGGAGGAAAAAAAGATGAAGGATACTAGTGGGAATACAAAAAAGGGAAGAAAATCAAGACTGAGGAGAGTGGAAAAGGAAAAAATCCTCAGAATTTGGACAGGGCTGAGAAGAACCCTGATTCATCCCAAATCTCAGCTAGCTTCATTCTTCCCACCATGGATTTGTCTAATAAGAAATTTTTTGAGGACAATAACACAGACTCGCTACCTACGGCTACTTCACCGCCTAACCCCCATGTGATGATTGAGAACCCTAAGGTTGGTGGGGATAACAAAGATGATACTTCAGAGGAAAACAAAGTAGATACCAAGAGCTTGCTACAAGCTTTGAGTGAACTTTCCCAACTGCAAAAGGATGTTAAAGTGTTGCACGCCTCCTCCCTAGATTCTATCTCCAAGAAGGATCTCCAGGAGGTCACCAAGGAGATTAAAAAGTTAGGGGAAAGCTTCAACAGGGTGGCTTGTTTCATGGTTAAGTTCATGCACTCAGCTGCTGTTAGTAATAACTGAGAGGGGGGGTGAATCAGTGGCCTCAATAATTTATCTTTCAAACTTAACCACTAATAAATAAACCTCAAATTATCATGTCCCTACAAGATGCATGCCATGATATACTTATAATGATTAACTATCTATTGGTGTTCTCTCCCAATCCTTATTCTTTCTTGATTATCGATAAGTAGTATAACTATTTACCAAAATAAAGTAAATAAGTAGAATATACCGATATATCCAAAATGAATTATGTAAGATACAAAACAGTAAGGAAATGAATCATACACACATAACACATGGATTTTAATGTGGAAACCCTATTAAGGGAAAAACCACTAGGATCAATACCCCAAATTTTCACTCTTCTGAAGTGAGCCCTATTAAGAGCCAACCCTATTAAAGGTTACAAACATACTGTTAAGTGTGACCTTGTTAGAGGATTTTATACATAGAGGTTGTCACTTAGTATTGGGCATCTAATGCTGCCATCCTTGAATCAGCCTCTCTCTTAGACTATCAATAGGCATCGGTCATATCCAATCCTACTTTCATGAATCAACCTTTTTGGCACTCCTTGAGATGTACCTCAATATATAGAAGACTGTTAAGTCTTTCTCTGGTAAGAGACTTGATGCTTCAATGGTTAAAATGAAACACTATGACCTATTTCTAATGCAACTTTAAATTGCATATTTTCAAATCTATTTAAGTACATTACCTCTCTGATCAATGTATCAATTCAATCCTTTGTGCTCCACACTTTATTCTCTGTGATGTTGTGCCTCACTATTCGTCGGTGTCTACAAAATTCCTTAGCTCTCCTTCAGCTTGATTGATTAGGACTGTATGAAGTTATTCTTCATTAGTTTCTCTTCAACATCCTCTTTCTATTCACTCCCCTTAATCACCTTTTCATGCATTACAAAAATGAATTAAGCTTGTCTCTTATATAGAAATGATATTCATTGTTTCTTGATTCTTGATTCTTGGCATGAAAAAAAATCTAGCCAATTAGATTTAAAGCATAACTCTTGATTTGTCTTGTAGATATCTTCTTGCCAACTATACAAATCAGCTTTAAATCAATCACTTATTTATGGTCAAATAAAAAAAAGTAGACAAGAAGTTAAGTCCTTATTTAGCTCTGCCAGCTAGATATTTTGTCATTTTCTAAACTCTCTGTTCCTTTGGTCACCTTTGCAGTTAGTGCTCGGTGACAACTGACAATTATATTAGAAAGAATCCAGTTAGCTTCATGATCTCCGTCTATCAGGAAACACTATATTTTCTTCCATCGGGTTACTCTTTGCTTTTCTCATTGGGCATTCTGTGATTTTTTTTGTCAGGCAACATTGTGCTTCCTATCGTCAGGTAGCACTGTGACTGTTCTTCTTTTCTTTTACTGATGGTGTGCACTCTATTGGTGTTGTTTTTCACTTAGTGAATATATGAATTTTATGTATTTCTGAAAGCATAACCTTTATTCCATTGATTCTTTGAAGTCTTTATCATTATGTAAATGACTGTATAGATGATATCAAGTTGACATCAATGACAATACAAACCATTAACTGATTTAATGCCTTGCATTATCTTCGACTTAACATTATCAAACATTCAATCAGTTATATGTCATCAATCTCTCCCTTTGGAATTGATGGCAATATACTATATTATCACACTATACTATATTTAATACAATATGAAATACAATAGTTGAGATTCATCAAAATACCAATTATTTTGTTCTGATAACCAATAAATGTTTGATCATCGGTAAGCTCTGTTTTAGCTTAGATTTGATTCTTGTAGTTCTCTATCTTCTGATGTGTTGTGTCCTCTCCTTGTGTCAATTTCTTTCCCTTGACTATTCTTCATACAATTTCTCTCCCTAAGAATATAATCTCTCCCTGTTGGAGTAATGTGCTAATAGATACTTTTCTCCCTTTTCCAGAAGAATGTGTGATAATATGGATAATTTCTCTCCCTTTAACAGTAATGACAAACAATCATTTTTCTCCATCCATAATATATTCCTTGAATTTCCCTTATCCATTAGCAATACAATAGTATGCTTTTGTGCTTGGTTCTAATATATACCTGTCTATATATAGATGTAGCTTTGAAGTTCATCTCTTCACTTGCAATCAATCATGAATGATATTCTGATAATATGTAGGTTGATGCATCCTTCAGTCATTTTACTGACCGGTAGACAAGGGTTTGACCCCTAGTCTCTTTCTCAAGTAATCAAATGCATCCTTGGGTAGTGGCTTGGTGAAGATATCGACCAATTGTTCTTTTGATTGCACATACTAAAGTATCACCTCTTTTGCTTAAACTTGTTTTCTCAAATAATGATACTTGATGGCAATATGCTTTATTTTAGCATGCGTTACTGTTGGAATAATGATACATTTGGCATCAGTGAATGCACTTAGTGAAAACACTTATTCGGTTTTGAATGCTTACCGAGCTCATCACTCAGCCCACAGCCTATACCGAGCATTCAGCAAAGCTCACCGATCAAACAGTTCAAACCGAGCAGTAAGGTAGTCACCGAGCATATGAGAAGAACAGCAGTTACCAAGTAGATGGTAGTCACCGAGTCATCAGTCGATGACAACCGAGAAGTCAGTTTCTACCGAGTCACCAGTGGTTACCGAGTGACAATGTATTTACCGAGTCACTACAGCTACCGAGTTCCAAGCTACACTTC
>MU227643.1:2864501-2932735 GCA_018584345.1 Thuja plicata | reverse complement strand
AAGTTTATGTAATTAATTTGTATGAGGCCGACTTTGTAACATGTAAATTGTAATTATGGACGGTATATATATGTAATGTATTATACCATCTCATAGTGTGAAAAAAAACATGTAAAACATGGATGTGTGAAATTAGAGCAGAGCAGAGCAGAGACTGCATTAAGGTAGCAGAGTAGAGCATTTTCGCCGAGTTAGTAAAGGAGCAGAATTGAAACATCTATCACAATAGGTGATCAGCAAACAAAGGATCTTATCAGCAATTAAGTTGTAAGTCAAGATCTACTGTTTCATCCTAACAGTTGAATCAGTTTATAAATCCTTTTACCGGGTAGACCTAACAGTCTTTTGTAAATCTCTTAACCAAGTGCATACTTCATTGTATGTTTGTAAATCCTCTAAAAAGGTGGACCTAGCAGTCCAAATTGCTTCTAACAGGGCAGATCATCAGAAGTGATCATTGTAAGCCTTAACCGGCCAACTTTATACTGCAGTACCAAAGTTTTGTGGGTACCATCCCCACCCCAGTTTTACTTTCTATTTGGAAGGTTTCTGGGTTACCAATCTTTGTGTTATGTGTTATGAATGTTTACATTTTCATGATTGCAGTAGATTAGATGAACGAATGGTTAAAGAATATAAAAGTGCAGAAATACTTTAAAGTTTTAAGTGTTACTGATTCACCCCTCCCCTCTCAGTAACTCTGTTAGTCCTTAATATTTCCAACAGTTACTGGATTTTTGGAAATTTTAATTGCAATTGTATTATCACAATAGATAATTACTGGTTCTAGGATCTTCATATGCATACCTTCCAGTAACTATTTGATCCATGCAATGTTTGAGCAATTTGTAGCAGCAACAACATACTCAGCTTCTGTAGTATATTGTGAGATGCATCCTTGTTTCTTTTTGATCCATGTGACAAGTCTGTCACCTATGAAGAATGCTCCTCCAATCGTGCTCTTCCGGTCATCAAGATTTCCTGTTTAAAATTTCCTTCTCTTCGATACCATAAGTCATATTCCTCGGTATTCTTCAGATATCTTAAAATTCTTTTTACAACAGTCATATGTGATACCCTGGGGTTAGTAGAAAATCTAGCAACAATACCTACTGCATGTGCAATATCTGGTCTAGTATGTACCACATACATGAGTTTTCCTATCATTGATCTGTACAAAGTCTAATTTACCTCTATTTTCTTTTCCTCCTTTGTCAACTTACATCTAGTAGCCATCAGTGTTCCAACTAGTTTGGATTCTTCCATCTTGAATATTTTTAGGACCTCTTTAATGTATTTGGACTGTGTAATGAAAATACCTTCACATTGTTGCATGATAAATAGACCAAGAAAGAACTTTATCTCTCCAAACATAGACATCTCAGACTCTTTTCTCATCTCATTAGCAAATGATTTGCATAGTGTATCATTGCCTGCAAATATGATGTCATCAACAAATATTTCAGCAATCAAAGTGTTAGCATCAGTATCTTCCTTTAAATAAAGATTCATGTTTTCACTAGTTCTTACAAATCCAATACTTATAAGATATGAATGAAGTCTTTCATACCAGGCTCTAGGAGATTTTTTTAATCCATACAAGGCTTTATGAAGTCTACTTACCATGTTTCTCTTGTCTGGATCTACAAACCCTTTTGGTTGTTCAATGTATGCCTCTTCTTCAAGTATTCCATTCAGGAATGCAGATTTGACATCCACTTGATATACCTTGAATCCTTTACATGAAGCATAAGAAAGTAGTATTCTTACACCTTATAGCCTAGCAACGGGTGAAAATTTTTCTCCATAGTCAATGCCTTCCTCTTGTGCATATCCCTTGCATACTAGTCTTGCCTTGTTTCTTGTGACTTTTCCATTTTCATTCAACTTATTCCTAAATATCCATTTTGTACCGATGACATTCTTGTCATCTGTTCTTGGCACAAGTGACCATGTTTTGTTTTTCTCAATCTTCTCAATCTCATCATTCATAGCACTTATCCATTCTTCATTATCAAGTGCATCATTGATAGATTTTGGCTCAAACTCACAATTTAAACAATTTGAGTTTAAGGACTTACTTCTTGCTCTTGTACCAGCTTTCTTATCTCCTATGATCTGGATCTCTGGATGGTTCCTTCTTACATATCTTGCAAGTACAGGTACAAATATTTGTCTTTCAGTTTGATCATCATTTTGTCCTTCATTTTTTTCTTCATCACCTTGCACATTATTTTGATCATTATCCTGACCGTCAGTATTTGCATCCTGACTGTTGGTTGCAACATTCTGTTGTTCTAGATTTAAGCACTGTATCTCAGGAGCTCTACATTATTGGTAGGGTAGAGTGTTAGGTTCCTCATTATAAGTGAAATTGTTGTAGTCCTCTAGTTCTTTATTGCTTTCCTATTCATTCTTCTCTACAAATTCATCTATCTTTACATTTGCACTTTCAATAATTTTTTTAGAGGCTTTGTTTAGACATTTATAAGCCTTGCACTTGGTAGAATACCCTAGAAAAATTCCTTCATCACTCTTGGAGTCAAGTTTTCCATTTCTGTCATATTTTAAAATATAACATTGACTGCCAAAAATTTTTAAATAACTTACATTGGGTGTGTACCCATACCGTAGCTCATAAGGTGTCTTTTTGGTGTCTTTCTTCAATTGTACTTTATTTAATGTGTAAATAGCAGTGCTGACAGCTTCCCTCCAGAAGATTTGGGTGATTCCTTTCTCTATCATCAATTTCCTTGCACGGTCAACTATGGAGCTATTTCTTCTTTTAGCAATTTCATTCTATTGTGGTGTCCTTGGGAGACCTTTCTTTTGATTCCATGCTCATTACAAAATTTAGTGAATTCATCTGATATAAATTCTCCTCCTCTATCTAATCTCAAACATTTGAGATCGTTACAACTTTGTTTCTTTACCATATCCTTATACCATTTAAACATCTTAAATGCTTCTGATTTTTCTTTTAGAAACATAACTGTCATCATTCTAGAGTAATCATCAATAAAGAGAATAAAATATATATGTCCATAATAACTCATTGTCCTCATAAGTCCACATAAATTAGTATGGACTAATTCTAGAATTGCATCAGATGTATGGGTTTTGCTTTTGAAACTAGACTTTGTCATTTTTCCTTTTTGACAATTCTTACACATGATATTGTCAGGCTTGGTCATCGTTGATAAGCCTCTGACATTTCTATTTTTTCTAATCTTTATCATGTTGTCAAAGTTCACATGACACTGTCTTTTGTTCTATAACCATATGTCTTCATTTGTATTAATCAAACCAGTGGAGTTAGTATCATTCAGATAGAATAAGTTACCTTTTGTCTGCTCACCGGTACCAATCAGATTTCTAGATTTGTTCAAGATCTTTTCCTTCTTATTTTAAAATTCTACTTTGTGACTTGAATTATTCAATTGAGAAACACTCAATAGATTATAATTCAATCCATTTATCCAATAAGAATTTTCACACTTTATAAAGTTATTCAACATTATTGTTTCTCTGCCTTCAACTCAACAAGGTGTGTCATTACCCATTATTACTCAAGCACCTTTATAGTATTCAAAAGTCTCAAAAATTTTCTTATCACAAGTCATATGATGAGTGCAGCCACTATCTATGACCCAAACTTCATTTTTGCTAATTTTAGATATGAGAGTTGTTTCCACATACCTTTCTTCATCATTTTCTGAATCATCTTTTACAGCCACAAACACCATCTTGATGTCTTCATCAAATTCGGTGTCAGTATCATCATCCTTGCATTTTGCTAGATAATTGACCTTCTTTCCTTTGCCCTTATTTTCTCGGGTATCTCTTCTTTCTGATTGGTAGCTTCTGTAATCACCTCTGTCAAAATTCTTCTCAAAAGAGCCGTCATTACTTCTGTCATATTTTCTTCTGTTAGGACATCTTGTAGAAAAGTGTCCAATCTCTTTGCAATTAAAACAAAAAAGTGGTAATTTACCTTTGCATTTACCTTTTCTTGTCTGCATTCTTCTGGCCATAAGTGCTTCAATTTCATCAAGATCATCTTCTTCATTTTCACTATCACTATCTTTTCTCATAGTGTTTTTGTGACCTGATTTACATATTCTCATAGAAGATTTGAATGTAGACTCTATGTTTGGTAAGACACTATTATCAAAGTTATTCATCTCAAATGAAATTAGTCTTCCAATTAAACTATCTAAGTAACATTTCTATTTTCTATTGCTCTCATTTATTGAATGGTAGATACTCTAATAGCATAATTAGGCAATAAGTTTCTTAGAATTTTACTTACCACTATATCTTCTTCTAGTACACCTCCAACTCCTCGGATAGTATTGACTACCTCTTTTATTCTTGTTCTTTACTGAGTGATGTTTTCACCTTCTTTCATTTTGAGATTATCAAAATTTCCTCTAAGGCTTTCTTCCTTGGCTCTCAAAACATTTTTCCCACCACCATGTACAAGCTTCAATTGGTCCCACATCTAATTTGCACTTTTGCATTCTTTGACATCTTCAAATTAAACATTGGAGAGTGAGGAAGCAAGCTCTATCATCATATCATTGTGTTCATACTTCTCTCTCATTTGTTCAACTATTGGTGCTCCTGTGGGCAACACAGATTCTATTTCTAGGAATTGAGTAACATCATTACCAATAACTGATAAGTGGAGTCTTATTTTGCTCTTCCATGAAGCAAAATTATCTTTGTTCAACTTGGGAACATCTCATCTATTCGTATTGTGATCTTTGGCTTAGGTCTTGAAACCTTCCTTCTAAGCACACAAGCTCTGATACCAATTGTTAGTAATAACTAAGAGGGGGGGTGAATCACTGGCCTCAAAAATTTATCCTTCAAAATTAACCACCAATCAATAAACCTCATATTATTATGTCCCTACAAGATGCATGCCATGAAATAATTATAATGATTAACTGTCTATCAGTGTTCTCTTTCAATCCTTATTCTTTCTTGATTACCGATAAGTAGTATAACTATTTACTGAAATATAGTAAATAATCAGAGTATACCGATATATCTAGAATGAAATATGTAAGATACAAAATAGTAAGGAAATGAATCATACACACATTAAACATGGATTTTAACGTGGAAACCCTATTAAGGGAAAAACCATTGGTACCAGTACCCCAAATTTTTGATCTTTTGAAGTGAGCCTTGTTAAGAGCCAACCCTGTTAAAGGTTACAAACACATTGTTAAGTGTGACCTTGTTAGAGGATTTTATACATAGAGATTGTCACTTAGTATTGGGCATCTAATGCTGCCATCCTTGAATCAGCCTCTCTCTTAGACTGTCAATAGGCATCGGGCATATTCAATGCTACTTTCATGAATCAAACTTTTTGAAAATCTTTGAGATGTACCTCAATATATAGAAGACTATTAAGTCTTTCTCTGTAAAGAGACTTGATGCTTCAATGGTTAAACTGGAACACTATGACCTATTTCTAATGCAACTTTGTATTGCAGACTTTCAGATCTATTTAAGTACATTACCTCTCTGATCAATGTATCTTTTCAATCCTTTGTGCTCCACACTTTCTGTTCTATGATGTTGTGCTTAACTGTTTGTCAGTGTCTGGAGAATTCCTTAGCTCTCCTTCAACTTGATTGATCAGGACAATATAAAGTTATTCTTCATCAGTTTCTCTTCATTAGTTTTTCTTCAGAATCCTCTTTCTATTCACTCCTATTATTCCCCTTTTCATGCATTACAAAAATGAATTAATCTTGTCTCTTATATAGACATGATATTCATCATTTCTTGATTCTTGATTCTTGGCATGAAAAACAATCCAACCAATTAGATTTTAAGCATAACTCCCAATTTGTCTCATAGATATCTTCTTTCCAACTGTACAAATCATCTTTAAATCAATCACTTATCTATAGTCAAATAAAACAAAGTAGACAACCAGTTAAGTCCTTATTTAGCTTTGCCAGCTAGATATTTTGTCATTTTTTGAACTCTCTATTATGTCGGTCACCTTTGCATTTAGTTGTCGGTGACAAATAATAGTTTTATCAGTGAGACTTTAGTTAGCTTCGTGATCTCTGTCCCTTGGGCAACACTATATTTTCTTCCGCTAGGTTACTCTTTGCTTTTCTCGTTCGGCATTATGTGGTTTTTCTTTGTCTGGCAACACTGTGCTTGCTATTGTCAAGTAACACTTTGACTAGTCTTCTTTGCTTTTACTGATGGTGTGCACTTTGTCGGTGTTGTTTGTCACTTAGTGAATACATGACTTTTATGTATTTTTGAAAGCATAACCTTTGTTCCATTGATTCTGAAGTCTTTGGCAATATGTAAATGAGCGTACATATGATATAAAGTTGACATCAATGATAGTTAAAACCATTAATTGATTTAATGCCTTGCATTATCCTCAACTTAACATTGTCAAACATTCAATCAGTTATATGTCATCAGTTGCAACAACGCTCCAACTATTGAAAATGGAGAAAGCGGCTACTCTAGGAGAAGATCACAAGGATGGGGATGTATTCCAATTCCTCATGAATGATTGGCTCAAGTTGTTGCTTAGTGGTGGGGTTAAAAACCCTAATTAACTTTCTTTCTTTTCCATGCTTTTTTGTTTTGATTGGATCTGTTTGCTGGCCACTGTAGGTATTTTTGTGTATCTGTTAAAATTTTTTTACTGGTTTGTTGTTACTTGCTACCTTTTTGTTAGAATTAACTACACTGATACTTATTTTCATAGACTGGTTACGAGCTTCAAGGTGAAGCCAGGGTCAGTTCGGGGTAACAGACTAGTTACCAGCTCCATGGTGGAGTTGGGGCCCGTTGGTTTTAATTTTTGGTTTTTGGTTTTAAAAAAAGGTATAGGCTAAGGGTTTGCTGACTTTGGTGATGTGTTGGTAGTCTAAACTTCTCATGCTGGTTGTTTTTGTTTGGGTCTGCCCCCTTGTCTTGGCTACTTTTTAAATCAAAAATGTTACACATCTCCAAATTATATGAGAAATGAAGTCCCTTGTGAGGAAGAAAGATAAACTTCAAATTTGAGACCTTCAAGAGAAAAAAAAGTGGTTACTTGAAATTGATGAGAACATAATGAGGAATTTTGATGGAAAGATGATGCAGGATCACCTAGGTTAGAAAACATGTTGGGTTTATAAGTTGTTTGTAAGGTGTTTTGTTCAACCACTCTTGTAATAACTGAGGTCAATTCAGTGAACAAACACCATAGTTTTTTAGTTGCTTATTTTTCAGTTTAGTGTGTGTTGTGGTAGTTTCAAGCTTTTGGAAATTTAACCAAGGCACTAGAAATAGAAGATAGTGAGAAGGCATTAAGATGAAGTGTTTGATTTACACTGGCATTTAGGCAGTACTGGTGCTTGGTTTAAACTATGTTTCCCGGTGATGCTTCTCAAGCTGCTCGGTTATGTCGCTCAGTTTACACTCTTCCACTCAGCGATGTCACTCAGTAATGTTGTTCGATGTTTCTAACTAATGTCTAGTTTGTACTAACGCTTGGTGTTGATGTTCAGTTCATTCTATCTCTCGGTGTTGATGCTCAGTAATATCAGTTAACGACCTAAAAATCATGGCTTTGTCTTTTATGACCAGATTTTTCAATTTTAACAGCTCCTTACATGTTGCCTTTGTTTTAAATGGATAGTTACACCTATTTGAAGTGATGGAAAGGTTACTTAATGATGACCCATTCCTTCATTCCTGAGGTTGGGGAATTTTTTTTGAAGGACGTAGGATATATTGTTGGTTGCATGTTGTTTTTTAGAGTGTAGATTTTCATAGAGATTCAAGAAGTTAATAAAAAGTTGTAGAGTGTATTTCTAGACTATCTTTGAGCATTATTATTTGTTATAAGTGCAATTATATTAGTTTTCTTTCATTTTTCAAGTCTGTAAGTTTTGGCCCATTCTGCGTTGTAAATATCAAATGTCTCCTTGAGGTTCTTCAATCTATGGTGAGAACCATGTGCCTGGATGGAATCTGAGAGGAGCCCCTGTATATAGTTTTCTCTTTCATTTTTTCTTGTAGGGGAAGTCATAGTTTTTATCTATAATTTCTTACCCTAGGTGATCTTGGTAATGGTCCAGCTAGGGAAGAAAGTGAGAAGTATATTAAGAAGGTTTGGACTGAATGAGTTGGTTTAGTAAGGATGAATCTACCTTTGTAGGTTCGCCGAATGTGGAGGAAATGGTTTTGTCAATGGGAAACTGTTCTTGAGAAGGAGTTAAAATCATTAGTGATTTACTTCGAGTTAGGGTTTGAGAATACCCTAGGAGGTCAAAGAAAGAGACCTCAGAGTAGAGTAAGAGTGATTCTACAGAAGCAAGAACCCGTGTCCTGATCAGATTGGTATTAGAGCCTAAATATTGGGCATGTGTTGTTTGAGTGTTGTCTTCAGATGAGTCTGTAGATTCACACAAAATGGTGACCAATGAGGAGTTGGTGAAGAATGTAGAAGAGAAAAAAGGGGAGAATAGACTCCTGAAGGAAACGTTTGCCTAAATGGAAACTAAGTTAGAAGAAGTATAACTTACCTGATTGTAGCAGTCAGTGGACTGATGAGAGAAGTTGATGGAAATGGTAAATTAGTGGCTGAGGAAGATATAATATCAGAGCCAGACCTTGTGCTTCAAGAAGAGCCATTCTTAAGAGGTTTGAAAGAAATGAGTGGTAATTCCTTGGAAGGTGTGCCTCTATTAAGTGGCAAGATTGAACCAGAAGTAATCATGGAATGGATAGAAGGTTTCAAGAATCACTTTGACTATAAATATGTGACTGAAGCTCATAAATTCATAATAGCCAAGACAATATTGAGAGGAACTACTCTCAGTTGGAGGATAATTGTCCAAGATGAAAGGACCAAAGAAGGAAAGAACCCCATAACTAGTTGAAAGGGTATGGTGGCCAAAATGAAGGAAACTTATGTTCCTGATGATTATGAAGTGCAGTTGCATAAGAAAAGATAGAATCTGAGACAAAATGACTTGGAAGTCAGTTCATATATAGAATAATTTCATAAGCTATGCTTAAGGTCACATGTAATTGAGGAAGAGAACCTAAAAGTGGATAGATATCTTAATGGTCTTAAGTAGAGTATCCAAGAGGAAATTAGTCTCTTAAGCCCCAAGAGAGTACACCAATGCTATCATCTATCCCTCAAGGTAAGAAAAAGTTAAAAAATAAGAAAGATTCAAATAGTAGACAAAGAGGAAGAGACAATAGAGGTCATAGATGATGATATGGAGGAAGGAATTTTGAATCAAGGAGAATCCATCAACACAAGAGGTGGTTACAACCAAGGAAGAGGTTCAAATAACAGTTCAAGAGGAAGAACCAATAACCAGGGAAGAGGATATTTTTTTCTTCTATGAAGTGCTATAGCTATCAATAGTTTGGACATCCTGCATGTAGATGTCCTAAGAAGAGAACTACATCACAAGGAGGAGAGAAGAGAGTCCAGTCTGTGAAAGAAGAATCTTCTAGCAGCAAGACAACAAATGTCTCCCTAGATTATGAGATGGGAGAGAATTTGATGATTCATAGAGCACTCCTCAAAGAGCCCATTAAAGAAGAGCCAAGATAAATAATATCTCTATTTCAAGTCAAATGCAAGGTACTCTATAAGGTTTGTAAAGTTATTATAGATTCAAATTCTACTGATAACATAGTTTCTTTGGAAGCTATTGAAAAGATAAAGTTAAGAAGTATTCCTCATACTAATCCTTATATGGTTACTTGGTTGAATAAAGATCAACATGTATTAGTTAATTAACAAGGTTGGGTAGAATTTTCCATAGGGAGATATAAGGACCAAGTGTTGTGTGATATCCTTCCCATAGATGCTTTTCATCTATTATTGGGTAGACCTTGGCAGTTTGACTGAGCTGCAATGTAGGATGGAGTTAAGAACTCTTATTCATTCAAGAAAGATGGAGTGACTTTCAAGATATAATCAATCTTGGAAGAAGCTGCAAAGAAGAAAGGGGGTCCTAACCTATTTTTGGTTAGTGAGAAAGAATTCTTTAAAATGATAGAATAAGAAGATGGAGTAAGCTTTGTTTTGTTTTTGAGACCGAAGAATGAAGAGGGAAATAAGAGGGAAGAGTTACCTTTAGAAATCAAAAGGTTGTTAACTCAATACTACACCATAGTTAGTGATGGTCAACCAACCACCCTACCACCTCAGAGGACTATTAGTCATTAGATTGACTTCATCCTAGGAGCCTCACTTCCAAACAAGGTTGCTTATAAAATGACCCCACAACAAAATTTAGAGATTGCTAACTAAATCCAAGTACTAATTGACCAATGGTTTATTAGAAAGAGCACAAGTTCATGTGTTGTTCCCATAGTCTTAGCCCCAAATAAGGATGGTAGTTTGAGGTTGTGTACTAATTCCAGGGTCATAAATAGGATCACTATTCATTATAGGTTCCTAATACCAAGGATAAAAGATCTAATGGAATGTCTTGGTGGAGCTAGGCATTACTCCAAAATAGATCTTAAGACTAGATATCATCAGAGAATAATTAAGGGTGGAGATGAGTGGAAAACTTCTTTTAAGACTACCGAAGGACTTTATGAATGGATGGTTATGCCTTTTGGGTTGTCAAATTCCCCAAGCACATTATGAGATTGATGAATGAGGTTTTGAAGGACTTCATTGGAAAATAGGTTTTAGTGTACTTAGATGACATCCCAGTGTTTAGTAAAACAAAAGAGGATCATCTTAAACATCTGCAAATGGTGATGCAAAGATTGCATGAGGAGAAGCTAACAATCAACTTGGAAAAGAGTGAGTTCAGGAAAGAAGAGTTGGTATACTTAGGTTTTTTTATCTCAGAGGGTAACTTGAATATGGATAGAAGCAAGGTGGAAGTAATATTGAATTGGTCTACACCAAATTCAGCTAAAGAGGTAAGAAGCTTCCATGGCTTAACATAATACTACTAGAAGTTTATCAGACAATTTAGTGAAATCAACACACCTATTTTAGATACCATAAAAGGGGGTATGAAAGCCAAGTTCCAATGGAATGAATAAGCTGATAAGGGATTTGAACACTTGAAGGAAAGGATAGAAACTCAAATAATATTAACACTTCCTATTTTTGACAAGCTGGTTACCGTGGAGTGTGATGCCAACAATATTGTTGTCAGTGTAGTTTAGAGACAAGAAGGAAAGATAGTAGCTTTTCATAGTGAAAACCTCAGTGATGCAAAGAGGAAGTATTCCTCATATGATTTGGAATTATATACATTAGTGAAATCATTAATGAAATGGAGACATTATCCCCTTCCTAAATAATTTAAAGTCTTTACCGACAACTGGGCTTTGAGTTTTCTAAATTCATAGGATAAACTAAGCCATAAGCATGTGAAATGGGTGGAGTATATACAAGCCTACACCTTGACCATAAAACACAAGAAAGGAGTAAAGAATAAGGTGGGAGATGTAGTGAGTTGAAGGTTTCTCATTGTTCAATAATTTCAGTTAAGAAGTGTTCACACAGAAAGCTTCAAGGATTTGTATCCAACACATGAAGACTTTTCATCGGCATACAAGGTATGTCAAGATTTTCAACATCATTTTCATAGTGAGTGTTCTGAGTATAGTCTTCAAGAAGGTATATTTTTAAAGGAGGACAAGTTTGTATACTAAGAGGTTCAATGAGGGAAAAATTAGTACAAGAAAATCATAATGGTTCATTAAGCAGACATTTTGGGTTGAATAAAACTCTAGAATTGGTGCAAAGGTACTATTATTGGCCAAAAATGAGCAGGGATGTCCAAAGATATGTAGAGACTTGTATATTCTATCAAAAGGCTAAGGGGATTGCATCCAATATAGGATTCTATCAGCCCCTTTCAATCCCAAATAGACCTTGGGAATGCCTCAGTATGGATTTTGTACTTAGACTTCTGAAGAACAAGCAAGGAATGGGCATCATAGTTGTGATTGTGGATAGGTTTAGCAAGATGGATCAATTTGTTCCATGTAAGACCACACATGATGCATGTTACATAGAAAATATATTCTTTAGAGAAGCAGTAAGGATACATGGATTACCTTTGAGTATTGTATTAGACCGAGACTCTAATTTTATGAGTCATTTTTGCAAAACCTTGTGGCAAAATCTTGGCACAAATCTTCCCTTTAGCTCAGCATATCATCCACAGACTGATGGTCAGACTGAAGTGGTGAACTAAAGTTTAGGAAATATTTTGAGATGCCTCACCAAAGAATATGAACAATCATGGGATTAGTTACTTACTCAAGCAAAATTTGTGTATAATGATATGGTTAACAGATCCACTGGAAAGAGCCCTTTTGAAATAGTGTATGGGATTCATCCCAGGGGTATATGTGAACTTAGGGATCTTGGAAGAAATGCAAAGAAGAGTGGGTATGATGAATATTTTTCTCAATCCATGAAAGAGGTCCACGATATAGTAAAGAAAGCATTCATGGAGAGTACAACTCACGCCAAGAAGAAGGTAAATGCCAAGAAAAGAGATGTTTAGTTTCAAGTTGGAGATTTGTTCATGGAACACCTAAACAAAGAAAGGCTGCAAAAAGGTGTTTTGAGTAAGCTTCAGATGGGGAAGATATGCCCTTGTACAATTATGGAAAAGTATGGGTCTAATGCTTATAAAGTTGATCTTCTTGCAGACATAGGATTATCTCCAGTTTTCAATGTGGCAGATATGTTGTCCTATAAAGGACCAATTCTAAAGGGAGGTCATGATCTGGAAGAAGATACAGAGGATCTCAAAGCACTAAAACTTCTAGCTGCAACCAAATCAAAGGCCGAGAAGATTCTGAATTCAAGAGTTGCAAAGAAGACTAGAAAGAAGACCTACATGGAACATGTGGTCAAATGGAAAGGACAAGCTGATTCAGAGGCTACATGGGTGCAAGAGAATGACTTCAAGAAATTAGGCATCAATCCTGACTTGAACCAATCACCTTGAAGATGATTTATCTCTTTTGGGGGAGAATGGTGTAGGAGCACCCAGGCTAGAAAACATGTCGGGTTTATAAGTTGTTTGTAAGGTGTTTTTTCAACCACTCTTGTAATGACCGAGGTTAATTTAGTGAACAAACACCATAGTTGTTTAGTTTCTTTTTTTTTAGTTTAGTGTATGTTGAGGTAGTTTGAAGCTTCTAGAAATCTAATGAAGGCCCTAGCAACCAAAGATAGTGATGAGGCATTAATATGAAGTGCCCGGTTTACACTGGTGTTTGGGAAATATTAGTGCTTGGTTTACATTATGTTTCTTGGTGATGCTTCTTGGGCCACTCGGTGATATCGCTCAGACATGTCACTTGGCTTACACTATTTTGCTTGGTGATGTCACTCGATGATGTTGGTTAGTGTTTCTCACTGATGTCCGATTTGTACTAACTCTTGGTGCTGATACTGTGTTCATTTTGCCGCTTGGTGCTGATGGTCGGTAATGTCAGTTAATGACCCATAAATCATGGCTTTGTCTTTTATGACCAGAATAGTCAATTGTAACAGCTGCTTACATGTCGCCTTTGTCTTAAATGGATAGTTACACCTGTTCAAAGTGATGTGAAGGTTACTTAATGATTGCCCAATCCCTCATTCATGGGGTTGGTTAAAGTTGTTGAAGGATGCTAGATATATAGTTGGTTGCATGTTGTTTTTCAGAGTGTATATTTTCAAAGAGATTCAAGAAGTTAATAAAATGTTGCAGAGTTTTTTTCTAGACTATATTTGAGCATTATTATCTATTATAAGTGCAAGTAGCCTAGTTTTCTTTTGTTTTGCAAGTTTGCAAGTTTTTGGCCCATCCTGGGTTGTAAATATCAAATGGCTCCTCGAGGTTCTTGAATCTGTTGTGAGAACCATGTGCCTAGATGGAATCTGAGAGGAACCCATGTATATAGTTTTGTTTTCTTTGTTTCTTGTAGGGGAACTTATGATCTAGAAGTTCTTACCCTAGGCGAGCTTGGTAATGGTCTGACTAGGGAAGAAAGTGAGAAGTATGTTAAGAGGGTTTTGACTGAAAGAGATGGTTTAGTTAGGATGAATATACCCTTGTAGGTTCACCAAATGTGGAGGAAATAGTTTTGTCGATGGGAACAAGTTCTTGAGAAGGAGCTAAAATCATTAGTGATCTACTTGAAGTTAGGGTTTGAGAATAACCTAGGAGGTCCAAGAAAGAGACCTCAGAGCAGAGTCAGACTAATTCTATTGAAGTAGGAACCCATGAACCCATCACAAGAGATCAAAAAGAGTCATTTGGTTGTGGGTTTCAAAACTTTTTGATCAATTTTTTAGCCACAAGACATTGGTTGCATAAAGTCAAATGTTTGTGTAGTTGTTAAAGATGCAAAAGATGAGACCTATACTATTCAAATTCAAGATTAGTGTGAACAAGAAAAAGGAGAGGAATGCTATTATTATGAAAAATCATTTTAGTACTCTCAATTCCATTGAGAAGACTAGAATGGAAAAACACAAGACAAACACTAGGAGGGCTATTACAACCTCCTTAGTAAGTCATCTTTTGAGAAAAATTTGTTTGATGAGACAAACTTCTGTTGACTTGAACCTAAATCATAAAATTTTTGATAGAGAACTTGCAAGAAGAAAAATACTTGATGAATCTCTCCAAAATGATACATGAGTCTATGGTGGGATACTTCCATGTCGTGATAAGAATCTTACCGATGGTTTGAAGGATGAAACTCAACTATTTTGGCAATCTGACTCAAGAGTGTCACCAAAGGTGAAGGATGTCTTCAAGTTGAGAAGTGGCATTCGAGACTGCACCCTGCATCCAAATCATTATTTGGAGGTGACTCAAACAATGTTGTTCAAATTTTTTTTGAGACACATCCAATATTGCAAATATCACAAAGAGATTTTCAAGCATTCAAGCCCTTTTTATGTCTACCTCTTAAGATTCAGAATACTTGTTATTGCAAATATCATGTGGATTTTTCAATGCACCATGAATAGTTATGATCCATTCATTTTACTTTGGATACTAGTGAAGTGATGGAGGAGTGTGGTGTAAGTTCTCTTCCAAAATCATCAATAGACTTGCTAGATCATTTTTTATGTCCTAGAAATGATGGATGTTTCTTTTATAGACAAGATTTCTTAAATGACAAGTGCTCAGAGTGTGGTGGGATGGTGAAGTTTGTTTCGTGTTTTCCTGAGAGTTGCAAACATGGTTTTGGAAAGATAATTATCCAAAAAAATGTATATCTAATCATTAAATATAAATTGAAAAGTGGAGGTGGGGGATCTAGATATGATTTGGTTACATAAGAATGCAATGTAGCTGATTTTATTTCAGATTTAAGGAATAATCCTTTTTATAACTATGCAAGGCATAGTCACAGGTCTCAATGGTTAGATTAACAATTCAAGATTTGTAAGGACACTTTCAGGATAGACACTATTATGTTAGTTGTTGACTTTTACAGAGAAATATACATTGCATCCCTCAAATGAGTTGCAAGATCAATATTACAATTCTATTTAGGTTTCTATTTTGTGCACATAACATATAGACATTCCCCTTATAGTACAGAAGATGACCAGAAGATAATCAAAGAATTCCATTTTTATATGAGCCATGATAAATCTCACTCTCATGAATATGTCTAACATTTATTGGAGAATTATTTTACAAGAGTGCAAGAAAATTATATTGTTACGGAAAGACATCTCATTTGGTCATATATCTGCACATGTCAATTAAAAAATTCTCGTGTATTTTATTGGTTGTGCAGAATGCATGTAGAGAAAGGTGTGCCTCATATTTTGATTTTTTTTAAGGCCAATCATAGAAAAGGGGAGCATGATGGAGTAGGTGCATGTCTAAAGAGAGCTCTACTTAATTATAAATTAAGGATATTACATGTAAATACTTCATCTCCAAGTCACATTTAGAATAGAAAGGGAATGGTCACATCTTTTTGCTTAAGGAAACAATGTAAAAATGACAATTTCCAGCACTGTGATTATGTAACTAAAAGCTTCAGAGTGGAACTCCAAAGAAATGGATCAAAAAAACCTTATATACATTCCTTAATACATTGAAATATCATAAAAATAAAAGAAAATATAATGAGATAACCAAAATCTGCAAGAAACTATTGATTTTATTGCATTTTCTATGTATAGTCCGTACAATCTTTAACCATTCCATACCATATCTTCTCCCAAATATCCATGGGTGTTTATAAGATGGTTGGAAACTTCCACAACCAAACCCGAGTGGGTGGAAATGGTTACAAAGCTTTTACAACTCCTAAATGCTATTTCCCACCAAAACACAACTAGTAATTAATATTCAAATATTTGAACTAATAACTTGTATATTTGGTGTTTTTATTGTTTAAAACTATTAAAACTTCATGGATTAAATTCCTAATTTTTTATAGGACCTAATTGACCCAAAATAATCAACTTCGAAACCTTTTGGAAGTATTGGCCACCCTTACATCAATTTTGGTCCTAAGTCCTTTATTAGGACTTTTAGGAATTAACACCTTTTTATTGCATTCTTCATTACAAATTGCCATTAAAGGCTTAAGAACATCCCAATTAAAATTTAGTGATATTTTTAGATCCTTTTTCTTCATTACGTTCTATGGTGACCCTAGGTTTTTTCATAAGTGCCCCTGCACCAAAGATCTTTGTGATCGAGGAGGTGATGATCTAAACAAGTTTACTAAAGAACAATTATTTGGCACCCTAACAACATTTGAGTTAAGGAATTTTGGGAAAGAGAAGATTAGATCAAATAAATAGTCCATGGTAAATGAATTAGATGAAGATTTTGATAATTATGATTATGAATAATTTAAAGAAAACATTGCAGGAATACTGAAGAAAGGTACTGATAAGTACAAAGGTATGTTACCTCTAAAATAATTTAGATGTGGTAAAATTGGTCATTTGGCTACTAGATGTGTAGAGTGTTGGAATTGGATTCTATTGTAGTTGTTGGAATTCATGTTTTTTCATTGATGTCAACATATGTTTCTGATGAGACAAACATAATAGTTATCACTTGTGCACAGATGAATGACATAAGTGTACATGCATTGTATGAATGTTTCATCGTATGTGAAGATGGGGATGTGTACAAGGCTGAGATTTGTTCTTATATAAAACTTCACTTGATTTTATAATTCTATTTTTTTATTAAAACTATTTTGGTGAATATTTTTTGCAGAAAAGTGGCATAAAATTGTGACAGAGTTAGTCTCTGAGTTTTGAGGATAACTTTAGTGCGATAACGATTCATATTATGCAAGATTGAGGAATGGAAGAAGACATATTTAGGAAATATTTTTATGATTCTTGGGTTGAAAGACTCTTTTTTATGTCAGTTGTGGCGTGTGTTCTGGAGAATACCTATGGGACTGACTTTAGAGATGTGGCGTGTATTATGGATAGCTAGTGTGGATTATGGATCTTGGATTATATTTGATAGATTATAATTGATGTTTACTTGTTATAGGTATTGTGTTTATCGTAGAAATGGGCTATGTAATTATGTGTGCATTGGGAAATAATTAATTGGCTGACCTAATTACCTATTGTAAACTTGTATGAAATAAAGTTGTTTTCTTTTGTGTAGAAGGGAGATGAGACAACAAAGTGTGGAAGCTGCGAGCTTGTATTTGTGAAGTCTTGTATATGTAGTGAAGTGGTTGTGATTGAATAAATTCATTGGAAATGTTTAATAAAATATGTTTTTATCAGTCGATTAATTGAATTATATATCTTATATACATATCTATTTCAGATAGTATGTCCTTAAGGTGGATTTAACCTTCTTTAGGCAGTGAGATTGTTGTATCTCTTGACTCCTAACAAGGTGTGTCATTTAACAAGGACTGTGTATTTTATGTAATAATCAACTCCTAATAGGGCTAAACATCCTAACATGGATACTAAAAAATTAGTGCATTATTTGTGGGTGTTAATTCCCACCATGGTTTTTCCTTTAACAAGGTTTCCTCAACAAAAAATGGTTGTGTTATTTTTTACATGATAATATGTTTAGAATTGCATTTATCTTGTGATTGTTAAAGGTTA
Organism: Thuja plicata; assembly: GCA_018584345.1. Classification (NCBI taxonomy): domain Eukaryota; kingdom Viridiplantae; phylum Streptophyta; class Pinopsida; order Cupressales; family Cupressaceae; genus Thuja; species Thuja plicata. The sequence goes on along the minus strand of MU227643.1, from coordinate 2,914,599 downwards.
AAGTTTAAATTATATGGCACACAACTCATTCACCCCCCCCCCCCCNTTCCCCCCCCCCCCCCCCACACCTTAGTTGTTATAGTGGACTATTATTGCTAACAATTGGTATCAAAGCTTCTGGTCCTTAGAGAGAAATATTAACAACTCGGGGTGACCCTAAAGATGGTGTACTATAGAAAGAATAGTCTGAAGTTAGATCCTAAAAACTTTGATAGTTGGAAGAACAAGATGAGAACTCATTTGTTGTGTTTGGGAATTGAATACAGGATGATTATAAAGAAATATGATAAGATTAAGACTAAAATGAACTGGATAAAGCTACTAATGATGAAAAGAAGTTGTTTGCTTGTAACATGGTTGCAAGGGAAGCACCGATTAGTGCACTCTCTAAGGGTGAATTCACATAGGTTAAATATTTGGAATCTACACATAAAATTTGGTCAAGATTGGAAGCACATATGAAGGAGATAAGTTTACCAAAAAGGTGAAGTTACAGAACTGTAAGAAAAGGAAAAAATTTTTGAAAATGAAATATGATGCGAATGTTAGAGCATATGTATAGAGAGCTACTGGGGTATTTACTGACATTAGAAACTCTAGAGGCACATACAGTGAAGAAGAAGTGATAACAAATAATCTTAGATCTTTGGTACCTATTTACAAAAATAAAGTGCAAGCTATAGATGAGATCATACCTTTGACGATGACCATCAACAAAGAGATGTTGATTGAGAAATTAACTACCATTGAAGTCATAGAGATGGTAGATTGATTACCTAAGGTTGAAACAATATTGAAGGTGACTGTGCATAGTAATAAAAAATGTTTTATCAGGGGTTGTGGACACTAGTAGAAGTGACTTATGAGAAGAGCATGGTGAATATGATGATGATTGGGAAAAGATAGAGGAAGAAGAGAGGGAGTTAGATAAAATTGTGGCCCTGATCACAAGAAGAGAAAAGAGAGGTAAGGGTAAATTTTAAGGAAAGTTACCTTTGAAATGTTTTTCATGCAATAAGATAGGTCATTTTGCATCTAGATGTCCTACAAGGGTTCCTAAACATAAATCTAAGCTTTATAGACATAAATAATCCAAGGATAAGGAATGTTACTATGCTAATGAAGGTGTATCTGATGATCATGTGAATTATGATAAAAATGGATTTATTGCTATTAAAGAGGACGAACCTATTCATGAAGATAAAGCCCTAGTTTCACATGTTGAAAAGAAATTTGAATGGATCATAGACACTGGTTGTTCACATCATATGACTAGTGATAGAAACAATTTTATTGAACTAACTAAATATGTGGTAGTGTAGTCAGTTTAGTGACAATACTCATAAGTTTATCATTAGAGTGGAATTGATTTATCTTGATGATAATACTAATAGTGATGATGTATTATTTACTGATAGACATAAGCATAATTTTTTAAGTGTTGGACAACTTGTTAAAAAGGTTATCATTTGAATTTCAATTATGGGAGATGTTCTATCTGAAGTAAGACATTAGATTTGATAACATCTGGTCCTAATTCAAGAGGTAGTGTTTTTAAGTTGAATACTACATAAGTTTCTTGATTTGTTTTGAAGTTTGATGATAGTTGGTTATGGCATAGAAGATTTTTCCATGTAAATTTTTATAACATTGTAAAATAAAGTATGAATAATGCTATTAGAGATCTACCAAAGATTATGAAACCTACTAACACCATGTCTAGGGAATGCATGATGGGGAAACAAACTAGAAGCAGTTTTAAGAGAAAATATTACTCAGAGAAAGGGAATTTGGATCTGTGTGGTCCTAAAAGAAGAAGGTCTTACTATGGTGAAAGGTGTTTCATAATTTTTGTTGATGAATTTTCTAGGATGATGTGGGTTAGATATCTTAGAGAGAAATCAAAGGCTTTTGATAAATTCAAGATATTCAAAGAAAAAGTGATGCAAGGAGGGTTAGTAACTAGGGCCCAATGTACTCCTAGCTACTGAACTAGATTGCATAACATAACATGGAAGAAAAAACATAGAAAAGGAGAGAACAAAACAACAAAACTTTATTTTATTTCACCAAACTTATTGTATGACGGGCCGTAAGGCCTTCCCAATTTTTGCCATATACATTCACATGTTTATAGAATAATATTCATACCTACAAGGGAAAAAATGTGTGATCTAAATTTTATAATATCGTCTTCTATATCCCCAAATTCCTTCCCCTAATATAAGAATAAAAAACCAAATATATAAAAGAGTCCACCAAAGAGGTTGGCAGGTAGGTCCTAAAGATTCAACATAGGAAACAACAATGACTAAGATTTAGGTCTACACATATCCCAATGAGATATCCCAACATTAATTACACTACATAAATTAAATGTAGATGTCGGCTAGGAGATCCAACATCAAATACACAACTCAGTAAGGAAGCCAATTGAACATAGAAACTAGTTAGTGAAAACCCACCGACTAGCCAAACAACTACCAAGACCCATCAGTAAAGAAAAATAGAAACAAGTAACCAAGCCCGAGAAAAGAAAAAACAAGTCTTCTATCAAGTGTAAAAAATTAGTTACTGAGCACTTTACCGAGCAACATCTAACAAGATACTAAACCAAAAAAAACATATTTTTTGTTGATTAGGATTGCCAAGAACCCAAGATGCTCCTACATCAGATACCTAGGGTTAAAAGAAATGATTCTTTGAATCATGTGTTGGGTCCACCAGGAATTGAATCCAACTTAGGTTGAGAAATCCAAGATGATTCCTCAATCGACCTGTTCTTCCATTTTATCAGATACTGCATATAATTCTTTCCTCTTGTACTTCTCCCGATTCTGTATTTCAAAATATGCTCAACTTCTGCCATCTATTTCTTAGGATAATCAGTTGGTATTTTCACTTCTTCATCAAGTTCATGGTACTCATACAAATTTTAAATATTGAATATAGGTGATATATCCATGTCATCAGGTAACTCTAATTCATATGCATTTCCACTGTCAAATCATCTCAATATCTTGTAAGGACTGAGTTTCTTCATCTTCAACTTACCATATTTTCCAATTGGAAATTTGTCTTTATTCAAATGAACCATAAATACACGCCAACTTAAAAAATCTTATTTCTTGATCTATCTGCACTATCCTTGTATTTCTGATTACTTTGCTCCAACTTATGTTTTACATCTTCATGCATTGTATTCATAAACTCAACAAATTTCTCTCCTTCATAACTTCTCTTCTCTTCTCCAAGAATATCTCTCAAGTATTATATAACTCTCAGTTGTGTGCCTTGAAAAATATCAAAAGGTGTCTTTCCAATACTTCTATTTGTTGAAATTTTATACCTAAAATCTACTTCTGCTAACATCAAATCCCAGTTGGTCAGTGTGTCTCAAACTAAGCATCTCAACAGGACACCCAAACTTTGATTTACAACCTCTATTTGTCCATCAGTCCATGGATGAAATGTAGAACTATATTTCAACTTAGTTTTCAGCTTGTTCCAAAGTTTTTTCAAGAAATAGATCACAAACTTACTGTCTTGGTCAGAAATGATCCTCTTTGATAATCCTTGTCATCTGAAAATCTGCTTAAAGAAAAGATCCACTATATGTATTGCATATGATGTTTACTTACATGGTATATGCAATGTGTCATCTTAGAAAATCTATCCACAACAAAAAATATGGAGTCATTACCTCTTGTTTTCCTTGATAAGACAAGAAAAAAAACCACGCTGATATCACTCTAGGGTTTCTCAAGAACAACAATTGGTGTATACAATCCAATATTATGACTTACTGCATTTGCAACTTGACGAACTCCACAAATTTTCACAAATTTATGAAAATACTTATACAAATGAGGCCAAAATACCTCTCCTTAAGAAAACTCAATGTCTTATCAATACCAAAATGTCCAGCCAAACCATTACTATGTTTCTCCTTTATCAGATTGGTTCTCATTGATCCTCTCCGCATACACAACTGAATAAATTTGAAGAACATATCTTCTTGAATGAAATAGTTTGCATACTTGATTGATTTGAAATAGGTGCTCTGCACACTCTCCACTGCTTAGAAAAATTAGGTTCATTTTCATACAAATTATTCATGTCATCAAAACCAATAACCTCAATTCTCATTTCAGTCAACAAAAATCTTCTTTTACGCAATGCATCAACAAATCGGTTAGAAACTCCACTTTTATGCTTTATCACAAATGTGAAACTCTATAAATACTCTACCCATTTCATGTCTCTAATTCAACTTATTCTTACTACCCAAATATTATGAATCCTTTTGATTAGTATACAACACAAATTCACTTGGCATCAAATAATGTCTCCATTTCTTCAGAGCTTGAACAATAACATATAATTATTGATCATAGAAAAAATATTTCCTTTGAGAAACATTCAACTTTTCACTAAACAAGGAAATACGTTTACCTTCTTGAGTCAACAGAGCTCTTATGGCACTTCCACTTACATCACATTCAACTTGAAATACCTTATTGAAATCACTTAAAGCTAACATACGTAATTCAAAAATTTTTTGTTTCAAAGTCTCAAAATTTTTATCAGCTCCATGTGTCCATTTGAATTTTCTTTTGTATCCCATCATTGTCTCAATCATAGCATTACAAATAGAATAGAAATTTTTGATGAATTTTCTATAAAAACTTTCCAATCCATGAAAAGTCTTATGTCACTAACATTCTCTGGTGTAGGCCAGCTAAGTATAGCTTCAAATTTCTTAGGATCTATCTTAAATCCATCAACTAAAATCGCAAAACTAAAATACACAAGTTCTTCTTTCATGAAGGAACACTTTTTCAAATTTATCAGCAAGTTTTCCTCTTTCAATCTATGCAACACTTGTCTTATATGCATCAAATTATCTTCTCTAGTCTTATTGATTATTAGAATATCATCCAAGTATACAAGCACACATTTATTCAACAATTTCTTCAAAGCTTCATTCATCAATCTCATAAATGTACTCGTTGTATTAGTTAAACAAAATGACATAACCAGGCACTCATACAAACCTTCTTTTCTCTTGAAAGTAGTCTTCCATTCATAACCTTCTCTGATTCTGATATGATGATATCCACTCTTCAAATAAAATTTTGTAAAACATTTTTCTCCACTCAAACAGTCCATTATATCATCCATCCTCGATATAGGAAACCTATACTTAACTATTATATTCTTGATTTCTCTTGAATTAGTGCACATTCACCATTCTTCATTCTTCTTGGGTACTAACACTTTTCGTAGTGCACATGGACTCAAACTTTCTCTAATCAAGCCCATGTTCAACATCTCATGAATTTTTTAGTTGATTTTCTCATTCTTAGTTAGTGTCAATTAGTGTGGTGCCTTATTTGGATAACTTGTTCTAGAAATCAAATTAATACAGTGACCAATGTCTCTCATCAGTGGAAAACCATCATGTACATTATCTAGAATTATCTCATTGTACTTGGTAAGTAACTTGTCGGCCTCTGCAGGAACTTCATCTTCTGTATTCCTACTCGATTTTTTAGAAACCAAAGCATAACATATATCATTTATTTTTTAATCCTTAACAAATTGTCTACTTTCCATCAAACAAAATTTCATAGATGTGCATATCTCACCAATAGATTCTTCAATTAAAGGTAACAATATTTGTTTCTTTTCATCAACCCAAATAGTATATCTATTCACTCTCCCATCATGTATAGCATATCTATCATATTTCCAAGGTCTACCCAAAAAAATATGACAACAATCCATTGCCATAATATCACACAATGCCTTATCATAATACTTTCCAATTTTCAGATTCACAAAACATTGTTCACTCACCATTAATGTATGCTCATCCTTGATCCATGGAATCTGATAGGGCTTTGAGTGCTTTATTCTTTCTAACTGCAAATTTTTAGCCATCTCCTCAGATGCAAGATTCTCTCCGCTTCCACTATCAGCAATTACTTTCCAAAATTTGTCTGCGACTCTACATTTGGTCTTGAACAAATGTTTCCTTACAAGATCTTATTTATATTTCTCACTCCAAAGTATCCTTTTGATCATTGTATTTCCTTCCTTATCAGGTTCATTCAGTGACTCTTCTTGCACCAAATCATTTCTTCTACTACCAACTTTATTCCTTGCATGTGTACACTCAAAAGACCTATGTACTTCCTCACCATAATTGTAACAAGTTCCTTGGACCCCTCTTTTGTTATATCCACCTTGGGAGTAGTTTCCTTTTCCTTTGAAAGAACTTCCACCTTTCCACTGAGTCTTTACTTTGTCTTGATATGTGTCTGTATTTGTCTTGTCTAGTTTAGATCAATTTGTTTTCACCATGCGATCTGCCTCTTCCTCTAGGGAATCTACCACCTCTTCCTCTTTTCCTTTTTTCTTATCTTTTGTTCAATTTCTCCTCATCTTTAGGGGGAAAATTGATATCCCTCTTCAATTCTCTCCATCTTTATCAAGATGATTTCATCTTATATATATATTCTTAATCCATTCAAAAATATTGCTTTTCTTTCCACCACATCTTCAACATGTCTATATCTGATGTCTAGTCAGTAAAATTCCTCGGTGTAATCTTTTACTGAACTATCTTTCTGTTTCAAAAGTTGAATTTTCCTAACAATGTTAATCTGGTAAACACTAGGTAGAAAATTAACTTTCAATTTGTTTATCATCTTATCCCTTACCTTGATCTTGTCTTTTCATTTCTTCTTTTGATCCAATTGTAGATGCTCCCACCACAAGGATGCATGAACTTTCAACTTTTCTCTTGCAATATTTACTTTCTTCTCCTCTGATACATTTTCATACTCAAAGTATTTCTTTATCTTGGTTACCCATTCTATCAATTCATCAAAATCCAACTTTCCACTATACTCAAGAGTATTAAACAAAGGTGTGGATTTAAAACTTTTCAAAGCTCGGAGGAATCTCTCTTCTTCTTGATCCATCATAGGTGAAGGTGCATCTTCTCCTTGCAATTCTTCAACTTCATCATCACTAAAATCCTCAATATGTTTTCCTCTATGCTAGGCTATCTCAACAGCTTCTAATCTTGCAGCAATCTATCTTAGTATATCAGCTAGACCTGGATCTACATTTCCTCTCCCACAAACCATCTTGAAACCCTTTGCAATTTTGGTCAGCTCACAATCTGCTACCCCACGACAATATAAACCAACTTGGGTTAGGGTTTACAAGAAGGAACCTAGATCTCACCTTCACTCTGATACCAATTGACACAAGGAGGGTTAGTAACTAGGGCCCAAGGCACTCATAGCTACCAAACCAGCTTGTAGAACACACCACAAAAGAAAAAACAAAGAAAGGCATAGAAGAAAATAGAAGAAGTTTATATTATTTCATCAAACTTATTACATGTCGGGCTGTAAGGCCTTCCTGATTTTTGACATATACTTTCAGATTTTTATAGAATAATCTTCATACATGTGAAGTCACAGACCTATGATCTAAATCTTCTATATCCTCAAATTCCTTTCATTAATCTAATAATAGAAAACCAAATATATACAAGAGTCCACCAAAGAGGTCGGCAAGTTCGGGTCCTAAAGATTCAACATAGGAAATAGAAATGACCCAAATTTAGGTCCACACATATCCAAATGAGAGATCCCATCATTAATTATGCTAAAAAAATTAAACGTAGAAGTCATCCATAAGATCCAAAATCAAATACAAAACTCGGTAAGGAAGCCAACTGAGCACAGAGACCAGTCAGTGAAAACCCACTAAGTAGCCAAAAAACTATGGAGACCCGTCAATAAAGAAAAACAAAAAAAGTAATCGAGCCTGAGAAAATAACAAACAAGTCTTCAACTAAGAAAATAAAAGAAGTTATCGAGGACTTTAGTCAGCAGCCTCCAACAAGCTACAAAACAAAAGTAAACATATTTTTGGTTGATCAAGATTGCCAAGAACCCATGATGCTCTTGTATCCAAAAGTTGAGAATGAATCAGGTTTGAAGATAAAAATGTTAAGATCATATAAAGGTGGAGAATTTACTTTAGATTTGTTTAATATGTACTATGAAGAGAATGGAATATACAAAAAAAGCATCCACTCCTAGGACACCACAAAAACATTGGATTGTATAGGGAAGAAACACAACTATATTAGATGCTACTAGAACTATGTTGCTTGAAAGAAATGTGTCACTTTCTCATTAGAGATAATTTTTTGGTAATTTTTATTACACTTTAAATAAAATTTAGATTAGAGAAGGTACTAACAAGACTCTTTATTAACTATGGTTTAATCATGCTCCTACTATGAAATATGTCATAATATTTGGTAGTAAATGCTATATCAAAAGAGGTGATGAGATAGGAAAGTTTTATGTTAGAAGCACGATGAAGGAATATTCCTTGGTTATTCTACTAAGAGAAAGGCTTATAAATGTTTTATGTGAGATTGAGGAAGATTATTCAAAGTGATAATGTGAGGATTGATGAGAAGTTTTAGATTCAGGAAATAATATATGATTATAGTCAGACTACAGAGAACATGGAGGTTACTACAAATCAAGAAGAACCTTTTGAGGTTGATCATGAGATCAAGGTATGTCTGAATGATTCAAATGATTCTACTCAAACTCCAAAAACACCGATGTATTTTAAGAAGAACCATCCTGAAAATCAAATTATTGACAATGAAAATAAACGAATAATGACAAGATCCAGAGTAAGAGATGAAATTTGTTTGATTTCTCAAGTTGAACCAAAAAACTATCGATGAGGCATGTAGAGATGAATCTTGGACGGAAGATATGTAGGAAGAATTGGAATAGATAAACAAAAATAACATTTTATAATTGGTTTCTATACCTAAAGATAAGAATATTATAAGGCTAAATGGGTTTTCAGAAAAAAAAAAAAGAGTGAAGACAGAATGGTTGTAAGGAATAAGACAAGACTGGTTTGTAAAGGCTACTCGTAACAAGAAGACATAGACTTTGAAGAAACATTTTCTCTTTTTGGTAGGCTTGGGATAGTAAGACTATTTCTTTCTTATTTTTCACACAAATACTTTAAATTATATCACATGGATGTGAAATCTGCATTTGTGAATGGAGATCTAGAGGACAAAGTATATATTGAAAATCTTGTTGGATTTCCTCTAACATATTATGAGGACATGGTTTGTAAATTGAGGAAGGCTTTGTATCTACTAAAATAAGCTCCTAGAAAATGTATGCTAGATTAGACAAGTATTTACTTCAGCTTGGTTTTATAAAAGGTAATGCAAACACTAATTTTTACTTAAGAACTCATGAATGAAATTTTTCTAGTTGAAGTTTTTGTAGATGATATCATTTTTGGATGTAATGAAAATGAGTAAAAAAATTTCTAAGGAAATGGAAAATGAATTTGAGATCTCGATGATTGGTGAAAAGGAGAATGGTATTTTTATTTCTCAGACCAAGTATCTTAAGGAAATGTTGAAAAGGTTTGGAATGGAAAATTGTAAACCTAATGGAACACCTATGGTTACTAGTTACAAGCTTACTAATACTTATGAATCTAAAAGTGTTTTCCAGGCAGGGTACAAATCCATGATTCGAGGCTTACAATATCTAACTCACACTAGATGAGATATTGCTAATGTAGTTAGAATTGTGGCAAGATATCAAGAAGATCCTAAAGAGACCCAACTTGCTGCTGTAAAAAGATAATTTAGATATCTGAAAGGAACACTAGAATATGGTTAATGGTATAAAAATATGATGATTTTGTTTTGTATGCTTATATTGATGTTGATTGGGCAGGAAATGTTGATGAAAGAAAGAGTACAAGTGGTGGTACATTTTTTCTTGGGAAAAGATTGGTTTCTTTCTTAAGTAAGAAGCATGATTGTATAGCTTAGTCTGCTATTGAATCAAAGTATGTTGTTTCTGCTATAAATTGCACACAGATTTTTTGGATGAAGAAAATGCTAAAGGACATTGGGATAATTTTTGATGAGCCAGTGGTTATTCATTAGGATAACAATAGCATAGTGAATATGTCAAAGAATCCAGTTATGCATTTAAAGACTAAACATATTTCAATTAAGTATCATTTCTTGAGAGACAATGTTACCGAGAAGGAGATTAGATTGGAGTATTATCAGCACAAAGGAAAAAATAGTAGATATATGTACAAAACCTTTTCTAAAGGATGCCTTTAAGTATCTCATAGGTATTCTTGGGGTGAGATCCCCTCCTTGAAAGAAATAATTGATGCAGCATCAATCTAGTGGCTTTGAGAGTTATATCATTTTAATGACTTAATTTATGGATCTACTCCTCAGGGGGAGTGATCGCAGGAACAAAACAGAACACATTTGGGTGAATATACACTAGTTATTGTAGGAGTCAAGATTTGAAAAATATACACCTTGTAGAGGAAAGACGGTTAGAAGTAGATTAATGGCACCCTTTTCCATTGATGTCAAAATGGGAGAGACTCTGTGAAGAGAGTTTGTGGAAAATCCCTACTATTTTAGGGAGAGTTGTGAAGAGGATATTGAGAAGATTTTATTGTGATTGTTACTTTTGGGATTGATGGATTTTCTCATACGTTGCCATCAAAGAAAAAGGGGGAGATTGTTGGAATTATCTTATGTTGTCGTTGTTGGCATTCATGTTTTTTCCCTGATGTCAACATATGTTTCTAATGAGATAGACAAATTGGTTATCACTAGTGCATAGATGACTGATAGAAGTGTATGAGCACTGTATAAATGTTTCATAGTATGTGAAGATGGAAATGTGTATAGGGATGATATTTTATCTTATATCTAAGGTTTCATTTGTTTATGTTTCTATTTTCTTGACTTTCAATGATTCTGGTGAAGACTGTTTGCAGAATAGAGGCAACGAATTGTGATAGAGCTAGTCTATGATTATTTAGAATGACTTGAGTGTGAGAATGATTCATGTTTTAAAATATTGATAATGGAAGAAGATATGTTAAGGAATGTTTTTTATTATTATTGGGTCACAAGACTCTTTGTCACGCCAGTTGTGGCATGTGTTTTTGAGAAGACCTATTTGGGGGCAGCTTCAAAGATGTGGCATGTATTATGGATAGCTATCATGGATTATGGATTTTTGATTATATTTGATGGATTGTAATTGATGTTTAGTTTTAATAGGTACCATGTGTATCTTACAAAGGGGCTATGCAATTATGTGTGCATTGGGGAAGTCTTAATTGGCCGACCTAATTACATATTGTAAACTTGTATAAAAGAAAGTTAGTTTCTTTTGTGGAAAAGGGAGATGAGACAAGGAAGTGTGGAAGTTGTGAGATTTTATTTGAAAATTATGTTGGATGTAGAGTTATGGTTATTATTTAATAACTTCATCGAAATTGTTTAATAAAATTTGTTGCTATCAGTCGGTTCATTGAATTCTAGATCTTATATACATCTATATTTTGGACACCATGTCCTGAAGGTAGAATTGCATTTATCTTTTGATTGTTAAAGGTTAAAGTTTAAATTATTTGGCACACAAATAATTCACCCCCCCCCCCCTCTTACATTTTCTGGTGGACTATTATTGCTAATACAAAGAAGGGTTCTAAAAGGAATTTTGAGAAGATCAATGAAAAGGTTGATTATTTGAATGAAGATGCTAGTATTTGAGATATTGAGTCAAAAGTAGGAGATTGTTTTTTTTTCTATGCCGGAGAAGATAAGAAATAGTAAATTGATATTTCTAACATTTGTCTTGAGTTTTATGATGATGTTAAAAATTATTTATATATAAAAAGAAAGGAAAGTGAATGGTTAATTAACAGTGGTTGTTCTCATCACATGACTTTAAATAAAGTAAGTTTGGTTCACTTGACAAATATGATGGTGGTCTTTTATATTTGGCAATATAAGGCTTCTTAGGTTGTCAATAAAGGATCTATTACTTTTGATGGAAACAATAATAGATATGTGATAATGGATATGATGTTATTTTAAGGACTAAAGGATGTGAAATTCTCAAAATATCTAGAGATGTGATTGTAGTTGGAATAAAAATGGGAAGAAACATGAACTATCTTGAAGAAAATTTTCAAGGATGTTGTTTTCCATATTAGACTGATGAAAGTTTTCTTTCGCATTCGAGGATGTCACAAAAAAATTAATAATTTAGTAAGAATAAGTTCATCTTGAGCAGTAAGAGACTTAACTAGATGAAAACCAGATAATGTGATCTATAAGGGACATAAACAAGGAAAGCAAAGGAGAAAATAATTCAAAGAAAAATACTATTCATCTACTAGTTTAATGGAGTTAGTGCACACTGATATTTGTGATCCTACCAGAAAAATAGAGTTTTGAAGGGGAGAGATACTTTATACTTTTCATTGATGAGTATTTAACATTGAATTGGGTTGCATTTCTTAGAGAGAAATTGGAAGCATTTGAGAAGCTTAAAATATTCAAGGATAGAATTGAAAATGAATGTGGTAGAAGGATTAAATGCTTGATATCTCAAAGAGGACAAGAATTTACTTCTACTATGTTTGAAAGTTACTATTTGAAAAATGACCTTAACACAATTTCAAGTGGCTAGAACACCACAATAGATTGGTGTAGTGAAAAGGATGAATCAAATAATTCAGGAGGAAGGAAGAGAAATGTTTAAGGAAGCAAGTTTATAGGAGATCTACTCATTAGAAGCAATACACATTGTTGTATACACACTGAACAAAGTTCTTTAATAAAATAAATATATAAATAAATCATATGAGTAATGACATGGAAGAGCACCTATAGTTAAGTATTCAAAAATTTTGGAAGAAAATTTTACATTTGGAAAGATGAAGATAATCTTGTCAAATTTTATAGAGGAGAATATGAAGGTATACTTTTTGGATATTCTACTAGAATAAAGTCTTACTAGTGTTAGAACAAAAGACTAAATAAAATTGTGGAAAGTTTGAATGTGAAACTTGATGAATATTTTCAAAAGGCTCCTGAGAGATATATTGATTATAAATCTAATACAAAGGAAAAATGAAAGTATAGTAAGAAAGAAGAAGAGGATAATCAAGCGACATCGACATCTACAACTAAGAAACCAAGGAATGTATAGAGAAATAATATTGAGAATTAGATTATTGATGATAAGAATAGAGAATTTATTACTAGAAGTAGAGCAACACACTATCATACTTGAAATGTGTCTACTTTTGAAGATTCAACCTGAATTTGTAAAAGAAGCATTCAATAATCCAAATTAGGTAAATGTAACAAAGGAAGAGCTTGATCAGATTGAGAAAAAATAGACCTGGGAACTTGTACCCTGAATGACAAATAAGAATGTAATTGGAACTAAAGGGGTGCACTAAAATAAGTTGGTATGCAAGGTCTATACTCAGATTGAATGAATTAAATTTGATGATACTTATTCTCTTGTTTCTTGGATGAAGGCAATTTGAATATTCTTGGCTTTTGCAGCACATAGGGATTTCATAGTTTATCAGATAGATGTGAAGTCATAAGTTTTGAATGGATAGATAAAGGAAGAGGTTTACATTGAGCAACTGGAAGGTTTCAGATCACAACAAGAACCAGAGGCAGTTTAAATATTAAACATAGGGGCTTCACTTAGTGAACATAAGCCATATCATGTGCATTCAAATCATACTAAAGAATCACCTAGTTTTCAAAAAATATTGCCCCAAACTCCTTTTTTGTCATCTCCCTCCGATAGCACACCAATACTCCCAAACGTATTTCCTATATAAAATCCCACCCCCACCCCTAATAAAATCATCTCCACCCTATTTAGGAATTATATTTCCCCTTTTTTTACCCATTTTAAACCCCCAATATGAGTGCACATGGTATTATATTACCCCTGCAGTGAAGACCCTATGAGGTTGAAAAATGCATTATATGTATTGAAGCAAGCACCAAAAGCTTGGTATAGAAGACTAGACAAATATTTGATTAGATAAAAGTTTAAGAAAGGTTCTTTTGAAAATATTCTATATTACAAGAAAGATTTAGATAACATCCTGATTATTTTTGTGTATTTTGATGATATTGTGTTTGGAGCAAAGGATGAATTGGGAAAGAAATTTAGAAAGGAAATGCAGAAATAATTGAGATGTCTATTATAGGGGAGTTGAATTTATTTCTTGTGTTGCAGGTAAATTAGAGAAAAAAAATGGCATATTCATTTCTCAATCATATTATGTCAAGGAATTGTTGAAGAAGTTTGTCTTGGAGAAGTCCAAACCTATTTGTACTACATTTTTTACTAGTTGTATGTTAAATAAGGAAGATAAGTCATTGAAAGTAGATGCAAGTAAGAATATATTAATGATTGGTGGATTTTTTAACGTAACTAATACTAGATGAGATATTATATATGTAGTTTGTATGATAGCCATATTTTAGTAAGATATGAAAGAATCACATGTTATGATGGTAAAAATAATTTTCATATATTTGAAATAGATGGAAGAGTTTGGTTTGTGGTATCCGAAAGGGTCATATTTCATGTTGATAGATTATACCAATGTAGATTCGGTAGGATGTTTTGATAGTTGAAGGAGTACCAGTGGTGGAGCTTACTTGCATGGCTCCTAGTTAGTTACTTGGTCAAGCAAGAAGTAGAATTTTGTAACTTTATTAAATAGTGAATCAAAATATATTATAACATCCTCATGTTGTAATTCGGTATTATGGATGAAACAAACTTTAAAATATATAGCTATTACATTTAGAGAGCCAATTTTGATCATGTGTGATAATACCAATGCTATAAGTATGTCCAAGAATCCAATAGAACATTATAGAACAAAGCATATATCAATTAGATATCATTTTATTAGAGAGAAGGTGTTGGATGGTGAAGTAAAACTTGAGTATGTACCCACAAAGGAGAAAATAGAATGTATATTTGAAAAACCTTTTTGTAAGAATAATTTTGAGTATTTGAGGTGGAAGAGAGGCATGTTTCCCCTTCCTAGTATTCACTAAATGCATTGATGTATGCATTAGTCTAGTTATTTACAAGCTCACATATTTTTTGATCAGTGACGAGCGACTTAATCTTAGGGGAGAAGAGTAAATTTTTAAGAGGGATTTTATCTGTTTATCATTATTTTCAAAGGGGGATAAAGTTAAATAAATTTTAAGAACAATGCACTTAGATGCTGATATCATATTTGTATTATTTTCTTTTTTATTGATGAATGTTTTCATCAATGAAAAAGGGGGAGACTATTATAATGTGAAGTCTATGATAGTCATTTGGTTTTCATTAAGGGTTGTCATTGATGTCAATATATCCTATGCATTTTCATGTTTTGGTTGTATCAATTGGTGTGTACCAATACTATGGGTATCAGCAGAAATGTTCATAAAAATATTTGCCTTAGATATGTATTCATATACCTTTCAATGTTAGTGTGTGCAACACAGAGTGGATTGGTTTTTTGGGGTCAATCCTATTTGAAGCGTGTTCATTTTTTTGTTCTGTTTATTACTATGTAACATATTCATCATGACCATTGGTACTAATGGTTTTGGAGAAGGTGCTACATGTTGATTTGCATGAGAAAATTTCTATTGGTCGAGGTGGTCCACATTTCATTCCTTACCACTCTAGGAATGTCTTGCTGTGACCTCTTCCAAATTATTTTGGCCGAAAGGGTTTGTGGAATCAAGCAGTATAATATGTACAAGGACCTTTTTTGTTTGTGAGGATTATATGTTTCTTATATGGGATGTGATTGTGAATATACTTCAAGATATTTTTATATTTCTCATGTGAGTGGTAGAGTGTTGTTGATCTCTATTACATGGGCACCTAGGGGCATGAGGATACCTAAAGTTTAGGGAATGAAGGAGGACACTAAGGAAAAATATCTCCAATTAAATTGGGATATCTTAAAGCCAATCATGGGTATTTATAGTGCTCAATTTGTTGTAAGTGATAAAAATCTTAAAGGTATTGATAATAACTTTAGGATAAATGACGATGTAATAAGAGTCATTAGTGCTCCATGATGTTAAAAATGGTCAATTTGAGTCTTAGGTGGTATATTTGGTCCTATGGATTTGAAATAAATCAATTTGAATAAAGTTTAGGTGCTAAAATATAGTAAAAGTGAAGTTAGGAATTTGAAAATTCAAATCCTAATGGCTAGTTCTGATTAGGAGGGAAATGTTGTCTATTTTTCTTTTGAGAGTTTAAGCAATTCCAACTAAATGGGATCGGTTTGGGAGGTTAATAAAAACTTATTTATACTTTTTCCAAATGTTTGTATGGGGGAGAAGTAGTAGTACGGTTCGGAGAGCACACTGTACAAGGTTTTGAAGAAAATAAATATTTTTCTTGCAATTTTATTTGTTCTTTTAATGCCTCATTGAATCTAACAATGAATAATTATTGTTAAATATTTTATAAAATTGTTTCTATCAATATTGAGGCATTTTGATTTAATCTTGTTTGACTATCATGTGACGGTTTAGTATTTGCATGGTTTTTGAATCAGGAATTAAGATTCATCCCTATAATCTAGTTTATGTGATTAGTGGTTGAATCCTAAACTTGTATTATATTAATATAACATTTCACAATTCAAGAATAACCATTGGGTTGTAGGGTGATCACCAAAATACTTGAAGATTGTAGAGTTAAAGAGAAAGAACATGGACGCATGGGTATTGCAGTAGGCTATTTGTCTTCATGAGGGGAAATTTTTGTGATTGAAAGTGTCTAAGTATGTTGTATGAATGGTAAATACACCATTGGATGATTTAAAAAATATTTGAAGTCATACATTTAAGAAGCCTTAGGTTTGAGGGGTTTTAGGAGACCAAATTGGGGATTTTATGCTTGTGAGTGTCTGAGGATCAAATTGCTTGAGGAATCTTTGCATTGAGGTCATTTTTTATGAAAGTTGAGAGTCTTGGGGTCTACGGGTAAGATCCTTTTGTACTTGCTTTGTAAATGCATGTTATTAGCCATTTCTATAAATAGGGTACAATCATGTTTAAGGAAAGTTGGTCTAGAGTAAAAACATCAAAGCTTTTGATATGTTTTGTAAAGGTATAATGGATATCTAGAAAGGTATGTGGTTCAAAAATTTGTTTGGAGAAATTGGGATTTAAGTGTCCATTTAAGTCACTTGGAGACTAGCGGTTGGTCACTAGCCTACGTTAGTTAAAGGAGATAGCATGAAATGCTAGAAATCTTGTGAGATGTCTCCACATGCCTCGTTCAGGATATTACAATGGTAGTTGCGAGCTCGCGAGGTAAGTTAGCAATTGACAAGTCAAGCCACGAGCTAGAGATGAGTGTTGGCTATGAAATATCTAGATCAAATGGAACATTATTTGATGGTTGGAGAATTGGTGAGATGTTTCCACATGTTTGGGGTTGACTGCTATGCATCCTTAGAACAAATTTAGTCATCGAAGGTTCTTTCTTCTAGTTGTTTGATAGTTTTTTTTACTCAATGTCAGTATAGGTAGGTCCTAGGAGCTATATTTATGTCAAGTAGATTGAAGCATTGTATACCACTGGATGAGTTAAATGACTCAAAATGTGATCTTATGCATAGAGCATGTGGGTCCCAATGGAAGATAAACCTTTCAAATAAATTGAGGCCTCATCTTAGGAGTTGTGTCTTATTTGATGGTTTTTTTACTTGATGGATAGGGATAAAAAGTTTTTTCCATGTATCCTGGTTCATTGTAGGATGAAGAAAGGTAGGGCTAGGTCATGATAGTTAGTGTTGGTTAGTGTTTAAATATATGATATGGAGATGGTGTTTGATGAGCTATAACTGATTGAATGTTTGAAGATGTTAAGTTGATTATCATGCAAGGCATTAAATTAGTTAATGTATTGTATTGTCACTGGTGTCAACTTGATATAATCTGTATGGTCATGGACATACTGCCAAAGTCTTCAAAGAAATGATGAATCAAAGGCTATGCTATCAGTAATGCATATAATTCAAGTATTCATAGAGTGACTATATACACCGACGAAGTGCACACTGATGGACAGAGTAAAAGAGAAAAGTCATAGTGTTACCCGATGAGTAAAGTCACAGTATTACCTAAAAAGCAAAGCATAGAGTAACCCGATGGATAGAATTACAGTGTTACCCGACAGATGGAGACCCCAAAGATAACTAAAGTCAAACTGATAGAACAGTAAGTTATCACTGATGACTAACTAAAGTATTGACCAACAAAACAGAGAGTTCAGAAATGACAAAATGCTTAGCTATCAAGAGCTAAAAATTGACTTAACTAATTCTTATCATTATTTTAATCAACAAGTTAAAGCTGGAGATAAGTAAAGGATTTAAAGCTGCTTTGTTTAGTTGGCAAGAAGATCTGTACGAGATAAAACTGGAGTTTTTGCTTTAAATCTAATTGGCGAGAATTGTGGGTCATGCCAAGATCAAGAAAATCAAGAACCTAGAAACGGTGAAATCATGTCTATAAAGAGACAACCTAATTCATTACCTATTTGGGGTGAAGGGGACTGACAAGAGAATAGATGCTGAAGATATACTGAAGGAGAATAAAATCTTCATTCAGACCTGATCAACAAGCTGAGAAAAGAGCTAGATTTTGTAGACACCGACGAACAGTGAAACAACATCACATACAAGAACAATGTTGATTAAAGTTATTGAATTGATTATATTGATGAAAGAGAAATATTCAATTCAACTTGTATGTTTGAACAGATCAATTTAATGTTTCACTTTAACCATTGAAGCATCAAGTCTCTTAACCAATCAGGAATTCAAAGTCTTTTATAATTGAGATACATCCCAAGGAGTATAAAAAATTTTGGTCTTAGAAAGTAGGATTAGATATGCACAATACCTATTGACAGGCCAAGTGAGTTTTTGATCAAGGATGGTAGCATTAGATACCAGATACTAAGTGACAAACTATGTTTTAAAACCTCTAACAAGGTCACACCTAACAATGTGTTTGTAACCTTTAACGGGTTGGCTCTTAATTGAGGCCACTTCAGAAGAGTGAAAAATTGAGGTACCACTCCCAGTGGTTTTTCCCTTAATAGGGTTTCCATGTTAAAAATCCATGTGTTATGTGTTTGTGTTTCATTACTTTACTATTTTGCATTTCACATGAGTTATTCTGGATTGATCAGTATACACTAGTTATTTACTGTGTTTTGGTAAATAGAAAGACTGCTTATCGGTAAACATACACAAGAATGTTTTACAAAGCATTCAGACAAGCATTAATTTGATATAAGTATTTCAAGGCATTCATCTACTAGGAATGAGTAGAAATAGAGGCTTGAAAGTAGTAATAAGTTTTAAGGGTTGATTTAAGGATTAATTTTTGAGACCACTGATTCACCCCACCCCCCCTCTCAGTTATTACCAACAATTGGTATTAGAGCTTGTGTTCTTAGAAGGAAGGTTTCAAGACCTAAGCTAAAGATCACAAGATGAACATACGAGATGTGCCCAAGTTGGACAAAGACAACTTTTCTTCATGGAAAAGTAGAATAAGACTCCACTTATCAGCTATTGGAAATGATGTTACTCAATACTTTGATACTAAATATGTGTTTCCCACAGGAGCACCCAGAGTTGAACAAATGAGAGAAAAGCATGAGCACAACTGGATGATGATAGAGCTTTCTTCCTCATTCTCCGATGTTGAATTTGAAGATGTCAAAGCATGCATAACTGCAAAGAAGATGTGGGAAAAATTAAAGCTTGCACATGGAGGTGATATAAATGTTTTGAGAGCCAAGGCAGAAAGACTTAGAGGAAAGTTTGATGATCTCATAATGAAATAAGGTGAAAACATCACACAGTACAACACAAGAATAAAAGAGGTAGTCAATGTAATCCAATGATTTGGAGGTGTACTAGATGAGGATATAGTGGTAAGTAAAATTCTAAGAACCTTACTATATACTTATGCTATTTGAGTATCTACCATACAAGAAATGAGAGAAGTAGAAAATAGCAATGTTGCTCTAGATATTTTGATTGGAAGACTGATTTCCTTTGAGATGAACAACTTTGATATTAGTGTCTTACCAAACATAGAGTATGCATTCAAATCTTCTTTGAGAATAAGTAAATCAAGTCATAAACACACTATGAGAAAAGATAGTGATAGTGAAAGTGAAGAAGAAGATCTTGATGAAATTGAAGCACTTATGGCTAGAAGAATGCAGAGAGGCAAAGGTAAATACAAAGGCAAGTTACCACTTGTATGCTTTAATTGTAAAGAGATTGGACACTTTGCTGCAAGATGTCCTAACAGAAGAAAATATGACAAAGTTAATGAAATATCTTTTGAGAAGAAATCTGACAGAGGTGATAACAAAGACTACAGAAGTTACCGACAATCAGAAAGAAGAGATACCCGAGACTACAAGGACAAAGGAAAGAAATCCAACTACCTAGATGCTTGCAAAGATGAAGATATTGACACCGAACCTAATGAAGATATAGAGATGGTGTTTGTGGCTGTGAAAGATGATTCAGATGAAGATGAAATGTATGTAGAAACTGCACTCATATCTAAGGTTAGCAAGAATGACATCTGGATTATAGATAATGGCTGCACTCACCACATGACCGGTGACAAAGAAAATTTTAACACTTTTTAGTATTATAATGGTGGTACAGTAAGAATGGGTAATGATACACCTTGTCCAGTTGAAGGTAAAGGAACAATAATGTTGAATAACCTGATTAAATGTGAAAATTCTTATTGGGTAAAAGGATTGAATTATAATCTGTTGAGTGTTTCTCAGTTGAATAATTCAGGTCATTGAGTAGCATTTGAAAATAAGAAGGAAAAGATATTCAATAAATTGGGCAATCTGATTTGTACTGGTGAGAAGACAAAAGGTAACTTATTCTATCTGAATGATACTGACACCACTTGCTTAATGGCTAGAAACAAAGGCATATGGTTGTGGCACAAAAGATTGTGTCATGTGAACTTTGACAAGATGATAAAAATGAGAAGAAAGAGAAATGTAAGGGGCTTACCAACGATCATTAAGCCTGAAAATATCATGTGCAAAAATTGGAAAAAAGGTAAGATGACAAAGTCTAGTTTCAAAATAAAAACCTATACATCTAATGCCATTATATAATTAGTCCATACTAACCTATGTGGACCCATGAGGACAAAGAGCTATTATGGTAATAGATATTTTATTCTCTTTTTTGATGATTACTCTAGAATGATGATAGTAATGTTTCTAAATGATAAATCTAAAGAATTCAAGATGTTTAAATGGTACAAAGCAATGGTGGAAAAACAAAGTGGTAAAGAATTGAAATGCTTAAGATCAGATAGAGGAGGGGAATTTATTTTAGATGAATTCACTAACTTTTGTAATGAGAAGGGAATCAAATGAAAGGTCTCTGCATGGAGAAAACCACAACAAAATGGAATTTTTGAAAGAAGGAATAGATCCATTGTTGATTGTGCAAGGACATAGATGATAGAGAAAGGCATCACCCAAATCTTCTGGAGGGAAGCTGTCAAAACTATTTTTTACACATTGAACAAAGTATAATTAAAGAAAGACACCAAGAATACACCTTATGAGTTATGGTATGGTTACACACCCAATGTAAGTTACTTTAAAAATTTTGGTAGTCAATGTTATATATTAAGAGATGATAGAAACGGAAAGCTTGACCCCAAGAGTGATGAAGGAGAATTTCTAGGGTATTCCACCAAGAGTAAGGATTATAAATGTCTCAATAAAGCCTCTAACAAAATTATTGAAAGTGCAAATGTAAAGATGGATGAATTTGCAAAGAAGAATGAAAAGGAAAGCACAAAAGAACTAGAGGACTACAAGAGGTTTGTTTACGATGAAGAACATGAAACTCTACCCAACCAAAAATGTATAGCTCCCAAGCAACAAATCATTACACTTGAGCATCAGGTTGCAAATACCGACAATCAGGATATTGCTCAAAATGATGTACCAAGTGATGGAGATTAGAATGAAGGACACAATGATGATCAAGATGATAGAAAAATATCTAAACCTATAGTTGCTAGATATGTCAGAAGGAACCATCCACATAACTAGATCATTGGAGATAAGAAGGCTGGTATGAAAAATAGAAGTAAGTTTCCAAATATAAGATGTCTTATTTGTGATTATGATCCAAAACCTATCAATGCTGCAGTTGATAATAATGAATATATTAGTGTAATGAATGAGGAGATTAAATAGATTGAGAAAAACAAGACATGGACACTTGTACCAAGACCAGATGACAAGAATGTCATCGGTACAAAATGGATATT
Organism: Thuja plicata; assembly: GCA_018584345.1. Classification (NCBI taxonomy): domain Eukaryota; kingdom Viridiplantae; phylum Streptophyta; class Pinopsida; order Cupressales; family Cupressaceae; genus Thuja; species Thuja plicata. The sequence goes on along the minus strand of MU227643.1, from coordinate 2,892,230 downwards.
TAGGAATAAACTGAATGAGAATGGAGAAGTTACTAGAAACAAAGCAAGACTAGTATGCAAGGGGTATGTACAAGAAGAAGGGATTGAATATGGAGAGACCTTTGCACCCATTGCTAGGCTAGAAGGAGTGAGAATATTACTTTCTTATGTTGCATGTAAAGGATTGAAGGTATACCAAATGGATGTCAAGTATGCATTCCTAAATGTAATACTTAAGGAAGAGGTATACATTGAACGACCAGAAAGGTTTGTTGATCCAAACAAGAGGGACATGGTATGTATACTACACAAAGCCTTGTATGGATTGAAACAAGCACCCTGAGCCTGGTATGAAAGACTTCATTCCTATCTCATAAGTATTAGATTGGTAAGAACTAGTGAAAACATTAATCTTTATTTAAAGGAAGATACCGATGCTAACATTTGATTGATGAGATATTTTTGATGACATCATATTTGGAGGCAATGAGATGCTATGCAAATAATTTGCAAGTGAAATGAGAAAAGAGATTGAGACGTCTATGTTTGGAGAGATTAAGTTCTTTCTTGGTCTACAAATCATGCAACAAGATGAAGGTATTTTCATTACATAATCCAAATACATCAAAGAAGTGCTGAAAATATTCAAGATGGAAGATTCCAAGCTAGTTGGAACACCGATGGAAACTAGATTTAAGTTGACAAACAAGGACAATTCATCAGAGGTAAATCAGACTTTGTATAGATCAATGATTGGAAAACTCATGTATGTTGTACATACTAGACCAGATATTGCACATGCAGTAGGAATAGTTGCAATATTTTCTACTAATCCCAAGGAATCACATATGACTACTATGAAAATAATCCTAAGATATCTTAAGAATACTGAGGAATATGGCTTATGGTACAGAAGAGAAAGAAAATTTGAACTTAAGGTCTTTACCGATGTTGATTGGGCTGGAAATATTGATGACTGAAAGAATACAACTAGAGGAGCACTCTTTATGGGTGACAAAATTGTCACATGGATCAGTAAGAAGCAAGGATGCATCTCTTAGTCTACTGTAGAAGTATAGTATGTTGTTGCTGCTACAAATTGCTGAAATATTGCATGTATCAAACAGTTACTGGAAGGTATGCATATGAAAATTCTTGAACTAGTAATTATCTATTGTGATAATACAAGTACAATAAAAAATTCCAAGAATCTAGACATGCAAGCTAAGACAAAGCATATTTCTATCAAGTATCATTATTTGAGAGAAAAAGTTCAAGAAAATGAGGTGATACTTGAGTATGTTTAATCAAAGGAACAATTAGCCGATATCTTCACCAAGCCACTGCCCAAGGATGCATTTGAGTACTTGAGAAAGAGATTAGGGGTCAGACCCTTGTCTACTGGTTAGTAAAATGACTAGAAGACTGCATCAGCCTACATATTTTCAAAATATCATTCATGTTGATGCAAGCATAGAGATGGACTTCAAAGATAAATCTATACACAATAAGATATTTATCTACTCCAAGAACAAGATTTATTGTATTGCTGATGGATTATGAAATTCAAGGAGTATATTATGGATAGAAAGGATTTGTTTGGCATTACTGTCAAAGGGAGAGATCATATCTATTATCACATTATCCATGGGAGAGATTATACATCAGGGATAGATTATATCCCTTAAGGAGAGATTCAAGGGAGAGATGTAACCAGAAAGGGAGAGTGCATATGTAAAGGAAGAGAATTACTGACAAGGGACATCAAAAGAAAAGAGAACAGTGAAAGGGAGAGAGTTTGACACAAAAAAGAACACATCACATCAGAAAAAGAAAGATTCTACATTTATCCAGTAAAGGGATTGAAAACAAAAAGAAAGATGCAAGAATCAAATCTAAGCTATAAGAGCTTATCGAGAACTAGATATTTATATCACTTATATAATATAAGATACCAATATGAACTTCAACTATTATATTTAATATTGTATTAGTGATAATATAGTGTGATAATGTAGTGTGTTGCCATCAATGCCAAAGGAAAGATTGAAGGACTATAACTGATTGAATGTTTTAAGATGTTAAGTTGATGATCATGCAAGGCAATTAATCAGTTAATGTATTGTATTCTCATTGATGTAAACTTGATATAATCTTCTTGGTCATGGACATACTGCCAAAGAATTCAAAGAACCGATGAATCAAAGGTTATGATATCAGTAATGCATATAAGTCAAGTATTAACAAAGTGACAATATACACTGACAAAGTGCACACTGATGGATAGAGTAAAAGAGAAAAGTCACAGTGTTACCCAATGAGAAAATTCACAACATTACTGATGAGCAAAGTCATAGTGTTACCTGACAAACAAAGCATAGAGTAACTCGACGGACATAATTATAGTGTTTCCTGACAGACAGAGATCCTGATAACTCAAGTCACACCGATGGAATAGTCAGTTATCACTGATGACAAATTGAAGTACTAACTAAAAAAATAGAGAGTTTAGAAATGAAAAAATTCTTAGCTGTCAAGAGCTATAAATAGACTTAACTAATACTTATCATTGTTTTAAGCGACAAGATAAAGTCAGAGATAAGTAAAGGATTTAAAGCTATTTTTTCCAGTTCGCAAGAAGATCTCTACAACATAAAGCTAGATTTTTTTCTTTAAATCTAATTGGCGAGAATTGTGGATCATGCCAAGATCAAGAAAATCAAGAACCTAGAAATGGTGAAATCATGTCTATAAAGAGACAACCTAATTCATTAAGAATTTGGGGTGAAGGGGAGTGAAAAGAGAATAGATGCTGAAGAGATACTGAAGGAGAATAAAGTATTCACTCAGACCTGATCAACAAGCTAAGGAAAGAACTAGATTCTACAGACATCGATGAACAGCGAAACAACATCACAAAGCAAAATAGTGTAGAGGAAAGGTATCAAATTGATTATATTGATCAGAGAGCTAATACACTTACAATAGATCTAAAAATCTGCAATTCAAGTTGTATGTGTGAACAAAACAATTTACTATTTCAGTTCAACCATTGAAGCATCAAGTCTCTTAACCGAGTAGTACTTAATAGTCTTTTGTAACTGAGATACATCCCAAATAGTATCAAAATGTTCAATCATAGAAAGTAGTATTGGATATACCCGATACCTATTGACAGGCAAAGTGAGTGTTTGATCAAGTATGGTACCATTAGATGCCAGATACTAAGTGACAAACTATCTTTTAAATCCTCTAACAAGGTCACACCTAACAATATTTTTGTAACCTTTAACAGGGTTGGCTCTTAACCGAGCTCACTTCAGAAGAGCGAAAATTTGGGGTACTGGTCCCAATGGTTTTTTCCTTAATAGGGTTTCCACATTAAAAATCCATGTGTTATGTCTTTATTTTTCATTACTTTACTATTTTGCATTTCACATAAGCTATTCTAGATTGATTGGTATACACTAGTTATTTACCCTGTTTCGGTAAATAGAAACACAACTTATCAGTAAACATACAGAAGAAGGTTTTACAAAGCATTCCAAAAAGTAATTTGTTATAAGTATTTCAAGGCATTCATCTTGTAGTATTGAGTATAACTAGAAGCTTAAAATTGGTAAAAAGTTTTAACGGTTGATTAAAGGATTAATTTTTGAGGCCACTGATTCACCCCCCCCCCCTCTCAGTTATTAGTAACAAGTGGTTTGTCGCTAGGTCACAAGGGTTTGAGATGACCAGTGATGTTGTTAAATATTTTGTGACCAGTGGCTTGATTTTAATGATCTCTAGCTCGCAAGAGGTAAAGGCCTTAATATTTTCAGTTGGAGAGCTTGAGATTGAACTATTGGTGGCTTGTCTCTAGGTCTCAACCTATTATAAATAATAGTCATTTGGGTTGAGAGTTAGTGATAGTGTACCAAGTGTTTGAGTTGTTTCGCCAGGATATTACTGAGATTTTTAACTTTATGAAACATGTTTCTTTTACGAATTTGGCTAAAATAGAGGATTTGTCATGAAGCTACACCGAGACTTATCATCAATTAGTCTCTATTGAAAAGAGATGTGATGAGATATTGGAAAAGATGGCTAAGATGCTTGCTAGAGAAGAGGTTAAGGTCAACCCTGAGGACATCAAATTATAATAGGAAGATGTGCCTGTGGGACATGATTTTATTGAAATTGAAGAAGAAGGTGATGAGGTTGACTACTCACAAAGGCCAGCAATAAAAAGATAGAAGATTGGACATACTGTTAGAGGGATGAAAGATGCTTCTAAGGTGGTGATCAGTGAAAAAGGTCCATACTTTCATGATATTAGAAAAGCAATGAGGGTTGCACAAATCCACGAAAGGGTAAATATCAAATGCAAGAGCTATAATTGATACCCGTTGGGCTAAACCAGTTCAACAACTAGAGAATATAAAAAAATTGGTTGGCCAATAGATAAGGAGTTTTCCAGATGGGAGATGAAGTTAAATAAATGAAAATCCATTTGAGGACTTATTCTCCATCATTTTTGTCTTTTTTTTTTTAAGTTGGTTAATGACATGGCACTTGAACTTGTTTACAGGGAGAACAATTATGAAAATAGGTACGTTGAATTTTCTGTCAAAATTTGAAGGTATGCTACATAATCAAAGGAAATTGTATCTAATTACTTCCAAAAAATGTGCCTGATGTTATTTTTCTGATACTAACTCCCGCGTTGCAAAATTTAAAAATTTGAGCAAGTCTTCCTGGGATTTTTTATTTTTGCCAAGAAACTATGTAATTTTTTCCTATGTGATTCATAACTCATTTCAATCCTTACTCTATAAAAGGATTTCCAAGATCACTTAGAAAGGGCTGAGAATTATTTTTGTCTAAGATTCATATAGAAATATTTCATACTCAGTCAGGTTTAACTAGTGTAATGAGTCTTGTATAATAATATTTAGAAAAATTATATGTTTTAGAATTGGAGTTTTAGTTATGTTGAGTATTATTTTAGTAAAAAAATCAATGTATGAAGATGATGGTTCTAAAGTAAATGGAATATAATATTGATTGGTGCTCTCCTTTGTGTTGATTTTATGAGTTGTGAATTCATGATAGGCATGCTCTCTCCTTTAGAAATACACTTAGTTCTTCACTAGTCCCTTAAGGACCTTTTTAGGGTTTCATCATCACCTAAAAAAAAACCCTACTACCTTAGGATACTTCAATTCACTTCCCTCATATCCTCTTAGAGCTCCTATATCAATTCCACATGCTGAATATTTTATTCCTTCACTTGAACTCACTAGGGTACGTTCAATCACCATCTTACTAGGTCTCTATCACTTACCTTGTAGGACTCTAGGGCCTATACAAAACCCAATTCTATACACAAACCAAGGTTAATAAGTGATCCTTATCTTTTTTCCCTATCACTGTCCCAAATTTTCTATTTTTAAGGGCTACAAACCTAGTAGGTATCAATTAGCCCTATTTTGAAGTTTTTGGGATTTCATTCCCAAAACTCTCACACAACCCTCTAAACCAATTGGTGATTAAGAAACCCTTTGGGAATACATTAAATATTTCTGTGGTCTTGGACATCAGATAGTCTGTACACTTCCATACCCTAATTGAGCTATTTTATGGGAAAACAAGCCAGTTTGGAAATGTTCATCGCAAAATCCATTCAAATGGATTCACCAACCCTCCAACTCACAACCAAGGCTCTACATAAACCTACTTAGAACTCCTAGGTCATTAGATTCATTCATCCAATCATCTCCTGCAAGTTACATACTAATGTTACTCTTGCTTCCTTGTCAGACTATGGAAGAGCTCACCTAGGAAAAGAACTTAAAACTCACAAACAACAGTTCCATAATGCTATGAAAAATAAAAGTACTATACAAAGACTCCATTTTCATTTCACCAAGGGATAAGTTTTTTTCCATGGTGAGAACTCAAGATGGAGCCATTCTATCTATATGCGCATCATGTCTAGTCTAGAGATTGAGAATCAGGGACATAAACTATTTACATATACAAACTGAAACAAAAAAAAAACAAAAAAAACTAGTTCACAAAAGGAACTAAGGAAGAAAATTCTATCTATTCATGGGGAAAGATGGGTTGATTGAATCAATTAGACTCAAATGCAAACTAATTTTCAAGGAAAATTTTTAAATCTCAGAACCATCAAATGTTTACTCTTGGAAACTGTGCCAAAATTATGCCAACCTCTGTACAACTCTCAAGGAGACCTTGTATATGTACCCTTCCCATGTTTCAACCAATTATTCTGATCCATAACTACTTTAGGGAACTTTGTAACCTTTTTCCCAAATGTTGTCATGCAAAATTATAAAGTTGCAAAAGTTGCTCGAGCAACTGTTACATCTTTTCTCTTACAACAAATTGATGCAATATATGTGATGATCATAATTTGTCCTTAGTATACAAGGAAATAATTTATGGAATATCGGTAACATAATCACCGAGTGACAACAAATAGGGTCACCAAAATAGGCAATGATAGTGATTAATGAAATCAATGAACACTGAGATCACTATCACCGACACATAGTTCATAGAGAAAGCCAAGAGCATAGTCTACAAAGTAGAATGAGGGCCAATCTACCGAGAGATAGTTTTATTCCTGAGAAAAGTGGATCTGATATACACGTTAGCTAAAGCACTTAAGTCTTAAAAATAGTTTTGTGATTAGCTATAAAACCATTTCTTGAGGATCAAATAAAGAAAATCTAATAGTTTTAATTAGTGTAACTGATTGTAAACATACAAACTATGCGATCAAGGTCAAGTTTTAAACCTTTGATCATAGAGTTTTTATTGTAAATCATGAAACCTAATTAGGTCAAAACCTTTGTATATATAGATGTATAATCAATCAGAACATGATGATTGTATTCACAGAAGACATCTATGGATCAAATAGAGAGTTTCATGTAGAAGGACACAAAAGAAAGAATTCAGTTATGAAGAACTAAGATTCAAGGCTACCGAGCAGAAAAGAATTATTATCTATCACTATAGAGAATACATAAATTTTGTGAGCTTAAATGATCTATAATCAATAGTTAAATATTGCATACCATCAAGTCATAAGTATTTTTTACTACTCTCTAGCAATTTGTAGAAAATAAAAGAAATCCTTTAAGAAGGTGGACTTAACAGTCTTATTATAAATCTCTTAACTGAGTGCACACTTAGCAGTGTTGTTAAAATCTCTTAACCGAGTAGACATCAAAAGTCTAAAATGTTACTCCTAATAGGGTCAGATCATCAGAAGTGATCACAATTTTAGCTTTAACCAACACCTTCCATTCTACAGATAGTGAAGCTTTGTGGGTTTCATCCCCACTACAGTTTTTACCATCTAACAGTGGTTTTCTATGTTACCAATTCATGTTTTATATGTAACCAAGTTTCATGAATATTTCTATGAATGTTTACATGCAATTACATTTATGTTTTGATATTATATACATAAGGTAGAAAAGCAATATGGTTGGTAATGCAAGTAAAAATTACTAAAGGTTAAAGTGATAAAAGTTTTAAGGGTACTAATTCACCCCTCCCCTCTTAGTACACACCATACCATTATTCCAACATTTGGTATCAGAGCTAGATCTCTTATTTGGGAAATTTTAAATCACTTGAGAGAAAATATAATACAAAGGAAAGGTATAAGCTTGAAAAGAATATTGAAAATCAGAAGTTGCAGATATAGATCTTCTATGAGCAATACAAAGAAGAAAAAATCAAGATGAGAGAATTATTGAATGAAATAAAATTCATGGCATCTTGCCACAATGAAACTGAATATCATGAAGAAGAGATACCTGAGTTATTAGAGTCGTCAGGATCTAAATCTAGTAATACATCTGACACATCTAAAGGAAGCATTACAAGCCTAAATGAAATCAATCAACTTCTGACTGAACAGGTGAAGGTAATATAGATTAGTCAAGAGACACAAATGGTAAGAATGATTGATGTTATGAATAATGCTAGACAAGATGAACAAGAAAGAAAATTCGTTATTGATGACAGGAGGAAGATCACTGAAAAGACACAAGAGAGAGAAATTGAGATAGAGAGACTAAAAAAACATCACATTGAGATCACAAATCAAATATTTCTTAAGAGTCATGAGGCCAACCGACTGAACATAGAACTCAATGGGAAATTGGAAGCTATTGGTGAAATAAGAGAAGAAAATGAGAAAATAAAGCATGAAATAAGGATTCAAAAACATCACAATGATACGATCAAGAAAGCTGAAGAGAGTACAAAAAGAATGGATGATTTTTTGAATGGACAAAGAGGACTCAACAACAATACCAATTTAGGGTATATCAAGCATAGAGAATCATAAAACTGAGATAATCAAAGAGATGTCTACACAAATCCAAGAGCAAGGAAGCAGTCATGCAATCAATATGGAAAAAAAATCCACACATCAAATGTTTACAGGAGAAAAGCTAAAGGTATTCTGAAATCTACTTCTACATTCATAGGTAAATGCTATAACTATAACAAGCATGGACACAAAGAACATGAATGCAGATCTAAGGTGAACAAATGAAAGAAGGAATCCTACATGGAAAAATATTGTTCTACCTGCAAAATGCATGGCCACACATCTCATGAATGTAGAAAAATGAAAAATAAAGTCTGGAAATTGAAAGGGCAAGAAAATTCTTATAAACTGACAAGAGTTAGTAAATCATATGTTTGGGATTACAACACATGGGTAAATTGCACATCATATGGTAGATATGGACACATAGCTTCAAAGAGCACGAAGAAATGGATAGGAAGGTCTAGGAACTAGACTAACTCTGGAATCACATGCTTACACTATCATAAGGTTGGTCACCTAAGAAAGGACAACAGAGTCCGAGTGACAAAAACAAGCACTTTTGCTAATGGGAACACTATTGAAGATAACATGATAATCAGAAATCAAATGTGGAGTAAATACTAAAGAAAAGATTATGCTGGACCAAGCACCACAGCTGGTGACACCTCATCCAATGGATCTAGTGATATCACCACCCCCTCCTAAGAAAAACAAGTAAGTATGGAACTGCACTCTCCAAAGCTATATTTTGCATTAGTTCAAATATTCATTGATAATTTGCCAAATTAGCATGAATTGAGATGCACTATGGTATTACTTGTTATGATTTTGTGAGTCCAATCTTGTCGGTCAATACATACCAAGCATTTTTGGTATACATATAAAAACCAAGTTGTTAATATAAAATGAGCATCGTTCATATATATGTAAAAGAAAATCAACTATTTGCTACATACCGATCACCATCGCTGAACATGTGAAAATACAACTAAGTTGTCAATTACCATAAGCATTTAATTCTCACCAAGGATGAAAACTTTGGTGTGATACCCAAGCATCTTTTTTTCATCAACTTAGTGGTAGCTAAAGCATTGAATGCATCACTTAGGTTATTTTCTATAAATAGTGAAAGAAAGAGCTCATTCATTCACCAAGAAAAAATGAGAAAACAATGGAGCGAGGACAAGAAATCAATAGTGACAAGTTTGCAGATCAATTCACAATAGATTCAAAGGCTAATCCAACAGATTCTTTGCATCTACAACAAAGATCAATTTAGTATCTGGAATCACCAATCTCACAGTTCATTTACAAAGAAGCCCTAATTTCATGAAAAATGGAAACCACATCGTGAGTCTCAAAGATAAAGAACTTAAAGGACAAGAAGATAAACCTAATTAAGAACACAACCTGTGAAGAACCTAATTATAAGTTTTTCCCAGAGCTTTCTTAACAACTCGATGACAAGGGATAATTCTCAAGAAACCCTCTTAGATTTTTTTTGGTAGAGGATATCATCGCATACATCTATTGCAAGGTTGGAAAAATAGGAGATCTTGAGGTGGAAGAAGCTTACCAAAATCTTTGCCAGGATGGAAATCTTAAAGATGAACAAAATAAAATTGAGATGAAAGGGTTAACCAAAGCCAAAATTTTCCCAAAAGAGTTTAAGACCGAGTGTATACACATTTTACTTAGCCGGGTACATAATATAAAAATGTGGTTGGATGAACCAAAACTAATCACAAATGATGAGATTCACATTGTAACAAGTTATCCAGTAACTGACAAGGCTAAAGCCCTAAAGAATCCTTCTCACCCTGAGATTGAAAAGCTAATTGGTGTAGTATGGGATGGAAGAGGTTTGAAAGTTAACTCAATCAGCAACCCATAGATGAAGTTTGGTGCATACGTACTTGGGTACAAAATATACCAAGATAGTAGATTGAACAACATAGCTTGTGGAGCAATTGACATAGCTTATAAGATTTTGAAGAAGGGACTACAAATGGAATTATCCAAGATACTATTGAAGCAATTGGAGGAGAATATCATGGCAATCAGGTTGGCTAGATATAATTCATGTAAGTTTAGATCCCTCCTTATGTGTACATTCTTCTACTTTCATAATTTCTTCCCATCTATCGGTAATGTCAATTGGGACACAACCTGACCACTAACTGCACACATTAGTGAACTCATTAAGTCACTAGGGGATAATTTCACATATGTAATGGATGCATACTTCACCACTTTCAAGGATAGAATGTAGAAGAGAATGAGAATACCTGCACAACTGCTGGAACAATACAAGAATGACACATGCTTCATAGTGGATACCAACACCACTCTAATCAAACTAGTTGTACCGAGACCAACATGGTTTCCACCATTGGACTATGAGATCAACATTGATCAAGATAAATATGCTATTGAAGCCCTCCTAAATGAACCTATGGACAAATCATTGATACAATTTGGTACATATGAAGAAGCTATGTCTAGAATCAAGACAGACTTAGCAGTGAAGAAAATCAACAGGAAGAAAACAAAGATGTTGAAAACACTTGAGAAGAAACTGTTGATAAATCATGAAGAATAGGAACAAGATGTCACTAAGGGAAAGTCATCTGTCGGTGAAGGCAAAGAGATGAATAACTCTGAATCACTGAATTTGATGTACCACCAGCCAAGAAGGCAAAGGTTACAAATGTAATAGCTACATCAAGTACCAGGAGTAAGATGACAAAAGAAGTAGAAGCACCACCAGTAAAGAAAGGTACTATGATGAATTATCACAAAAGAAAGCCTCAAACTAGGCCATCAGCTTCGAGACAAAGAAGAAAATATATAAAAGGAAAAGAGGACAAGGATGACACTAAACAACATGAGAGGGAATAAGGAATGCAAAGTGAAAATCTCAAAGTTCCTAAAATAGTTAATGAAGTTGCAGAGTCAATCATCAACATAGGGAGCATATGACATCACAAGATTAGATAATGGCTAACCTTGTCTCCCAAAGATCAAAATAAGATAGAATAATCCATAATTAAGGCAATGATTGAATACAAGTATGTACCAATACAATTCAACAAGCAAATGCCAAAAGATCTTAATGATAAAATATCAGCAAGATGGACATATGCCTTGCACACAGAAAAATAGATATGGGAAAGATCCCTAGTTACACTAATACCACCTGAGTCAACTTTTGAAGAAATTGATTCAACAATGAAGGAGAATGAAAATAGACTTTTAGCAAAGATGAGAGCATAGAAAGTGCAAGAGGGAAGGTTAGAATATCTTGACAAAGAAAGCAATGATATTTGGAATGAAATCCTCAATGCCCCCAAGAAAGTACTGGCTCTTATCGAGACACCTCACTATGAAGATAAGGAGGCCACACTGAGCCCATAACATATCCTCATCAATAACACTAAGGACATCAATCCAGTTGATTTGACAACATAGGTGAGAAAGGCCATGGATTATGTACCTCTAATATTAAAATCATTAGGCAAAACATACACCACAGTAAAAGATATAACTAATATTGATTCTAATGATGATCCCAAGAATGATGAAGATGTAAATGATGCCACCAAGAAAGAAAAGGAAAACGATACAATGGATGTTGCACAGGTAAATGTACCAAATCACATACCTTTATTGGTACAAGCTATCAATATAATTACTTAATTAAAGGAAAAGACACGTAAGCCTAATGCAAACATACCGATGGAGAAAGGTGATGACAATGGGGAGCATAAAGATAGAGATGAGGAAAAGAAAGAAATAAGTGGAAAAGATAAACAAAGTGATGCCAAGGAAACCAAAAAGGCAAACAAAGCTATAGATAAAGATAAGGTTTATGTAGAGATGTCTACTACTAACCAACAGGTCAATATTGAGCAGCATACAAAAGGAAACACACCTCCCACACAATCACCCAAATCAAAAGAAACAAAGGATGAACTTTCTATAGTTCTACATACCCCTGCTTCTAGCACAATTTCAAAGAAGAAGAAGAAAAGCAAAGGGTCAGTCACACTTAATGAAATCATTGATATACCCGACTATGATCCAAGGAAATTGGATCCTGAGTCCCTAACCAAATATGGAGAACTTTGCAAGAGGAATGCAATATAGGAAAAGCTCAAAAAGGAGCATACAAATTCACAAGTCTTGAATAATACAAAAGAAATATTATTGCAAATAGTATGTGACACTTAAATTGATCAAAATACATCAATAATTGATCAATTAGGAGTTCTCACCAGTGCCATTACATCACAAAGTGTGGAAGCTGACAAGGTGATTGAAGAATGTGCAGAAGAAAAGTGTCAATACAAACTCACAGAGAAGATTAGCCAAGAAGTGACATAAAATAAGGTAAATTTTTTTGAGCTGGTTACTATATTGGAACCACTACTATCAGAAGTAGTCAAACTAGTTCAAAATTTGTGCACACTAGACCATTTCACTACTGAGCATAGCGAAAAGATAGGTAAACTAGATGAAGATCTTAAAGCTAGTGCACAAAGTCTCACAACCGAGGAAAATGCAATCAAATTTCATTATGAGAAGATTGTAGAATCCAAAAGGTTAAGACTTGAGCTACAAAAGGATGAAATAAAAATCATAGATGAGGTAACCGAGCTTCAAGCTATGTTACTCCTGAATCTCACTTTGTTGTTGTCTTATTTCCACTCTAGAAATATTAGTTACCGAGATTATATATGACATGCACGCCAAAATCAATTTGGCACACATGACCCTCAAGCACGTCAAGGAACAATGGGACAAGAAGATGGTATATATTCAAAAATTCCATGCACACATATTTGAAAAGCTGTAAGTATTACAACTTTGTCATTATTTTCAAAAATAGGGGGAAAAATATGTATAAGGGGGAAATGTATATACCATACAAAGAGGTATAACATGTTAAAAGACAAAGAGGGAAATATACAAAGGAGGAAATATGTACATACACTATACTAAGGCATGGACATAAGGTGGAGTCATTAACAAGGTAAACACTTGGTGTATATACTGAACACATCAGTTAATTTCACATATCAGTTTTTGATACTAATGCCAAAGGCGGAGATTGATGATCATAATTTGTCATTAGTATACAAGGAAAAAATTTTTGGATTTTTGATAACATAATCACTGAGTGATAGAAAATAGGATCACTAAAACAAACAAGTATAGTGATTACCAAAATCATTGAACACTGAGATCACTATCACCGACACATAGTTGACAGAGAAAACTGAGAGCATAGTCTACCGAGCAGACCGAGCACCAATCTACCAAGAGACAGTTTTATTCCCAGAAGAAGTGGATCTTAGATACACGTCACCTAAAGCAATTTGGACTTAAAAATAACTTTGTTCTTAGCTATAAAACCATTTCTTGAGGATCAAGTAAAGATTATGTAATAGTTTTAACCAGTCTAACTGATTATCAACAGCAAAATAGGAGATCAAGGTTAAGTTGTAAACCTTTGATCATAGAGTTTTTCTTGTAAAGAGTGAAACCTAATTAGGTCAAAAACTTTGCATATATAGAAGTATAATCAATCAGAACATGATGATTGTAGCCGCAACATACATCTATGGATCAGAAAAAGAGTTTCATGCAGAAGGACACAAAACAAAGAATTCAGTTATGAAGAAATAATATTCAAGGCTACCAAGAAGAACAAAGGTATTATCCATCACTAAAGGTGATAAATACATTTTGTGAACTTAAAGGAACTATAATCAGAAATTCAAGATTGCATACCATCAGGGCTTAAGTATTTTTTACTACTCTCTAACAATTCTAGCAAATAGAATAAATCCTTTAAGAAGGTAGACTTAATAGTCTTATTGTAAATCTCTTAACCGAGTTCACACTTAACAGTGTTGTTAAAATCTCTTAACCAAGTAGACCTACCAAGTCTAAAATGTTACTCCTAATATGGTAATATCATTAGAAGTGGCAACACTTGTAGCCTTATCCAACACCTTTCATTTTGTAGATAGTGAATCTTTGTGAGTTTCATCCCCACCATAGTTTTTACCTTCTCACAGGAGTTTTCTATGTTACCAATTCATGTGTCATGTGTAACCAAGTTTCATAAATATTTCTATGAATGTTTACATACAATTACATTTATGTTTTGATATTACATGCATAAGGTAGAAAATAAATATGGTTGGTAATGCAAGTAAAGATTACTAAAGGTTAAAGTGATAAAAATTTTAAGGGTACTAATTCACCCCTCCTCTCTTAGTACACACCATTCCATTAATCCAACAATATGAGTTCTACATGACCACTAATCAACCCCTAGGCCTAATTAAAACTTATTTAATTAATATAATGCACTCTTGGTTCCATTCTATTTATTTTCCCTTCTTTGGCTTACAATAAAATATTAGGGTCCTTTGACAAATTTCTCATAACCAATTCATCGCATTCCACAACACACCTAATACACTATAGAAGAAACCTTATTTATCTACATGAACTTTTTAAGGTCGTACAAACCAAAGAATTTAGGGTTAAACACACCTAACCCTTAGGTGCTCCTGCACCATTCTCCCCCAAATGAGAAGAGATTAAGTCACACCAGGCGATGGTAGTAAAAGATTAATTCCTAGCTTCTTAAAATCACCTTTAGGTAGCCAACTAGTCTCTACTTCATGCATATGTTCTCACTTGATCACATACTCTATATAATTATTATTTATGGTCTTCTTTTCTATCCTTGAATCCAACACCTTCTCTGCTATAGGACTAGGTGGGGAAGTTAATGTCAGATCTCTGACTATCTTTGCAACATCGGGAACTTCTTCATTTCCTTTAGGAATGGTACCTTTATAATGTATTATGTATTCTATATTGAAAATGGGAGACAATGATATGTCCTTGGGTAAATCCACCTTAAAGGCATTATTCACATACTTATCCATTATCTGACAAGGACCAATTCTCCTTATTTGAAGCTTTCTTGGCACTCCTTTTTGAGTTCTAGCCTTATTCAAATAGACCACAACTCAATCGCCTACTTCAAACTATACATCTTTCCTTTTGACATCAACTTTTTATTTGATCTTGAGAGTGTTATCACTTAGAGTTCTTCTCACCTCTTCATGCACTTCCTTCATGGATTGTGCAAAGTATTTAGAATGTTTACTTCTTCCCTCCAGGTCTCTGAGATCTCCCAGCTCCTATACAACCCTAGGATGCAGTCCATAAAAAAATTCAAATGGGCTCTTCCCTATTATTTAATGTGCAGTGTCATTATAATAAACTTCTACTTCATGAATCACTTGCTCCAAAATCTTCTCATACTCCTTAGTTAAACATATCAAGAGGCTTCCAAGGGTCTTATTGTCCACCTTTAGCTACCCATCATTTTGGGGATGGTATGCATATCCAAAAGACATATTGGTACCCAATCTTTTCCATAGGGTTTTCCAAAAATGATGCATAAACTTTGTATCCTTGTATGACACTATGTTGACTGGTAATCCATGTATCCTAATGCATTATTTTTATAAAAAAATGAGCTATATTACTGGCATCCTTAGTCACTTTACAAGGAATGAAAGTAATAATCTTTCTAAACCTTTCTACAACTAGATAAATAATGTCAAAATCATTCTTAGCTTTGGGTAAAACAAATATGAAATCCATACTTACACATTCCCCAAGGCCTATTGGGAATTGGTAATGGTTGGTAAAGTCCATCATTTTAGGAGTTTCGTTTGGCTATTTGACATATAGTGCATTTCTCAACATACCTCCTTATGTCCTTATGCATCTTGGGCCAATAGTAAAATGTTTAAAAAAAATTTAGAGTTTTGTTCAAACCAAAATGTCCAATTAATCTTCCATTATAATTCTCCTACATCAAATTATCTCTCACTAACAACTTTGGCACACATAACTATCCACCCTTAAATAAGAGTCCTTCTTGGAAAGTGTAATGTGCATGATCTCTATGGAAATGATTACTAAAATCTTGGAAAACCTTACGGGATTTTACAAAGTCCTCATCCTCCTTTGAAAGGTTTTTTAAACTCTCCACTTCTATTCTCTTCAACTCCACTTCTTCGATGGTTAGTTTCCTTCTACTTAAGGCATTATCTACCTTGTTACACTATCCCTTCTTATGCTTTATAGTAAAGGTAAAATACTACAATTATTACACCCATTTTATGTGCATATGACTCAACTTGTCTTCGTAATTAATAAAACTGAAGGCTTGGTTATCTGTATAGAACACAAACTCTTTAGGAAATAGATAGTACCTCCACTTCCTAAGTCCTTGGACAAGTGCATACAAATCTAACACATAGGATGAGTACCTCTTCTTAGCATCATTAATCTTTTCACTAGAAAATGCCACTAGTCTATAATATTGACTCTTAACTTCCCCCACTCCGATGTTACTTGCATCACACTCTATGGTAAAGAGTTTCTCAAAAATAGGAAGGACTAGTATAGGTTGTGAAGCTATCTTCTGTTTCAAAAATTCAAATCACTTCTTAGCTTCCATTTTTTATTGAAACTTAACTTTCATACCTACCTTAATTGTATCCAATATAGGAGCATAAATTTCCCTAAAAACCCTTATGAATTTCCTATAGAATTGAAGCAATCCATGGAAATTCCTAGACTCACTTATTGTCTTGGGAGTAATCTAATTTAAGAATTCTTCCACCTTTGATGAATCCATCTTCAAATCACCCTCTGAGACCAAAAAACCCATATAAACAAGCTCCTACTTCATAAAATCACATTTCTCCAAATTTATGGTTAGTTGTTCCTCTTGTAGCTTTTTAAGTACAATTTCCAAATGCTTAAGATAACCTTCTTTAATTTTGTTAAAAATCAAGATGTCTTCTATGTAATCAACTATAAATTTACCAATAAAATCCTTGTGGATGTCATTAATGAGTCTCACGAATGCGCTAGGAGAATCGGTGAGTCCAAATGGCATGACAAGCCATTCATAGAGGCCTTCAATAGTTTTGAACCTTCCATTCATCTCCCTCCCTTATTCTAATCCAGTGATAACCATTCGTGAGGTCTATTTTGGTGAATTATTGTGCACCCCCTAAATAATCCATAAGGTCTTCAATTCAAGGTATAGGAAACCTATACCTTATTTTAATTCTATTTATGGCTCTATAGTCCATACATATCCTTCATGTTCCTCCTTTCTTGGGTGGTATCATTGTTGGAACTACACATGGGATAATACTCTTCTTTATCAATCTATTATCGGGAAGTTCTTACACTTGTTTAGCCACTTCTTTATTCTTCTCAAAATTCATCTTATATGGAGATTTTTTGGGAAAATAATCCCATGGAATAGGGTTTATTTGATGCCCTATTTCTCTCCATGGTGGTAAATTTGTAGGGATTCCATTACTAATAATGTCCTTATATTGATTAAACAAAACTTGTACCTCTATAGATATGTCCACTATCTTATCTTTCTTATTGTATTTTGGTTGAACAATCACTATAAAACCAACTCTTTCTCCCTCTTTCATATTTCTCAAAAAATCCTTTTCACAAACTAATAACACATTAGGGCCTTTTATTTAACCCTATCCTCTTTCTCCTATTTACTATATCTTATGGTAACTCCATCTTTTTGGAAAGAGTAGGAATTATTTTTTCCATGATGGACTACTTTCCTGTCATAGTGCCATGGACTACCTAATAGTAGGTGGTATGCATCCATTAGAAAGATGTGATATAAAATATTGTCATTTTAGCCTCCTATGGTGAACTCCACCCAATTCTGTTCATTCACCAAAACATGTTATTGTTTGTTAAGCCAAGTAACCCTAAAAGGATCACTATGTGGAATTATCTACAACTTAAACATTCTTACTGCCTCCTCTAAGAATATATTATCTATGGGTCCTGAATCTACAAAAACCTTTCATACTATACCAATAATTTTGTAATTTATCCTAAGTAAGGATATTCTTTGGCTTGGCTCCTCCTTCACTAGTACTTTTATCAAAACCCTTCTAATCATTAAGTTCTCCATCCTCTGAGACTAAGCCCACCTCTAGTAATTTGACACTAGTAGTGTCCTCTTACACACAATTTATTCTCCTATCCCCTCCTTGGGATGAATAATATTTCTCAGGGAATCTATAGGCAACGTGGCCAACTTAATGATAGTTTTAGCATTTCATGGTGGAGAAGAAGGATCCTCTCCCTGACCTTGCTGACCTTCCTCTATTATTTATTCTAGATCCCCTTCCTCTATAGCTTCCTTTTCTATAGGAATTCCCACTTTTCTCTATAAATTGGATTCCCCTTGGGATATTTTTTCATTACTTCTTCCACCAAAACTTCCTCTATGACCCCTGTTGTCTCTTCCTCTACCTCTACCCCTATTACCTTCCTCAAACTTCTTCTTGATTTTTTACTCCACCTTGAGTGCCAATGGATAACACTTATGGACTATTTTTGGACTCAACAAATTGATCTCTTCTTAGATTCTCTATTTTAACCCATTCAAGTATCTAGCAACTTTGATACTTTCTTCTTCTATCACATTGGATCTTAGACACAACTTTTGGAACTCTTCTATTTAGTTTATCACATCTAGTTCTTTCTATCTCAAATTTTGTTTATTTCTATGGATTTGAATATCATAATAACCAGGTACATAGGTCTCTTAATCTTGGAAATAATGCCCTTCTAAGTAAAAATTGGATTCTTACCCTCCTTTTGCCTCTCCATGTGAAAAAACTTCCACTATGGTAGGCCAGGCCCTCTTAATCTTGATTTAGTCACCTTAACCTTTGTGCTTCACTCATGCCATCACATTCAAAGTGATTTTCCAAACCCTCTATCCATTAAATGACTAGATATGGTTCTATTTTTCCACTAAAAAGTGGTATTCCTTCTAGGGCATTTCCTCTCATGGCTTTTAAGGCTTTGACAAAGGGTTCCTCTGGGATCTCAGGGTCTAGTTTAGGTACTTCATCTTCCTATGCAACTCCCTTTCCCTTATCTTATTTTTCAATTTCATTAACACTCACTTCTTCAATCTTCACTTCTATCTCACCCAATTTTCTTTCTAATTGGGCTATCCTCTCTCTAAGTATCCTGTTATCGAATTCTTGGTCATCAACTTGCTAGGTCAACTCTATATTTGTCACCATGTTGGACTCTCCAATTGATTCCCTATCTGACATGAAACTTACACTAGCCCAAATCTTTAGGCTCTAATACCATTTTTAGAGGGAGGCTCCCTCCTTTAGAACTGCACTTAGTTTTTCACTAGTCCCTTAAAGAACTATTTAGGTTTTCTTTCTCACCTAAACAAACCCCTACTACCTTAGGAGGTATCAAATCAATTCCCTCCTATCCTCTCGGAGATCATCTATCAATTCCAAGTGATCATTCTTCTATTCCTTCATAACCTAATTCTATCCATACACCAATATTATTGAGTGATCCTTG
Source organism: Thuja plicata (assembly GCA_018584345.1). NCBI lineage: Eukaryota > Viridiplantae > Streptophyta > Pinopsida > Cupressales > Cupressaceae > Thuja > Thuja plicata. The sequence goes on along the minus strand of MU227643.1, from coordinate 2,872,378 downwards.
GCTCATTTCCCTAGATCACTTTCCAAAATTTCATTTTTTTAAGGGCTACAAACCTAGTAGGTCTCAATTATCCGTATTTTGAAGTTTTTGGGATTTCTTTCCCAAAACTCTCACACAACCCTCTAAACCAAATAGTGATTTAGGCACGCTTTGGGAAAACATTAAATATTTTTTTGTTCTTGTACCTCAGAATTTTTGTAAACTTCCAAACCCTAACTAGGATATTTTATGGGAAAATAAGCCAGTTTGGAAACTATCATTGCAAAATCCACTCCAATAGATTCACCAAACCTCCAACTAACAACCAAGGCTTTGCATGAACCTAATAAGAACACCCAAGTCATTGGATTCATTCATCTAATTGGCTCCTGCTATTTACACACCACTCTTACTCTGGCTTCCTTTTCATGCTATGGAAGAGCTCGCCTAGGGAAAGAGATTAAAAATCACAAACAACACTTCTAGAATCCTACAAATAAGAAAAATACTATATAAAGACTCCATTATATTTCACCAAAGGGTCAAGTTCTTTCGACTGTGGGAACTGTAGCTAGAGCCATTTTAATCATAGTTTAATATTCTCTATTTAATATGGCCAACCATGTGAAGGTGGAAGCTTATTTATCCCCTCCCCTCTTTAATATCACTCTAAATTATACATTAATGTCTCACATTGTTTAATCCATTAATGAAACATAAAATTCAATAATTATCATGTTACTTTCATTAGAACATAACATTCATTAAATTTATTAATATTCATTAACACATATCATTTATTAACATTAATTAACACATAATATTCATCAACATTCATTACCATTCATTAAAACATAATTAATTTCATTAACACATAAAATCCACTTGTTAACAAATAATAAGATTAAAATCATTTTTTTATTTTTATTTATTTTTAAGCTTCCATGTAAATTCTAAGTGGAGCATAAATTTCTTCATCATTTATCCCCTCTTTATTTTTTTTTGCCCTCTTCTCATGATCTAGTTAATGTATGCCTTTTCCTTTACTCATGATGAGGACACAAATGAAAAAGGGGGTCTGCAGCAATAAACAAATGGGTTAAATTCATAAGTTGTATTATTATTGTTAAAAGTATTTCATTAATTAAAAGAACATTACATGGGTGTTTTTTCACCTGATGGGCCCACATTTTCTTCCTAGTCATTTTGTCTTGGCTCCTCCTCATCATCCTAAACATCCTCTAAATCCTCTCAAGTTGAAAACAAAAGGTTACATTAATCAATACACCAATTACAATTAAATTTTTTAAAATTAATAACAATGGTCCTCTTTACTTGGTGGGGGCACATCATATTCCTGATATCGTCTACCCTGATCATGCTCAACTTGGTCACCACGGTCTACATTTTTCCAAATATAAACAAAAAGGGTTACATTAACTACTACACTAATTTTTGGTTCAAAAATAGGGAAGTACAGTGTGAAAGAAGGCTACATGACCGCATCTAGGCATCAACTGAGACATAAAGCTTAATGCTAGTTTTTTTCATAGTTTTTGTCCAACTTTGTCATTACTTTGTTAAATAGGTTGACTTCAAGTTATTGGCAAGAGCTACAAGGCTCCATTTTTGCTTTGTTTTTTAGCTGCCTCTTTTGGACAATTATCTCTAGAATGTGGTTAATTTTCACTTTTTAGTCTACTATATTATTATATTAATACAAACTTTTCGGCTTTGGCCCCTTATTGATAAAAAAAATTACTACGCCAATTTCAATTTAAGATGTTTAATTCTATTAATAATTACATAAAACAATTTGTAAAGTAAATGAATACCTCCAATACTAGGATGCACCTTCATTATGTGCAGGTTGTGTTCCATGATTAGCAGGATGGAATCCAATGTCATGCACATTGTTATCATTGATTTCTTATTTAAAACAAATATAGTCACTTTATGTTGAAAATTAACATCAAATAGATTATTTCTCAAGTATTCAATTTTAAATACATTTCATTTATCTTAGTTACCTATGTGAGGGATGCACTAGAATATTATTTTTTCCAACTCAATTCTCTTAGGCGTTTAGGCACAGCTACATAGCCTTGCTGGAAGCTAATATTCTAGTCATCATTTGTGTATGTTGTATTGAATTCAGAGCCCTACATTTTTTCTTAATATGAATAAATTTTCATGTATTATTTGTAATTTATTATTTTGATGTGATATTTCATTTACTGATAGTTACAATTTGTGCGGAAATTTTTATATAACCACCAAAGCTAAGTTTGTGTTTCCCATACTTTTCTTGTCTTGCCTTAGTTTCCTTTGATGTGTCGAGCAGTCTATTAAAAGTTTGAAATATGTTAGATTATATAACTATAAAGAGTAATTAGTACATAATTACATTATTAATAGTATCACATACCTTTTTCTGTCTGTTTGTGTATTTCCTTTTTTTCCTTTCAACTGTCTCCTTTGCATCCAAAATTAGGTCCTTCCACTCCCTCTCTAGAATCATGGGGGGACACTCATAATTTTTTTATTCTCTAAATGTGTCCTATATTGGTCCCTCATACACTTTAGTTATATGCCAGCTTTGTCAAGGACCTTGTTTTTCAAATGTGTTATTTCCGAACAACCCAATGATATAGTTTGTGAGTTCATCTTTTAACTTTTTTTCTTGATCATTCCACATTTTACGTATGGTGGGCCCATAGATCTCAAAATCAATTTCATTGAAATTTTTATCTCCAATGCAATTTCATTGAGATTTTTATTAAAAATATCATTTCCTACCAAAAAAATATAATAAGTGACCAATGATCAAATTACAATTAGACTGTATATAATAATAATTTTAAGGTATCTCGAACCTTCTCTAGCTTTAAGGGAAGAATCTCTATGCTCACCACTGATGTGGGCCGCAATATTCCCATACTAGAAATATGGGAAGTTTTAGGAAATGATGGTATTGTATCACCACTAGTCGCCTCTGCATCCTCATGTACATGTTCTGCTGTAGAAAATGAATCCACTATGAAATGCCCCAAGAAAGAACACTTCAAGGGAAATAAACTAATAAAAAGAGAGAGAAAAAGAGGGATCTACCAAGTATAGGGTCAGTATGATGTGAACTAGTGTATTTTTGCATGTTTCATGTTGCCAAAATTGCAGTTGGAAATATAAGTGTGGATAATGACCTTGGATGAGATGGCGTTTGTAGAGGAATGTGGACATCACCTAAAGAATAATACATTAAATATACAAAACATTAAATATATGTGCAATAAAACATTAACAAATAAGAGGAGAAAATCATGTAATAGATCCTATGAAAATTAAAAAAGTATTGTAATTATAAATTTATAGTCCATTGGGACATGGTTTGAAGTTCTATATCAAAATATGAGGATAAAAGGAGCTAAAATGCAATACTGCTCAAAAGTTCCACATAGTGCAATGTTGCAAAAATGCAATTTTGCATCATTTGCACAAAATTTTCTCATTATTGGTTAGAGGGGAGATGAACAATTTGTAACTTCCATGAACCTTGTAAAAAAAATAAATTGGTCAAGTATAGTTATGAGACTCCAGTCTTGAGGTTGCATTTCAAGGTTTAAGCAATTGCAACTCTGACTGTCATGGAGACCATGCACGAGGATAGTCATGGGTTTTAATGAACATGGTAAATGAAAGAACATGTACAAAGAGTGAGAAAGGAGAATGAAGGGTAGTCTCCATTAGCATGAAATTTAACATATTTCATAATAAAGAATAATCCAGTTTTAGTTGTTTTGTATTAGACTGTATGAATAGTAATCATGTTTTTTCTTAGATTTTTATAAATTTGTGGATATTTTTATGCATTATGACTTATAATGGTTTGATAGGAATTTAGGGACATTGATGTTGTGACCTATTTGTTACTATCTTTTTTCAAAGACTAATGTATGGTATAACGTATGTAAGATTGTATAAGTGTTTGTGGATTGAATAACTTTAGTTGTAGATTGAATAATGAATGGAGACCTTGAGTATAATTTTCTTGATGAGTGATATTATTGGAAGTATTTATGAAACCTAATATTTGGTTGAAGTTACCTCTTATTTGCAACCTATGTTGAAGGGTTAAATGGATCTATGGGATCCTCATGGGAATCTCTTAGATGCTCTGTATTAGTGACCCAATCCATAATTAATGATGAAAATAGTGGTTTTAGAAAGATGAATGAATGAACCTCAAGGATCAATAGCTATCCAAATTGATACAATATATTTTTCCTAGAGGATTTCAAAGGTTTCCTCAAGAGGAAAAACAAATCATTATATAAAGTCTTACTACCATGGGAAGAAATGATATTATGAGTAGTTTTAATGTATAGAACATGGTCATCACCTAAAATATGTGGAGTACCCTGATCATGGCCACTAGCTTGATAGGGGAGCAAGAATTCTTGTAAAAACAACAAGTACATATTTTAGTTCATGATATAAAAGAGTATAAAATATAAACCATTATTGAACTTATGTTATAATTAAATATTTCATTACTTTTCACTTGTAATTTTTGTGCTCTCTACATAAATTGTTGTACCCTCTCTTTTATCTCATCAGTTTGAGAGTTTATGTATGCCAAAGTAGGAATTTATCTATTAATTATTTTTCATCTTTTTCATCATCCGACAGGGTTTGTGGAATATGAAATATCATCATCACACAATAGTAAGTCCAAATTTGTATAGATGTCCTCAGGTATTGTAGGTGCCTTTAACTTCCCTGAGCATCCATCTATGATAAGAATATTAATAGCATTATCAACATTAATCCAAAACCATAAATAAAAGAACATAATAATATAACATTTTGCTTCTATCTTATTTGTACAACTACAATGAGGTTTACCTTCTACAAAAAATGGTTGGGAGCTACATCCATGTCTATGCTATGTGTTTGATTAATGTCGCCCTATGTTAAAGATTAAATATAAAAAACATTATCAAAATGAAACTAATAGATCTAGCAAAAAAACTTAATAATAAAATGGTATATTAGAGTCATTAATTTGAGGTTGGTTTAAATTTTTTATAGTACGTACTACCCCAATGATAGTAGCTTCTTTTCATTATCTATGTCATTCAAATTGTAACCGATTACTAGCTCTTCCCCTACAGTTATTGATTTTATCGCACATACAAATACATGATTTCCCTTGCGCACCTCAAATATGTAATTGGGTTTCTTATTAATTGACCCAAGTCATGTAGTATTTATAAAACATGCAATATTAATTTTTTTATTTGGCATTTTTTCCATGTTTAAGCCACTCTTTTACTATGATCATTATCTTTTTGTTGCATATAATTTTTTGAGAGTTCATACCTACACATAATTTTTTATATCGAACAATCTGCATCCAATTTTTGTAATTATAACAAGGTTTGATATACTCCATCAATTCATAAATTTTTTTTACCATACCTTTATTCCATCCATGGAAAATAGGCCCAAACCATGTTATGATGATGGTGTTATGCAATATATCCACTTGTTAACACAAAAATCAGTGTTCACTGCAGGAATTTCTTTGCATACCCATTGTTTATGTATATGTTTGTAACTCAAGGGAACCTTGATGTCGCTTCTATTCTCATCAGCATAAGAACATTACCCCCTTTGAGAAATAAAAAATTCCATGTGTTTATTGAATTTTCTTCTAATCTTTTAACATCTAGTTGATCTCCCTCTTTTATAAATACTACATGTCTCACTTTCATCTTCTATTCTTGAATTTCCCTCCCTTGAGGAACACACATATAGAAAATACCTATTTAGCGGTACTTGCACTCCATGAAAATAGGGCCCTCGAATGGATGGATCCTCTACTATTACTCCTTAATCATGAATTTTTATGTATTTTCATGCCCTTAAGCACTCCGACTTCAAAAGTTGACCATCACATGTATTATATATCTCAATCCTACATTCTTAAGCACAAATTACAATGGTTCACCATATGTTGTTGATATTTTTCAAATGGGGGTAATGTTGATGAAGAAGTCGGCCTTAAATTTGATATTGAGATTAAAATTTGAAGAATCCAAAATGAGCCCTCATGTGTTGATAAATATATTATATTTTCTTCTAATGTCAAGGTTTGAAAAACTGATCAAGTTTGTTTTCCTAGTAATTTTTAAAAAAATAAGTGTTTTGACAAAATATTGATGACATGTAACTGATGGAATGTTTGATAATGTTAAGTTGAAGATGATGCAAGAAATTAAATAACTTAATGGTTTGTATTGTCATTGATGTCAACTTGATATCATCTATATGGTCATATACATAATGCCAAAGACTTCAGAGAATCAATGGAATAAAGGTTATGCTTTCAGAAATGCATAAAAGTCAAGTATTCACAAAGTGACAGACTACACCGGCAGAGAGCACACCATCGGTAAAGACAGAGATAAAGTCACAGTGATGCTCGAGAAGCAGAAGACAGTCTTTATCAATGAAGAAAAATCAAAGGATGCCCGATGAGCTAAAAATAGTGTTGCCCGACAAGCAAGATCCAATGATGCCCAATGGACGGAGATCCTGAAGCTAACTGAAGTGACACCGATGGAACTGACAGTTGTCACCGGTGACGAACTCCAGATTTGACCGACAAAACAGAGAAATTAGAAAATGACAAAATATCTAGCTGGTAGAGCTAAAGAATAGACTTAACTGGTTGTTTGATTTGTTTTAATCAACCATAGTCAAGTAAATGATTTGTACAGTTGTCAAGAAGATAACTACGAGATAAAATAGGAGTTAAAGCCACAAATCAATTTGGTTGGATTGTTTTTCATGCCAAGAATCAAGAATCAAGAACCTAGAATTAAGGGATATCATGTCTATTTAAGAGACAAGCATAATTCATTCCCACAAGCAAGCAATTAGATACACAGGGGAGTGAACTGATAGAAGATGCTAAAGAGAAACTGATGAAGGATAAACTTCATGTAGTCTTTATCAATCAAGCTAAGGGAGAGCTAAATAATTCTGCAGACACCAATGAATAGAAAAGCACAACATCACATAGCAGAAAGAGTTAAGTACAAAGGAATTGAATTGATACATTGATCAGAAAGATATTGTAAGTAAATAGATCTAAAAATCTGCAATTCAGTTGCACTAGAAACAAGTCATTTTGTTTCAGTTTAACCATTGAAGCATTAAGTCTCTTAAAAGAGTAGGAATTAATAGTCTTTTCTAATTGAGGTATATCCTAATAGATTACCAAAAGGTTGACTCATGATGGTAGCATCAGTCTTACCTAAAGCCTATTGACAGTCTAAGAAGGAGGTTGATTCAAGGATGGTAGTAAGATTAGCATAAATCCTATTGACAGTCATGAGACTGATTCAAGGATGGTAGCATAGATGCCAGATACTAAGTGGAAACCTATGTATAAAAATCCTCTAACAAGGTTGCACTTAACCATGTTTTTGTAACCTTTAACAGGGTTGGCTCCTAACAGGGCTCACTTTAGAAGGGTGAAAATTTAGGGTACCATTCCCAGTGGTTTTTCCCTTAACAGGGTTTCCATGTTAAAATACTTGTGTTATATGTGTATGGTTCATTACTTTATTGTTTTACATTCTACATATGCATTTATGGATTGAATGGTATACCCTGCATATTTACTGAGTATCGATAAATATAGTTTACTGCTTATCGGTTATTAAGGAGAATAAGGATAGACAAGGTAAACCGACAGCTAGTTATTTGTTTCAAGTATTTCAAAAGCATGCATCTTGTAGGGACTTAATAATTGGAGAAGTATTGATTGGTGGATTAAATTGGATAAATTTTTGAGGCCACTGATTCACCCCCCCCCCCTCTCAGTT
>MU227643.1:2848709-2862308 GCA_018584345.1 Thuja plicata | reverse complement strand
TAAGAAAGGACTCAAAGAAGACTCCTTATGAGCTATGGTATGGTAAAACACCCAATGTAAGTTACTTCAAAATTTTTGGCAGTCAATGTTATGTCTTAAAAGATCAAAGAAATGGAAAGCTAGATGCTAAAAGTGATGAAAGTATTTTTCTAGGGTATTCTACCAAAAGCAAAGCTTTTAAATGTCTAATCAAGGCTTCTAACAAAATAGTTGAAAGAGAAAATGTAAAGATTGATGAATTTGTAGAAAAGAATGAGCTAGAAAGCACAAAAGAACCAGAGGACTACAACAAGTTTGTATACAATGAAGAATCCATAACTCTACCCAAGCAACAGTGCATAAATCTAGAACAACAGAATGTTGTAACCAACGGTCAGAATGCTGTTATCGACAGTTAGGATAATAATGTGCAAGGTAATGAAGATCAAGCTGATATGCAAAGAGCTATACCTATACTTGCAAGATATGGAAGAAGGAACCATCCAGAGGACCAGATTATAGGAGATAAGAAAACTAGTACAAGAACACGGAGTAAGTCTTTAAACTCAAATTGCTTAATTTGTGAGTTTGAACTAGAGTCTATCAATGCTGCACTAGATAATGAAGAATGGATAAGTGCTATGAATGATGAGATTGAACAAATTGAAAAGAATAAGACATGGTAACTTGTGCCAAGACTAGATGACAAGAATGTCATCGATAAAAAATGGATATTCAGGAACAAACTGAATGAGAATGGAGAAGTCACAAGGAACAAAGCAAGACTAGTATGCAAGAGGTATGCACAAGAGGAAGGTATAGACTATGGAGAAACCTTTGCACCTGTTGCTAGGCTAGAAGGAGTAAGAATTCTACTTTCTTATGCTGCATACAAAGGATTCAAAGTATATCAAATGGACGTCAAGTTAGCATTCCTAAATGGAATACTTGAAGAAGAGGTATATATTGAGTAAACAGAAGGGTTCGCGGATACAGACAAGAGGAACATGGTATGTAGAATTCAAAAATCCTTGTATGGATTAAAACAAGCTCCCAAAGCCTGGTATGAATGAATTCATTCCTATCTAATAAGTATTAGATTCATAAGGACTAGTGAAAATAGTAATCTTTATTTAAAACAAGATACCAATGCTAACACTTTGATTGCTAAAATATTTGTTGATGACATCATATTTTGAGGCAATGATATGCTATGCAAATCATTTGCTAAAGAGATGAGCAAAGAGTTTGAGATGTCTATGTTTGGAGAGATCAAGTTCTTTCTTGGTCTACAGATCATTCAACAAAGTGAAGGTATTTTCATTACACAGTCCAAATACATCAAAGAAGTCTTGGAAATATTCAAGATGGAAGATTTCAAACTTGTTGGAGCACTGATGGCTACTGGATGCAAATTAAAAAAGGAAGACAAGACAACAGAGGTAAATAAGGATCTATACAGATCAATGATAGGGAAAATCATGTATGTTGTACACACTAGACCAGATATTGCACATGCAATAGGAATTGTTGCTAGATTTTCTGCTAACCCCAGGGAATCACATATAACTAGTGTGAAAATAATTCTAAGATATCTAAAGAATACTGAGGAATTTGGCCTATGGTATAAAAGAGAAGGAAAATTTGAATTGAAAGTGTTTACCGATGCTGATTGGGCTGGAAATATTGATGACCAGAAGAGCACAACTGGAGGAGCATTGTTTATGGGTGACAGACTTGTCACATGGATTAGCAAGAAGCAAGGATGCATCTCTTAGTCAACTGCAGAAGCAGAATATGTTGATGCTGCTACAAACTGCTCAAATATTGCATGGATCAAACAGTTGCTGGAAGGTATGCATATGAAGATCATAGAACTAGTAGTTATCTATTGTGATAACACCAGTGCAATAAATATCTCCAAGAATCCAGTCATGCATGAAAAGACTAAACACATTGCCATCAAGTATTCATTATTTAAGAGAACAAGTTCAAGAAAAGGAGGTGATACTTGAATATGTGCAATCAAAATAACAATTGGCTAATATCTTCACCAAGCCACTGCCCAAGGATACATTTGAGTACCAAATAAAAATAATAGGGGTCAAACCCATGTTTAACATTCAATAAAAGGATTGGATGCTACATCAGCCATATATTATTAGAATATCATTCATGATTGATGCAAGCAGAAGTTGAACTTCAAAGCTACATCTATATACAGAGAGGTATATATCAGAACCAGAGCACCAGAATAGATTGTTATATTGATGATGGATAAGGGAAATTCAAGGAATATATTATGGATAGAAGACATTGTGTGACGACATGTCAGATATTTGTAAAAATATTTATTTGGCATTAATGTCAAAGGGAGAGAATGTATCCATATTATCATCAGAACCTATTCATTATCAGATTACTCCAAACAGGGAGAGATCATATCCAAAGGGAGAGAATTTGTATAAAAGTTGCAAATAAAAGACAAAGACATCAAAGAAGCAGAATAGTCAAAGAGGACACAACACATCAGAAGAAGAAACAAGAAAGCTGCAAGAATCAAATCTGAGCTAATACAGAGCTCACCAACAGTCAAACATTTTATCAGTTATCAAAACAAACTATTTGGTAATTTGATGAATCTCAAAAATTATATTTCATATTGTATTAAAAATAGTATAGTATGTTTCCATCAATGCCAAAGGGAGAGATTGATGACATGTAACTGATTGAATGTTTGATAATGTTAAGTTGAAGATGATGCAAGACATTAAATCAATTAATGGTTTGTATTGTCATTGATGTCAACTTGATATCATCTATATGGTCATGTACATAATGCCAAAGACTTCAAAGAATCAATGGAATAAAGGTTATGCTTTTAGAAATGCATAAAAGATAAGTATTCACTAAGTGACAGACTACACCGGCGGAGTGCACACCATCGGTAAAGACAAAGATAAAGTCGCAGTGGTGTGCGATGAGCAGAAGATAGTATTTCCTAACAAAGCAAAATCAAAGGTTTCTCGATGAACTAAAAATAGTGTTTCTCCATGAGAAAGATCCAATGATGCTTGACGAATGGAGATCCTGAAGCTAACTAAAGTGACACTGACAAAAGTGGCGATTGTCACTGGTGATGAACTGCAGAGTTGACCGACAGAACAGAGAAATTAGAAAATGAAAAAATATCTAGCTGGTAGAGCTAAAGGATAGACTTAACTGGTTGTTTGATTTGTTTTAATTGACCACAATTAAGTAAATGATTTGTACAGTTGGCAAGAAGATAACTACGACATAAAATAGGAGTTAAAGCCGTAAATCAATTTGGCTAGATTGTTTTTCACGCCAAGAATAAAGAATCAATAACCTAGAATTAAGGGATATCATGTCTATTTAAGAGACAAGCATAAATCATTCCCATAAGCAAGCAATCAGATACATGGGGGAGTGAACTGATAGAAGATGCTGAAGAGAAACTAATGAAGGATAAACTTTATGCAATCCTAATCAATCAAGCTAAGGGAGAGCTAAAGAATTCTGCACACACCGACTAACAGAAAAGCACAACATCACAGAATAGAAAGAGTTAAGTACAAAGGAATTGAATTGATACATTGATCAGAAAGATATTGTAAGTAAATAGATCTAAAAATCTGCAATTCAATTGCATTAGAAATGGGTCATTTTGTTTCAGTTTAACCATTGAAGCATTATGTCTCTTAACAGAGTAGGACTTAACATTCTTTTGTAATTGAGGTATGTCCTAATAGATTACTAGAAGGTTGACTCATGATAGTAGCATTGGTCTTACCTAAATCCTATTGACAGTCTAAGAATGAGGCTGATTCAAGGATGGTAGTAAGATTAGCATAAAGCCTATTGACAGTCATGAGACTGATTCAAGGATGGTAGCATAGATGCCAAATACTAAGTGACAACCTATGTATAAAAATCCTCTGACAAGGTTGCACTTAACCATGTGTTTGTAACCTTTAACAGGGTTGGCTCGTAACAGGGCTCACTTTAGAAGAGTGAAAATTTGGGGTACCGATCCCGGTGATTTTTCTCTTAACAGGGTTTCCACGTTAAAATCGTTGTGTTATATGTGTATGTTTCATTACTTTATTGTTTTAAATTCTACATATGCATTTATGGATTGACGGGTATACTCTGAATATTTACTGAGTATCGATAAATATAATTTATTGCTTATCGGTTATCAAGGAGAATAAGGATAGACAAGGTAAACCGTCAGACAGTTATTTGTTTCAATTATTTCAAAGGCATGCATCTTTTAGGGACTTAATAATTTGAGAAGTATTGATTGGTGGATTAAATTGGATAAATTTTAGAGGTCACTGATTCACCCCCCCTCTCACTTATTACTAATAAATATTGTTGCTGAAACCTGACTTATTATTAAATGACTCCAAGATGGGTGTAAAAAGAAAGAAAGAAAATAATAAATGGTTTCTATAAGGTGAATTGACTTATACCTATCAATCCATGCATTGTGAAAGATACTTTTCAAAGGGGTTCAGGTTCAAGCACATGCAATTCATTTATCTTATGTTAGCTAAAAATTCTATTCACATCTTTAAATTGGTACTTACCTAGTTGAATGAAAAAAAAATACATAATTGTTCTGACCATTTTCCTGCAATATTTATAATTTAATGTGGGTGATTATGAAACAAAAATATGTCTGGAACAATCATTTCAAACATTATGTGGTCCCTCATTATTAGCATCCATGGAGGAATGTTATATTGATAACAAAAATAGACCACACTGAGTAAATAGATCTCTGCTCTCTAAAAGGATTGACACTATCTACTGCCAATGAAAGCTTGAGATTATGAGGTTCTTCTTTAAAGTGTGGTCACTTTTTCTCTATGTCCATAAATGAAGAACCATCCATAGGAATTCAAGTAATTTCATCTTAGCTTCTATTGCATGCATGGTAATCCTTAAATTGTACCAAGCTAGTGCACCTAAGTAATCATTGCAAACGTGAAATTATGGGAATATAATGAAAAACCTTGCAAGGCACCTTTTTCAGTTGATCTATTAAATATCTACTGATATGACATTCAAGGCATTATGTTACAAACTCATTTTTTTTATGATATATAATCTAATCATTGGGACATGCATCTATTTCTTAATACACCATTCCAATATCTATCAAAATGATAGATATGTTGGCAAGTTGACTCTCAAGGATAATATGACTTATTTTTTGTTTTCATTATGGCAACAAAGTCATATGAAGTTTTGACAGAAAACTATGAAGTGAAAATTGACTAAGTATAGAAGACAGAACATAAGAGTGATTTACAGTCGATCAGAGCACCAACGCACGTGCGTACGATCACATCAGGATATGTGCATTCAGAATTAAGTTCTATGATATGTTTGTGTTCTTTCCCTAGACACACATGGTTAGATATGTCAGTACAGATAAGTTATAGCAAGAACAATGATACTAGTAGTTCACAAAAGAGAGTATGAAGCCGAATTTAGTTTTTGGATCAACGTATAATATTTTATTGTGTACAGGCCAAGCGCCTATTATAGTATGTTTGTTATCATTTCTTAATTACTATTGAAAACAAACTTAAGCCAATGTGTTTGGAAGCATTGTGTATTTTGTTTTTGGGCCGACTATAGTCTTGTTTTGGGTCGTATCTATTCAGGCATGAACATATATATATATATATATATATATATATATATATATATATGTAATGAAAAGGTATATTAGAAGTGTCCCAAAGATATGCAGAGCAGAGATATAAAATAATAGTATAAGATGTTAGAATGAGATAAAGCTCTTGAAGAGTATAAGAGCATCAGTGCATAATTGGAACTGATCAGACAAGTGTGTCACATACAACATTTCACTTTTGTATATAGTGTATATCTATTATCAAGGAGGTTGTAGCCTTCATCCTATTGACCAGTAAGATTCTTGGACACTGAGTCCTCACCCCTAACAAGGTTATTGGTAAAAGACTCCTAACAGGGTCAAACCCTTAACTAGGTCATTGTACTCACATTGTAAAAATTGCTCCTAATAGGGTAATGGAACTTTAACAGGTTCATTATACTAGTGCAATCTTTGTGGATACTAATTCCCAACAGGGTTTTCCTCTGATCAAGGTTCCCCCATAATCATATAATGTGTTATGTGTTCTTGTATTAAGATTCAATTGATTTATATTTGGTTTATGTTTAAAGTTGATGAAATATAATAAATAAACAAACACTAATTCACCCCCCCCCCTCTCAGTGTTTCTAACAATTGGTATCAGAGCTCTGGTCCCCGGTAAGAAATTTTAACCACTTGAGGAGATCATGGATTCAACAGAAGCAAAATATCTAAAAAATAATCTTAAAGAAGCCCTTGAAGATCTAGACAGATCTAAAAAATAAAATGAAGAACTAAAACTAAAGGTTGATGGCTCTCAAATGCTTATCAAGAAATTAAGGAAAGATCTGAAAGACGGCTCTACCAATGATTTTGGAAAAATGGTCAAGAAACTAAATGAAGAGAACATGTCTTTAAAAGATAAAATTGAAGACCTGAATGAACAACTTATAGATATCTTAACATCTATTGAAGAGAAGGCCAAAGAAAATAAACAGTTAGATGAAGAACTCATGCAAGCTAATATGAAAATCTTGGAGTTGGAAAACATCAAGAATAAGATTAAATTTGAATTATCAGGAGCAAAAGACAAGATAGATAAAATACACACAAGTTTTGATCTAATTCAATCACAAATTTATGCACAAAAGCTAAAAGGTGATACCACTGGTATGGGATATAGTATAGCTTAAATTGAAATCAATTCAATACAAGAAAGAAAAAAATCAGAAGAGACATCCACTGAAGTAAAGAAAATTGAGATTATTGCAGAGGCTAAAACTAAACCACCTAAAGATGAACCCAAGAAAGTTAATAGAACTTGTTATGCTTGTAACAAGCATGGACACTTGGCAAGACACTGTAAAGAGGTAAGACCTTTCAATGGTTATTGTTACTCCTGTAATAAGTTGGTCACAGGGCTATACATTGTACAAAAAATCAAAGAATTCAGTCACAACAGAAGCAAAGAAATGTGACTCAATATAATCAAAGAAATTAGCTTCAAAGTTACTTGCAGAACATTACATGTCAGATATGTAATTATAATGGACACATAGCCAAGCAGTGCAACATGATGAATAATAAAATTAGACCTCCTATCATTTTTCACTCATGTGGAAAAGCTGGACACATCTCAAGGTTTTGCAGGTCAAGAGAACAAAGATAAGAGAATCCTAAAAAGTCTCTATTTGAAGAATTAGGAGAAGTCAAGGTCATACAAGCCAAAACTGATTCAGATAAAATTTGGGTTGAAGTAAAGAAGGGTAATGAAGAGAACAAGGTAGTAGATGCATCCACAGTGGACGCACCTTCTACTTCTATTTAATTTACCTTCTTGGTCTTAAGGGGGAGCTATTCTATCTCTAAACCCCTGCGTGGCTAGTATACTCACCTTCAAGTATGCACTTTTAAATTCATTTCAGTGATAACAAGATAAAGCAGTCTTCATTCACGCATTGTCTATACTACATTCTAAATAAAGTTTGAAAGTCTCAGTGAAAGCACGTTTGGCATATAGCATTAATTGTAGAAAAAATTTATATAAATTAGTGGATTGATTGTTTATCTTTATTATTTACATCTGAGATCATAAAATTTGTAGAGCACGGGAGCACTAAGCATCAAAGCATTCAAAGTTGTCGATTTGATCAGTTTGTGAACAGATTGCAAGTTTAAATGAAACCCTAGCAGTCACATCATTTTGAATTGCAGTGGAACCCTATTTAGTCAATCAACAAGTGAGTATGACAACCCCTATAGTCTTTGACATTATTGAAAGGAAGAGATTTGTCTTTAAAAAGAATCCATTTAATTCTATTCTAGATGATGTAGAAGGGGCATTTTATAAGACTCTGCTAGGAGTCGTACACACGGAATACATTCATGCTTACATCTAATGTAAGAAGGAAACCATTGAGGACAACAACATAGCAACTCTTATAGCCTCAATGATGAAACCAAACTATTCATTCAAGGTTGAATACATGCATCTCACTGATAACCCTATCTTTGAGTATTCTAATGCACATAACTTTTATGAGCCAGAATGGGTGAAAATCCTATTGAGTAGAATACATGATGATCTCTATTGGATTGGTAAATTTCTCATTTGTGTTATTGTAGACCTAATTCATGACATGATTGGACTTCCTAAGATAGGACTAGTTCTTCCAACTGGTAAAGATGTGAAAAAGCAGGTTGAATAAGCATGTTTATCCAGAAGTTGTAGGCATGGTATGACAGTTGATCCCATTAAGGAAGATGACATAAAATTGGTCACCATGATACTAGGTTACAAATCTCAGTACGCACGCAGACTAAATAGTGTATCTGTAGCTACTATCTTGGCAGTAGTAAAGATGGTGAAAGATAATACTCAGTATAATCTATGTGAGATATTTCGCACTCAATTGATTGACAACATTTGAGCTATTAAGCATGAAAAGAGAAAGATATTCAAGTTTGGATCATTAATCATCTATCTCTACTTCCACATAGTACGTTAAGTTTCCAATCTTTACCTAGATAGGAGTAAACCTACTATGTCTCAAATATCACTCAAGGCTACATGAGAGAGTAGCGTGAAGGATTCTATGGACATGGATGTCAAAAATTTTAGGATCAAAATGTAGAAAAGGTTTAGGATGCCAGAAAAGATATTTGATGAGAAAAAAGATACTATATGCTTTATGGTAGAAACTGACTGTACTTGCATGGAGGCTATGGAGCCTAGAACCAAATAGATTCATCCACTTGTCTATGAAGTTGAAGAACACATGTTGGAAGGATATGCACAAGTTATTTTGTCTGTGCCCTAAGGTCCAAATGAACCAAGATGGGGAACATACAGAGAAAAGATAAATCAAGTTGATTCTATCTTATACAGTGCTAAAAAAAAAAGGAAGGCATCAAGGATTACCTCAAATATCCTAAAAGTTCATGGGGTTACACAAGAAGAACTAGACAGAGCTAGGGAAGCTAAGATTTCTAAATAACTTGAGAAAACTCCCACAAAAGTAAAAATGGAAAAGTATGATGATATCCCTAAGAAGAAGAAGAAGAAATTTGATGAAGGTACATCTGTGCCATCAACCACCATTGATCTAGAATCCTCTCCACCTTCTATACCCAATACGTTAACCAAAAGGAAGAAGCAAGTTCCTACAAGTCATCCATCCTCAAGGATGAAAAGGAGCAAGGTAAAGAACACTCAAGCCCCTCTTGAGGTAGGATTTAGACCTAGTCTTACAGTCCTAAAGAACAAAATTGTTAATGAAGGAAGACTAGAATCTATCAAGAATGTCTATGACAAATACCAAGAGATAGACAAATCAGAAATTCATTCTATGATCATCTCTCACATGACTAAGTTAAAAAAGATAGTATTGGAACTTAAAACAGTCATACCAGACAAAGTATCAAACATACTGGACCTATTAAAGAGGCAAGAAATTCAAGAAGATATGAGGATAAGAGAAGAAACATTAGAAAGTCTTCTCCCTATTTTGTCATATGATGAGAAAGCTATATTTTTGGATTTAGTAAAACCTCATCTCAAAACCAAAACTAGAACACTTCATATCATGAATAAAGAGTATGATCTGATTGGAAAAGAGACTCAAAAAGCATTTGAGCGGGTATTTCTGGATAGACATATGTATCCATCAATGGTGCCTATAGCAAAGGTAACTCTAGTTCCTCCCAAATAGGTTATAGAAACACTGATTCAAAATGCACCTAAGATAGGTCCATAGGTCTCAGCACCCTCAGTTTCAATAGCTTCTGATACAGTCAAAGATTCAGGAGAAACTATTGTGATTGATGATATCAAGATATCCATAACCACTTCTAACAATGATATCGAAAAATTTGAAAAAGCATTTGTAAGCACTAAAGAGACAAAGGAGGTATGCACTGATGACACATCTTTACAACAAGATGAAGTTCCCTCTAGAGATTCAATAGATTTGAATAAAGAGGAAGACAATCAAACACTAGTTATGGAGATCCCAATAAAAAGTGAATGTATGGATACTAGTCAAAATACTATATTCACCGCATCCATTCAACCATCAACTTCATTGTTTTCAAGTTTAATTCCTGACTTAGCAAGTCTAGATGCATCAGGAGAAGAATACTTGATCAAGATCAATGTCCTAACCATGGAAAAAGCTAAAGAGAAACAAGTTTTGAGAAACCCTCTCTTTTTGGAGTCAGTGAACATTCTGAATGACCTAGTGCCTGCAGATAAGAAAGTGGCTAAGATTTAGTCAGTTGATGATGTAGATAGCATCCTAACAAGCTTCAAGGCACACTTTACAAGTTTAGTAGACTCAGCTACTAAAACTGCAAATGAAGAGTATAAAAAGGAAAGATTGAATGAATTAAGTGAAATTCACTTCAGAGCACATCAAAAAGATTGAGGAAGCTGACATCTTTGTTGAAAGTGTTAGAAAATCAATTGAAACATCCTCAAAAGATATTAATGTATGCAATAATATCTATCAAGGTCAGTTGGACAAGATTGAAAAGGCAAAGTTTGAGATCAAAAAGATAAGAATCAGGCAGACTCAACTGAGAAATGAACTGTCGCCCTCTCTAGCTATCTTGAATGAGAAAATCAAACAGATAGATACAAAAATTACTACATATGATTAGGGTCCCTGCATGGATTTGACCAAAATGGAAAATCTTACATATTCTTTATGTGCCCATCTTCAAACAGTTGATGCACTAAAGGCATTCTAGCAGCAAGAGATCAAGAATCTGCAGATAGCTTATCCAGATGTATACTCAGAGTAAGTACTCAAGGACTTACAATTTTGGACACCTTTGTCATTAATGTCAAAGGGGGAGTAATGTATATAAGTAATATATGTATATATGGGGAGTACTATATGTATATGTTAAAAGGTATAATGATATACAGTTTTTTGTGTTAGTCAATTTTGAGTAACTTGGCCAGATTTTTTTGTTGCCATTAATGACAAAGGGGAAGATTGTTGGCAAGTTGAATATTGGGGATAATATGACTTATTTTTTGTTTTCATTATGGAAAACAAGTCATATGAAGTTTTGACATAAAACTATGAAGTGAAAATTGACTAAGTATAGAAGACAGAACATAACAGTGATTTACAGTCGATCAGAGCACTAGTGCACATGCGTATGATCACATCAGGATATGTGCATTTAGACTTAAGTTCTATGATATGTTTGTGTTCTTTCCCTAGACACACATGGTTAGATATGTCAGTACGGATAAGTTATAGAAAGAACAGTGATACTAGCAGTTCAGAAAATAGAGTATGAAGCTGACTTCAATTTTTGGATCAGCGTATAATATTTGATTATGTAAAGGCCAATCACCTATTATAGTATGTTTGTGTATAGTAAAAAAATGGAAGCACTTCCATTGTATATTTTTTTAGCCTTTCGAGTAAGTGGTTTGGGGTCATGACAATTGCCTTGAATGGGTTCTTGATCTTGGCATGGCTTTCTCCCTGTTTTGTTCCTCTTTCCACTCCTGTTTGGCTTGATTTCTGCATTCTAAATTGCAGACTAGTGATTCTAGGATTTAGGGTCAAGGTTGACATTTTAGGTCTATGTCAACCTTGACCCTAACCTAGGTTAGGGTCGATCTCAACCTTCACCCAGGGTTTAGATCCCGGGGTCTTGCAGTTTCAGGAGGTCGACCTTTGCAAAAAGTATTTCCCACTTCTGAGTCGACTGTTTCAGGTTCTGAAGTGTTGATTCCAAAATTATGTTTAATATAGGTCCTCTCCTAGGGGTAAAGGCTTTAATGGGATTTAATTCTCCTATTTAGGCCTCCTTGGAAGATTGTTCCCTAATTCCATATAAAAGGGAAGCTTTCTCTCTCATTTTCTCTAAGCAAGATTGAGAATTATCATCAAGCATTCCTAATTGAGATCAAGCATTATCAAGTGAAGTTCAAGAAAAAATTCAAGAAATATTTCAAGAAAGCATTCATCCATTCAAGTATCCATTTTCATGAAGGAGATCCATTGGAGGCCATTGAAGGATTGAAGCTACAAGGTGCCCTTTTGGTGATCTCTCCATCCACCTTTTCCAAGCCTATTCCAAATTCAAGAACCCATTAAAGACTTGGTGTTGGAGATCTACAAGAAAGAGATTGAAGACATCCTACCTTTCTACATTCTACATTTGAAGCATACTTGTGGATTCAAGGATTCGAATCTGCCACAAGGAATTTTTCAATCAAGGTGAATTTATGCATTTACTTTGTCCATTTCTGCAATTTCAATTACATATATTTGAGGTTAATTCCAAAACTAGGGTTTGACCAAGGAAAACCCCTCCCCCCCAACAACCAATCTCCTTTTTCTTGTAGGTATAGGTATAGAACAGTGGATTTGAACCCAGATCTAGATACCCTTTTCGGCAAACTTTCAGGATCTGCAAACAAAGTCACTTTCAAATTTCTGCAGGTCAGGGTTGACATTATTGGGTTAGGGTTGACATTTGTGGGTCAAGGTTGACCTTTTTCATAAAATGACATCATAATAGGAAATTTTTTCTGGTTTTTGTTTGTCTCTGCATTTTAGTTTGGTATCAACTGACAGTTTTTCCAGAAACAGTATATAGACCTTAGAAAATAGCATTCTTTGATCTACAATATTTCAAAGTTAGTGCATTTCTCCTATCTCTTCAATTACAGTCATATATCATTTCTTTACATATAATTAATAGAATTTAAGGTATCTCCCTTGTTATTCTCCTTTCCAAATAGTTGATTCATTTGTGCATTAACCCTTCTCTTGGGTTGATCAACTTGGATCTCCCATTTGTGCATTTGAGGGTAAAAAAGGAACATCTTATCTTCTCCTTAATCAAAATTTCAATACTTAATCAATTCAATTCAATTAAGCTTAAGAGATTCAATACATTCTTGGCATCTTAAAAGACAATCATTCTTAATACATTATATATTCTTAATAAAGACATCTCTACTTCAATCCTCCCTTTTATATTAATATAACATTCCAATTTTATATCTTATATTTTAGTAACAACATCCATTTTATACATTACATTTTGGTGAACCCGCAATAGACAACTCTTTCTTTTTGGTGTTAGATTTACATTGTTTACGCTAGATCTTGCATGTTCTTTCAAATTGCATTTCAATTCAATAGATCAAAATTTTTTGTTTTAGTTCATTTGCATTGTATTGGTGTATGAGCTTTACCACATCTAGTCCTACTTATAGTATCTTGGTTAGAAGAAGCCATAGAATTATGGGTTCCTTTGATCCCAAGTCTTCCTCTCCTTTCCTTAGGATCCCAGATGACATTTTAATAACTCATGATTCCAATCCTTCCATGGAGCATAACTCTTCTCACTCATCTCATGATGAAGATGACGCTTTAAGGGTTCCTCCTGAACAAGTGCAAAATATTTCAACCGAACTTGATAAAATG
>MU227643.1:2819385-2844067 GCA_018584345.1 Thuja plicata | reverse complement strand
GCCTATTCCAAATTCAAGAACCCATTCAAGACTTGGTGTTGGAGATCTACAAGCAAGAGATTGAAGACATCCTACCTTTTTACATTCTACATTTGAAGCATACTTGTGGATTCAAGGATTCGAATCCACCACATGGAATTTTTCAAGCAAGGTGAATTTATGCATTTACTTTGTCCATTTTTGCAATTTCAATTACATATATTTGAGGTAAATTCCAAAACAAGGGTTTGACCAAGGCAAACCCATCCCCCCCAAAAAAACAATCTCCTTTTTCTTGCAGGTACAGGTACAGAACAATGGATTTGAGCCTAGATTTGGATACCCTTTTTAGTAAACTTTCAGGATCCGCGAACAAAGTCACTTTTGGATCTGTGCAGGTCAGTGTCAACATTATTGGGTTAGGGTTGACATTTTTGGGTCAAGGTCAACCTTTTTCATAAGACGACATTAGAATAGAAAATGATTTCTGGGTTTTGTTTGTCTCTACGTTTTGGTTCGGTATCAACTATCAATTTTTCCAGAAATAGTATACAGACCTCAGAAAATAGCATTCTTTGATGTGTAATATTTCAAGGTTAGTGCATTTCTCCTATCTCTTCAATTACAGTCATATGTCATTTCTTTACATATAATTAAAGAGTTTAATGTATCTCCCTTGTTATTCTCCTTTCCAAATAGTTGATTCATTTGTGCATTAACCCTTCTCTTGGGTGGATCAACTTGGATCTCCCATTTGTTCATTTGAGGGTTAAAAAGGAACATCTTATCTTCTCCTTAATCACAATTTCAATACTTAATCAATTCAATTCAATTAAGGTTAAGAGATTCAATACATTCTAGGCATCTTAAAGGACAATCATTCTTAATACATTATATATTCTTAATAAACACATCTCTACTTCAATCCTCCCTTTTACATTAATATAACATTCCAATTTCATATCTTACATTTTAGTAAGAACATCCATTTTATATGTTACAGTTTGTAATCATGTCTTAATTACTATTGAAAAGATGCTTAAAAAATGTGTTTGGAAGCATTGTGTACTATGTTTTTAGGCCGACTATAGTCTTGTTTTGGGTCATGTCTATTCAAGCATATATATATATATATATATATATATATATATATATATATATATATAATGAAAAGGTATATTAGAAGTGTCCAAGAGATATGCAGAGTAGAGATATAAAAGAATAGTATAAGATGTCAGAATGAGATAAATCTCTTGAAGACTATAAGAGCATCACTGCACAACCGGAACTGATCAAACTAGTGTGTCACATACAAGAGTTCACTTTTGGATATAGTGTATATCTATTATCAAGGAGGTTGCAGCCTTCGTCCTATTAGGCTATAAGCTTCTTGGACAGTGATTCCTCGCTCCTAATAGGGTTATTTTTAAAAGACTCCTAACAGAGTCAGACCCTTAACCAGGTCATTGTACTCACATTGTAAAGACTTCTCTTAACAGGGTAAAGGAACTTTAACAGGTTCATTATACTAGTGCAATATTTGTGGGTACTAATTCCTACCGGGGTTTTCCTCTGATCAAGGTTTCCCTATAATCATATCATGTGTTATGTGTTCTTGTATTAAGCTTCAATTGATTTATATTTGGTTTATGTTTAAAGTTGCTGAAATATAATAAATAAACAAACACTGATTCACCCCCCCTCCCTCTCAATGTTTCTAACAAGATAATTCTTGGTATGAGAGAGGTAGAATATTTTATGATGGTCACAAAACCTCACCTATCAATCCACAAAAAACAAAAATCTATTAATATAAAAAATATTAATGGTACATGTTTCACTCTTAATTAACTATAATGAAATTACAAAATAATATAAAAAAAATATGACATATATGACATACCTTAACATGCTTGATATTGTTATGTTGGATAAACTATTCATAACCTTTAAGTTCACCAATAACAATATAGTGGAAAGAAGAGTTGTTTGGGACCCTTTGTAAAGGGGCTCGTATGCCTTCTTTAGTAGAGATAAATCATGAACAACATCAAAGTCATCTTAATCATCATGATTAGTTGTGCCAGTAGTAAATGTGTCATGGATCAATATTGTGTATGAGTCAATATTCAATCTATTGGGAGTAAAATAAAAAAGGAAAACATTAGTGGGTTAGCACATATATAGATTCAAAAACATAAATGAGAATGCAACAACAAGCTAATACTTATAGCATTGGATTAAGATACAATAAGTTGCACCCTATAAAAAATTATTAGATTTGATCAAGAGAAGGATTGTGGATGTTGTCTCTCAAAACAAAACTAACAAATTCCCAAGTAAAAATGCTTGCTTGATTGTGGATGAAATACTAGAATGCAAGAGCTATTGGACGAGGAAGGGTTCAAGAAATAGTATGAGGAAACTAGTTTCAAAGCTTCCTAGAATTGAGATTAAACTAATATGATATGCAATGCAAGAAAAAAACTTGATTCATCACCAATTATCCTAACATGTAATACATAGATGGATTAAGAAAGAACTACGATCATAAGCATAAAACAACTATGACATTCTAGAGTTATTGTAGCATGATAACAATGCACAAATGAGATATGAAATGCAAGAGGAAAGGGCCTCTATATATATATATATTTTTGGAGGGAAGAGAAGGGATTGGATGAGGTGGCACCCATGTGGCATCCACATAAGGGACACATAAGCTTAGAGGAGAGGTCAATTTGAGAATTGAATACTTTGTGAGGCTCAAGATTTCTCACACGTGTGATAAACCTTAGGTAAATGTGTGGGGCACAAGAAGGAGGTTGAATTTAAGAGAGTCGGGTGGCTCTCTTGGGATGATTTTCTAACACGTGTGAGCATTCCATTAGGACTAAAGAGGTTAGAAATCACCTTTTAAATAGGATTAGTGGGTGATTAAGTGGAAAAGTAGGGGTAGGATAGGGGTAGGGTAGGATTTTAGATTGGATTATTAGGTCTCTAGGTTAGTTTTAGATTAATAATTCAAATTAGATTTGAATTAATCATAGCTTACAAGAATTGGGAATCAGAGCGACTTTTAATAAATATGAATTTATTAAAAGGGGTTTTTGTGAGATAAATGTATTAAATTAAATACATTATGATATCATTTATATTATATTTAAATACTAGAAGGGAAACTATTTAATTAATTAAATAAAATACTTAGATGAAAAAGGAAGTTATTAATTAAATTAGTAGTTTTGGGCATCTACATTTTTCCTCTCTTTGATGTATCGTTGCAAGTGGCATTGCATCAAAGAAAAGAAAATTACTTACCCTAGAAGAAATTGGGTTCTAGGAGTATGCTGAAGCAATGAAAATATGAGGTTGTGCCCAATTGACAAAATGATGTGGACAGAAGTCTTGTTGCTACTATAGAACCAGCTTGGCTATGTTCTGAGATCTTTTTCCTAGATCCCTTAGGGTGTTCACAACCCAAAACTAAGGTAAGTAACTCTCAACTTTACCTCCTCTTCAAGACTCATTCCCCATCAAAATGATTTTCATCTCCTCCTTACTGAACCTACACAAATAGATTCATTCTTCCCACTTTATCAATGTTTTTAGAACATTGCTTTCATTCTCTTCCCTAGCCAGACTAGTACCAAGCTCGCCTAGGGTAAGATCTCCATACTCTTTGCTATTGCTTCTCCTACAAAAAATAAAAATGAAACTATGTACAAGGGCTCCTCTCGAGTTCCATCCCAACACATGATTCTCACCATGGATTTAGGAACCTCGAGGGGCCATTAATGGTCACAACCCAGAACAGGTGAAGAGCTAATAGCTTGCAAAACAAAAAATAAAGTAACTAATTACTTGCATGCAAAATGAACAAAGAAGTTTGATATCCACTAAACACACTATCTGCAACTTTTCATTGCTAGAAACAAAAAAAAAATAGTACAATAATCTACAAATTTGTGATATCATGTAGCTTCTATGTTCTTCAATCTCTACTCTCTCCAGATCTTTAAAAATGAAGGCTCTAGATGTTATTAGTAACCATCCTCTCATAGGAAACAACCCTAATGATCCACTCATTCGCAAGAATCTCATCTGGAACCGTTACACTAACCATACTGTCCATAAAATACAAGATCCACTTTTCACAGGCTGTTACGACTCAATATTGCCAAGAAATAGTAATGCAAGACAAGCTACAGTAATGGATGAGCTACAGTGTTAACTCGGCTCCAGTGTTAACTCAGCATCAATGTTAACTCGACATCAGTGTTAACTTGACATCAGTGCTAACTCGGCATCAGTGTTAACTTGACATCAGTGTTAACTCAGCATCAGTGTTAACTTGACACCAATGTAGGCCGAGTACCAGTGATACCAAACAGCTTATCCAAAGTTCCCGATGCCTTGGTTGGATTTCAAGAGGCTTAAAAACTACCTCACACACACACACACACAACTAAAGGAAACCAACTAAGCAACCTATCTAGACATGGATTGACCTAGTCATATCCATCTTAGGGAAAACAAACAAATTACCTTCTAAGGTCAACACACACTCTCCTGACTTGGCTGGAGTCAGTACATGCCAGAAATAAGGAGCTAGGGGTTGAGTTAGCTGTTCTCCTGCACCATACTCCCCTAGACAAAAGAAAGGTTAATCCATCCTTGGATTAAGCATATTTGGATCAATGCCCAACCTCTTGAAGTATACTTATTTTACCCAAGTAGCATCAACATCCTCTCTTTCCTACCATTTTACAAGGTGATCCATATATTATTTGTATTAGAAACACTGAGAGGGGGGGGGGTGAATCAGTGTTTGACTATTAATTAATTTTTAGAAACTTAAACATAAATCAAACATAGATTGAATGAATCTTAACATAAGAACTCATAACACATGATATGATTATGGGGAAACCTTGATCCGAGGAAAACCCCGATGGGAATTAGTACTGACAAATATTGTACTAGTATAATGAACCTATTAAAGTTCCTTTCCCCTATTAGAAGCAGTCTTTACAATATGAGTACAATGACCTGGTTAAAGGTCTGACCTTGTTAGGAGTCTTTTACAAAACCCCGTTAAAGGTATATGGCTCACTTCCTAGGCTCACTTCCCAATAGGATGAAGGCTACAACCTTCTGAAAGTTGATATACACTATATCAAAAGTGAATTGCTGTGATGACACTATTGTTTGATTAGTTTTGTGTATGCATGAATGCTCTTACTCTCTTAAAGAGATATATCATATACTGACTTCATCATACTGCTCTTCTATATGTTCCTCTTACATAATAATTAACACTTGTAACACAACTTTACATTACAAACTTATATGTTCATATCTGAATAGGCGCGACCCAAAACAAGACTCTAGTCGGCCCTAAAACAAAATACAAAACACTTCCGAACAAGTTGGCTCAAGCATGTTTACAAAAATGCTAATTATATCATTAAAACATATAATCAAAGGTGCTTAGCCATTACATAACAAAATAATTCACGTTGATCAAAACATTAGTCGGCTTCCATGCTCTGTCTTATGGATTGCTGGTCTATTGATTTGTCTGTAACTTCTCCGTACCATTTTTTTGTACTATGCATGTCTATATGTAGTATGTACACACATCATAGAACATATATCTAAATGCACATATGCTGACTTGATCTCTCGCATGTGCGCTGATGTGCTGATCACTGAATATCTTTGTCAGCCCTGTTTCCATACTTAGTCATTTTTCCTTTTGAGTTATCTTTGACAGAAACTTAGTATGACTTTGTTTACATGATGAAAACACAAAATGAGTCATGCATCCTTAGGAAGTAAACTTTCCAACAATATCCCCTTTTGTCATTTATGGAAACAAAGGAATGTGGCCAATTTTCTCAAAATGACTTAACACAAAAAATAACTGTATATCATAACATCTTATTGATATGTACATATAATGCTTCTCATATATACACATTCTATATTACTCCCCCTTGGACATTAATTACAAAGGTTTACAAAAAATTTTAAGTCTTCTACACACGTACTCCATGTAGACTTCAGGGTACACAATCTGAAGAGATTGGATCTCTTTCTGCAAGAATACTTTAATTGCATCAACTATCTGAAGATGCGCACATAAGGCATATGTTAGTTTCTCCATTTTCATCAGATCCATGCAAGAACCTTGATCATATGTCACAATGGTATCAATCTATTTGATGTTCTCATTTAGGACTGCTAGAGATGATGCAAGTGCATTTCTCAACTGAGTTTGTTAGACTCTTATCTTGCTGATTTCCAACTTAGCCTTCTCAATCTTGTCCAACTATCCTTGATAGACATTGTTACAGATGTTCATGTCTTGCGTAGAAGTCTCAATTGATTTTCTAATGCTGTCCACCATGTTTTTTGCCTCTTCTATCTTTTTGATGTGCTCAGAGGTGAACTTCACTTTGTCCATGTAGTTTGCTATGACTTTCTTTCCCTTAGCTGCCAATTCTTTCAATATGGATTGCCCAATCTTTAAATACTTAAGGTCTAAGGTAAAATTATTTACCAATTCATTCAGTCTCTCCTTTTAATATTCATCTTCTACAATTTTAGTAGCTGAGTCTACTAGGCTTGTAAAATGTGATTTAAAGTTTGTTAGAATGTTGTCCACATCTTCAACTGATTGAACTTTTGCTACTTTCTTGTATGCAGGAACTAAGTCATTCAACATGTTCACTGATTTCAAAAAGTGAGGTTTCCTCATCACTTGTTTCTCTTTTTCTTTTTCCATAGCAAGAACGTTGATCTTGATCAGGTCTTCTTCTCCCCAAGCGTCCAGACTTGCTGAATCAGGAGTTAACCTTAACAACAATGAGGTAGATGGTTGAGTGGATGGTGAGAATATAGTATTGTAACTGGTATCCATGCATTCAATCTTTATTGGTATCTCTTTGATTGGTGTCTCATTATCTGGAATATCTTTTTCTTCATTCAAGTCAATTGGATCATTGGAGGGAACTTCATCTTGTTGTGTAGATGTATCATTAGTGCACATTTCTTCAGTGCTTACAAATGCTTTATCAACTTTGTCCATGTGTTTTTCAGATGTTGTCATGGATATCTTGATATTATCAACCACTATAGTATCTTTTGAGTCTTTATCTGTATCAGAAGTTATTGTCACTGTGGGCGCTAAAACCTATGGACCTGTTATAGGTGCTTTCTAAATCACTATTTTTGTAACTTGTTTGGGAGGATCTAGAGTTACCTTTGTAGTAGGCATCATTGATGGATACACATGTCTATTCATAAATACTTGTGCAAATGCCTTTTCAGTCTCTTTACCTAGCTGCTCATATTCTTTGTTCATAATATGTAAAGTCCTTGTCTTGGTTCTAAGATGAGGCTTCACAAGATCTAATAGAATAGTCTTCTCATCATGTGAGCATATAGGGAGAAGAGTATCTAGTTTTTCTTCTCTAATCCTCATGTCTTCCTCTATTGCATGTCTTTTCATGATCTCTAGTATGTTTCATAACTTATTTGGTATCACTGTTTTGAGCTCAAGAATAGACTTCTTAAACTTGATCATATGAGATATGATCATAGAATGTATCTCAGTCTTATCCATCTCTTGATACTTGTCATAGACTTTAGAAATTGTATATAATCTCCCTTCATTTACAATCTTGTTTTTCAAAACATTTAGACTAGGTCTAAATCCAACCTCAGGAGGAATTTGAGTATTCCTTGCTTTTCTCTGAGTGTTCCTTGAGGATGGGTGATTTGTGGGTGCCTGTTTTCTTCCTCTAGTCTTCTTTCTTGGTATTGAAGGTGGAGATGAGTCTAGATCAATAGTGGTAGAGGGTGCAGAGGTGCTCTCTACTCTCTTCTTCTTTTGGATCTCTTCAGCCTTCTCAAGTTCTTTGGCTATCTTGGCTTCTCTAGCTCTGTCAAGATCTTCTTGAGTGACTCCATGAACTTTTAGAATGCTAGATGTAATTTTGGATGCCTTCCTTTTGTTATCAGCACTGTGTAAGATAGTATCCACTTCATTGGTCTTCTCTCTCTAGGTGCCCCACCTAGGCTCATTTGGATCTTTGGGCGCAGACAATAGAACTTGTGCATATCCTTCTAACACATGTTCTTCTACTTCATAACCAAGATGATGAATCCATTTCTTGATATCCATATCCATGGCATCCCTTACACTACTCTCTAAAGTGGCCTTAAGTGAAATCTGAGACATTATGGGTTTTCTCTTGTCTAGGTAAAGGTTTGCAACCTTTCCAACAATATGGAAATACAAGTAGATGATCAAAGATCCAAACCTGAATGTCTTGCTCCTGTCATGCTTGATGATTCAAATGTTGTCAATCAATTGAGCGCGCAAGATCTCACATAGGTTGTACTGAGTGTTATCCTTAACCATTCTGATAGCTGCTAGGACTGTTGCTATAGAGACACTATTTAACCTTCTTGCTTGGTGAAACTTATACCCAAGTATCATAGTTAGAAGTTTTATGTCATCTTCCTTGATAGGGTCAACTCTCATCCCACGCTTGTCACTTCTAGTTAAGCAAAATTGTTCAACTTTCTTCTTGACATCCTTTCCAGTAGGAAGAACTGGTCTAGTTTTTGGAAGTATAGTTAATTCATGGATTAGGTCTGTAGTGATGTGTGTAAGAACCTCACCAATCTAGTAAAGATCGTCATGTATTCTGCTTAGCAAAATCTTCACCCATTCTAGCTCATCAAACTCATGCGTAGTAGAGTATTCAAAGATAGGATTATCAATCAAGTGTGAGAACTCATCCTTGAATGTATAGTCAGGTTTCATCATAGATCCCATTTGAGTGGCTATGCTGATATCTCCTATTGTTTCCTTCTTACAATAAATGTATGTGCGGATATATTCTACATGAACAACACCTATCAAGGTTTTGGAGAAAGCTCCTTCCACATCATCCAGTATGGATTTGAATGGATGCTTCTTGAATACAAATCTCTTTATCTCTGTAATGTCAAATACTAATAGAGTTACCATACTTACTTAGAACTTGATTAAGTAGGGATTCACAAAATTTCAAAATGGTGCGACTACTAGGGTTCCGTTTCAACTTCTTATCCATTTTTTTAACTGCCAAATCTATTATGCTTCTGTGCTTTGATGCTCAGTGCTCCAGTGCTCTCCAAATTTTGTGATCTCAAATGTAAGAGTGAAGAATATCAAACATTTACATACTTTTACAAAAGCTACTACATTTAATGTTTGCAACTGTATGCAAATTACTCAGAGAATTTGCAACTTTGATCCTGATGAATTTTAGACAATGCATGCATGCATACTGAAATATTATGTGCTTATAAACATGAATCCATAGGCACATACTTAGAGGTGAGTATACCAAGCGTGCAGGGGTCCTGAGATAAAATATCTCCCCCTAAGACCAAGAAGGTCTATTCAAGCAGAAGTAGAGAGTGTGTCCATTGTGGATGCATCAACTACTTTGTCAACATCATTGTCCTTCTTTACTTCAACCCAAATTTTGCTTGAATCTTCTTTTTCTTGAGAAAACTTGACTTCTCCTTCTTCTTCAAATAGTGATTTCCTAGGATCCTTTTGCTTTTGAGTTCTGGATCTACAAAACCTTGAGATGTGTCCAGTCTTTCCACATGTGTGAAAAATGATAGGAGGTATGATGCTCTTGTTCATCATGCTACACTACTTTACTATGTGTCCATTGTAGTTACATATCTAACATGTGGTGTTCTGCAAATTTCTTTGGGGTTGATTTCTCTGATTTTTTTCATTCATTCTTCTTTGATTTGTTCTGCAATGTATAGCCCTGTGACCAAACTTATTATAGGAGAAACAGTAACCATTGAAAGGTCTTACCTCTTTGTAATCTCTTGCCAAATGACCATGTTTCTTACATGCATAACAAGTTCTATTAACTTGCTTGATTTCCCCTTTAGGTGCATCTGTTTTGATCTCTGCAACATTTTTAACTTTCTTTGCTTCTTATTCTTTGCGTCTTAGGATTCTTCATGAGCTTTCTTTCTTTCTTTCTTGAAATGAATTGATTTCAATTTGTGCTATACTGTATCCAAGACTAGTAGTGTCACCTTTTTGTTTTTGTGCATTAAGCTGAGATTGAAGTGAATCAGAACTTGTGTGGAGTTTATCAATCTTATCCTTTGCTTCTGTTAATTTAGATTCCAACTTCTTCATTATGTTTTCCAATTCCAGGACTTTCTTGTTTTCTTTCAAGAGTTCATCATTTAATTGTTTTATTTCATTGATCTTTTCTTCAATAGCAATTTGGCTGTTTGTAAGCTGTTCATCCAGATTTTCAATTTTATCTTTTAGAGACATATTCTCTTCATTGATATTTTTGATCATTTTACCTAAATCACTTGTAGAACAATCTTTCAAATCTTTTCTTAATTTATTGATAAGCATTTGTGAGCCATCAACTTTCAATCTAAGTTCTTCATTTTCTTTTTCGGATCTATCAAGATCTTCAAGAGCTGCTTCAAGATTATTGTTCAAATGTTTTTCTTCTGTTGAGTCCATGATCTCCTCAAGTGGTTAAACTTTCTTTCAGAGGACCAGAGCTCTGATACCAATTGTTAGAAACACTGAGAGGTGGGGGGGTGAATCAGTGTTTAACTATTAATTACTTTTTAGCAACTTAAACATAAATCAAACATACATTGAATGAAGCTTAACATAAGAAATCATAACACATGATATGATTATGAGGAAAACTTGATTAGAGGAAAACCCCAGTGGGAATTAGTACCAACAAATATTGTACTAGTATAATGAACCTGTTAAAGTTCCTTTGCCTTGTTAGAAGCAATCTTTACAATATGAGTACAATGACCTAGTTAAAGGTCTTACCCTGTTAAAGGTATATGGCTCACTACCTAGGCTCACTACCTGATAGGATGAATGATACAACCTTTTGAAAGTTGATATACACTATATCAAAAGTGAACTATTGTGATGACACTATTGTCTGATCAGTTTCGTGTATGCGCAAATGTTCTTACTCTCTTAAAGAGCTATATCATATACTAACTTCATCATACTACTCTTCTATATCTTCCTCTTACATAATAATTGACACTTGTAACATAACTTTGCATTACAAACTTATATGTTCATATCCAAATAGGTGCGACCCAAAACAAGACTCTAGTCGACCCTAAAACAAAATACACAACGCTTCCAAACAAGTCAGCTCAAGCATGTTTACAATAATTCTAATTACATCATTACAAACATATAATCAAAGGCACTTAGCCATTACATAACAAAATAATTCATGCTGATCAAAACACTAGTCAGCTTCCATGCTCTATCTTTTGGATTGCTGGTCTACTGAGTTATCTGTAACTTCTCCATATTATTGTTCCATACTATGCATGTCTGGATGTAGTATGTAGACATGTCATAGAACATATATCTAAACACACATATGCTGACTCAATCTCTTGCACTTTTGATGTGCTGATCGCTAAATATCTCTGTCTGCCCTATTTCCATACTCTACTTGAGTCCATTCAAGTACCTAGCCACTTTCAAGCTTTTGTATTCCATCACATGCAACCTTAAGCATAGTTTGTGAAATTCTTCAGTGTAGGAACTGACTTCTAAATCTTTTTGTCTCATATTCTATCTCTTTTTGTGCAACTACACTTCATAATCATAAAGAAGGTAAGTTTCCTTCATCTTGGCCACCATACCTTTCCAACTGGTTATGGGGTTCTTTCCTTCTTTTGCCCTCTCATATTGGACAAACTTCCAGCAAGTGAGAGCAGTTCCTCTCAACCTTGTCTTGGCTATTCTTACTTTCTGGGCTTTGGTCACATTATCATAGTCAAAGTGATTTTCAAAAACTTCTATCCATTCCATGATTAATTCTAGTTCCATCTTGCCACTAAATAGAGGCACACCTTCTAAGGACTTACCACTCATTGCCTTCAATGCTTTCAAGAATGGCTCTTCTTGAAGCACAGGGTCTGGCTCTAGAATAATGGCTTCCTCTACCACTGCTTTACCCTTTCCATTAGCTTCTCTCATCCATTCACTGACTGGTGTAGTCCTAAGCTTTACTTCTTCCAACTTAGTCACCATTTCGGCTAACTATTCCTTCAGGAGTCTATTCTCCTCCTTTTTCTCTTCCACATCTTTTGTGAGTTTCACATTGGTCACCATCTTGGATGAGTTGACAGATGTTTTTGCAGATAAAATCCAAAAAAAAAACACACTCCCAAATCTTTGTGGGCTCTAATACCAATCTGATGTGGACAAAAGTCTTGTTGCTGCTATAGAACCAGCTTGGCTCTATTCTGAGATCTTTTTCCTAGATCCCTTAGGGTGTTCACAACCCCAAACTAAGGTAAGTAACTCTCAACTTTACCTCCTCTTCAAGACTTAGTCCCCATCAAAATTCTTTTCATCTCCTCCTTACTAAACCTACACAAATAGATTCATTCTTCCCACTCAATCAATCTTTTCAGAACATTTCTTTCATTCTCTTCCCTAGCTGGACTTGTACCAAGCTCGCCTAGCGTAAGAGCTCTAGACTCTTTTCTATTGCTTCTCTTATAGAAAACATAAATGAAACTATGTACAAGGGCTCCTCTTGAGTTCCATCCCAACACATGATTCTCACCATGGATTCCGGAACCTCGAGGGGCCATTAATGGTCACAAGCCAGAATGGGTGAAGAACTAATAGCTTGCAAAATAGAAAATAAAGTAACTAATCTAGTTGCATGCAAAATGAACAAAGAAGTTTGATATCCACTAAACACACTATCTGCAACTTCTCATTACTGGAAACAAAACAAAATAGTACAATAATCTGCAACTTTTTGATTTCCTATAGCTTCTATGTTCTTCAATCTCCACTCTCTCCAGATCTCTAAAAATGAAGGTTCTTGATTTTATTAGTAACCATCCTCTAATAGGAAAAAACCTTAACGGTCCACTCATTCACAAGAATCTCTTCAGGAATTGTTACACTAGCCATACTGTCCATAAAATAAAAGATTCACTTTTCATGGGCTGTTACGACTGAATATTGTCGAGCAACAATAATGCAAGCCAAGCTGCAGTATTGGTCGAGCTGCATTGTTAACTCGGCATCAGTGTTAACTCAGCATTAGTGTTAACTTGGCATCAGTGTTAACTCCACACCAGTGTTAACTCTCACCAGTGTAGGCTGAATGCCAGTGATACCAAGCAGCTTATCCAAAGTTCTCGATGCCTTGGTTGGATTTTCAGAGGCTTCCAAACTACCTCACACACACACACACACACAACTAAGGGAAACCAACTAAGCAACCTATCTTGAAATGGATTGACCTAGTCACATCCATCTTAGGGAAAACAAAAAAATTACCTTCTAAGGTCCACACACACTCTCCTGACTCTGCTAGAGTCAGTACATGCAAGAAATAAGGAGTTAGGGGTTGAGTTAGGTGTGCTCCTACACTAGAAAATAATGCAACAACTAGAGCGTTGTATAATTTTCTCGAAAAGGACACAAACAAGAGGGGAGGAGAAAGAATGGGCTAGGAGGAGAAATAACGGGTTGGAATAAATAGAATCCTTTCCAAAAATGAAAATTCAATCATGAATCTAAATGCAACTATTGGGACTTGGGGATTAACTGGTGTTAAATATTGGAGAGAACACCCTAGTTTGATATTGCAAGAAGAGGCATGCATTAGGTGTTAGAAAGAATATATGAAATGGTTCCTTTGGGTGGACTAGACAAAATAGGTAGATTTAGGAACATAGATGAAGAGCACACAAAGATGATGCAACTAATGTAGTACACTTGAGGCCTTGTTAGAGGCTTGGTGGAAAGTGTACTAGACCCTACCCCTATGAAGCCATGTATTATCATAACCACGTAAATGAAAAATATGCACTAAAAACCCAACAAATAGATCATAGTGCATAAAAAACATGTATCAATAGACGTTATTCACAACATACTAGGATATAGGAAATCCTAGTAGTTATCAGTAGGTTTCAGTTGATGCAAAAATATAAAATCAACAAAAAGTCCTCATGACCAAGTAGTCATTCAGTCCAAACTTATTATCATGAACGATATTGTGTGATGAAGGGTTTGATAAGATAATGTAGGGAGGATGCACCCTAATAGGACAAGGTTGGATTTTTTTTCAAAATGGGTATTCACTAACAATAGCTTTGGGTATAAACAAATTTGATCTTTGAATTGATTTGGAGAAAAATCGTTGAGTCATTATGTCTGTGCAAAGGTCGGTGTGATGGGATTAAGATTAGGGGATCGAGACAAAGAGTTTGGGTGGGTGATGACGGATTGGGAAGATGTGAAATTTTATTCAATATGATGTGGGAGGATGGTAGTGGATTGAAAGAAACACACGGCTATGTGGATGAATGTAAATGTGATGGTGGTGTTTTTGTATTTTTTTAATTTTTAATTTTTTGGGGATTTTTTAAATTTGTTTTGTATAGGAGGAGCCACAAGAGACATTTATTATAGTAATATACACATAAGGGATCAAATATCAAGAAGTGGGATAGGACATGAATGTACAACTGACGAGACTAGAACATATAGTTATATACAAAAGATATATTCAAAGGCTCAAGGATTGGTATGGGGGTTGATTCAATAACAAGTGCATACAATAACATACACCTAAGGAATACAAGTTCTTTGATATAGATTAGGAAATGGAGGCATGAATTGGATGAGATGGATTGAGATGAGAGTTTGATAGATAATTATGTGGTCCACCATGTTTGATGCCTCTGTGCTAGGTTTTCACCACACATACTTACCCAAGGCTCCTAAATGCCAAGTTTTCAACATTGGACAATTTATTTCTCTTTTATTTTTTAATATTTTTTAATATTTTTAATATTTTTTTTTATCATCAAGGTGCCTTTTTACCAGGTTTTCACTAAGACAGTGATTTTTAGGACTTTTTTATACTTTTTATGGACTTTTTTAGATAAGTGGGGTACACTGCATGGATCGAGCATAAAACCGCTTAAGGTGAATGATGTTAATGGGATCATTCAAAGGTTCTCCTTCTAGTGTTGATAATATATATACCCCCAACTCAATTTATTTTTCTTTGACAACATATGGACCCAACCAAGTGACCTCAAATTTTCCCTTCTTTTCTTTGTCTGCTTGTACCTTGTGATTTTCTGTGAGGACTAAATCCCTTACTTGGAATTTTCATGGGCATTTTTTCTTCTTGTTTCTTGTCTTAAGAATGTTCTAGTAGACAATGAGGTGATCATAGGATTTTTTTCTAATCTAATTTAGTAGGTATAGTTGTATGATTTGTTCCATGTGATAGTCTTCATTAGTGATTACATTCTTGAGTGAAACACACAGTGATGGAAATTCAACCTTGATTTGTAAGATGACTTTTGCACCATATACAAGGGAGTAGGGGGTGGTTCCTTTTGGATTATGATAAGAGGTAAGATATGCTAAGACAATAGTATTGATTTAGAGGTTTCAATCATGATCAATGTTATTGACAACTTTATTGAGGATATTTAGGAGGGTTTGATTAGTTTCCTTAGCTTGGTCATCTCCTTGCGGGAAATATGGATAGGAAAAGAGATGATGGGTTGGAATCATTCAAATAGATCCCTCATGTTTTGATTCTAAAGGGGCGTGCCATGATCTATAAAGATGGTGGAGGGGACACCTAAGGGGAAAATGATGTGGTTGATGATAAACTTGGATATTTGAACTCCTATTGTTAGGGTGAGTGGGGTTTCTTCACCCATTTGGTGAAGTACTCAGTAGCCTGATGATGTATTTGTGTCCTTCTAAAGACAAGGGGTTATTATTACCTATGAGGTTGAATCCCCAACATAAGAATGGCCATGGAGGTGCAAAAGGATGTAGATTTTGTGTTGGCCCATGAATCATATTGTCATGCTGCTGATGAGGTTGGCATTTATTCACAAACTCAAAAGCATCATGTTCCATTGTGGTTCAATAGTATCCTACTATGAGAAGTTTCTTGACTAGGAAAAAGCTACTTGTGTGGGCACAAAAAATTCTAGCGTGTACTTCCTTTAATGTCAGGGCGGCTTCGTTTGAATATAAACACATAGAGAGGAAATTATGATATCCCTAAGGATATAGGGTATTAGCTATGAGAGTGTATCTGGATTCTCTGTGAATAAGGTTTTGGCATTGGGTGTTTTTGAGGTGGGGGATATGATACAATTTTTTTTATAGGCATGGATGTTGTGGTACCAAGGGGATTGAGGATCAACCAAGATGCATACTATTCTAGAATACACATTCTCATAAGCGGGTGCATGGAGCTTCTAAACTTTGAATTTATATCGTGTTGCATCCCAAGGAATTTAAAAAAGGGATCCAATGGTGGCCATTTCATGTTTTTATTTGTTCTTTAATCTAGGGACCTATGTGATCTATAATTTTGGGAAGTGGTCTTTCATTTTCTCCACTAGCTCTTTGTAAGCTAGAAGATTATCATATTTTTTTTGGAACTCATCTAGGACTTTATCTATGATGAGTTGCGAATCTTTGAACACTTGTAGTTTTTTTATGTTCCATTGAATAGCCATTGTTATCTCAAACATGATTTCTTCATATTCTATGATGTTTTTGGTGCAAGTAAATGCCCACTTGAATGATTTGGGAATATAATCACCATGAGGAGTGATAGAGGATTCTTGCCCCTACTCCATGAGCTGTATAGGATCCATCAAAATAAATCTTCCATGGATGTAGTTATTTTATTATGCATAGGTTCTCATCTATGAATTCCATGATTAAGGGGTACGCATCTACCAACGGTGCCTCAACCAACTGATCTATAATTAATTTCCCTTTGATTACCTTTCTGTCCACATACAAAATGTCAAATTCACTTAGGAGCATCAACCATTTATCCATATAGCCTCTAAGTGTAGTCTTAGATAACAGATATTTGAGAGGATATATATTAGATATGAGATTTATGGTGTGAATAAGCATCTAATGATAAAGTTTTTGAGTGGAAAAAACCATTGCCAGGCATGCTTTTTCCATAGGTGAATAATTTAGGTCA
Organism: Thuja plicata; assembly: GCA_018584345.1. Lineage (NCBI taxonomy): Eukaryota > Viridiplantae > Streptophyta > Pinopsida > Cupressales > Cupressaceae > Thuja > Thuja plicata. The sequence goes on along the minus strand of MU227643.1, from coordinate 2,826,950 downwards.
TAGACCACAAGCATAAAACTAATGTAACAGATGGATCTTTCTTTTCCATTTTCATCACTTTGAGAAAGAAGTTCCACTACTATTTTGGTTCTTGTAGAGATGTATAAGATGAGTGGTCTTCCTGGAGTTGGTGGTACTAGAATGGGCCCATTTGCTAGACAATCTTAATATTTTTCAAAATCTGACACAGGGATCCTATTTAAAATTAGTATCCTTGCATAATAAATGGGTGAATGGTTGACATTTATCCACAAGTTGTGAGATGAAATGGTAGATGAATTACAACTTCCCTTGTAGGTTGCGTGGTTGTTTAAGTGTTCTTGGCGGATGCATTTCCATTATGGCTTTGACTTTCTTGGGATCGATTTCTATGCCTCACCTTGATACTATGAAACTTGGGAGTTTTCTAGATGTAACCCAAAAAATACACTTCTTTGGGTTGAGCTTTAAACCATAATGTTGAAGGTGGTCAAATACACATTCTAGGATATCCAAGTGGTCTGCCCTTGTTATTGATTTTTCTAGGATGTCATCCATGTAATCCTTAAGGATCTTGTGAATCATGCCATGAAAGATAATAGTAATGGCTCTTTGATATGTTTCCCTTGCATTATTTAGACCAAAAGGAATCATGTTATAGTAGAAGGTAAAACAGGGGTTGTAAATGTTTTCTTGTGCTGATCTTCTTCTACAATATGTATTTGATTATATCCAAAGAAAAAATCTATGAGTGACAACATCTCTTGTCCAAGGGTGAGATCGATAATCATATCAATGTTGGGCATGGGAAAGTCAAATTTTGGACATACTTTGTTGAGGTCATGAAATTATATGCATATTGTGATCTCTCTAGTTGTCTTGGAAATAGGCAATGTGTTGGAAATTGAGTCTAAATAGTAAATGACTTGTATGATTTGAGCCTCTATGAATTTCTCCAAATCCACTCTGACTAATATGGCCACCTTAGGATGCATCTTACAAAGCCTTTTCTTGATTGGTTTGACACTTGGATCTAGAAAAAGATGATGCACAACAAGGTTATGATCTAACTGACCCTTGTGGGCATAAGATCATGTGATGTTACCCATAGCCTCCTAGAGGAGTGTAGTGAGACCTATCTCTTTTGCCTCTAATAATGATGCTACGATGTATGCAATCCTTGGATACTCCTATGTTCCCAAATTTATGGCCTTAGTATCTTTGATCAGAATGGATGACTGCTCTGGTCTATAAATGTGAATAAGGGGCAGAGGGAGGTCTTCATCCTCTAGCACCTTAGAGAGGTTTTTACTAGGGGATACACCTTTTTTTCCTTACTTTTTTAGAGTCGAATAGTTCTCCCGATGGGTTTTCACAAGGAGAACCATGATTTTATTTTTCATTTTTACTTTATTTTTATTGATAAATACTTCCTCTTCCCCAAACTATGATTTTGGGTAGAACTTGTAGATATGTACTGAAATTTTCCCCCAGACTAGCTGTTGTTCTGTTGTCCCCATGAATCTTAGGAAAGTGTCCTCTCTATGGAATTAATCAACATGTATAATGATTCATTTGTCCTAGTCGATGATTTCATGGTGAAGGAGTGGGAGGTATATGAAGTTTGTGGAGAGATGGAAAAAGAAAGAATTTCCTAGGAAGGTTTCACTATCAAAGATATCATCACAAGACTGCTTAACTTCCTCTTCAGGGATGTATTTTATTTCAACAATTTTGCCTAGGGTATTATAGTGAGTACAGTTTTTTAAATTGGTGCCCCTAGTCATGTCTTGGCAAAATCCAAATCCTTAACTTTTTGGTAAGAGGGGAGGCTCAATAGGATCCTTCATACAACCCTCTTCATGGCCTAAACTAATTCCTTGGTAATTCCATCATAATATTTCTACCTTGTGGGAGTGTGGGAATTTGTCCCTAAAGTAACAAAGGAGCTTCTCATCAGGGTTTTGAGGATCTCAATATAACCATTTGTTGATGTCAGGCTCTATATCCTAGCTATTCACGATGTCTTGGGATACAAATAAGCCCATTTGTGTCCATTATGGTTCATGTTGTTCTCATATTTCTTGGTGAGATGGGCATCCTCTAGTGTTTTGGTCCATAGGTAGGGCTCCAACTTCAAACATATCTGATAGATTGTATTCTTTGTAGCCTCTATTATCAATCTTGACACTAGAAAGTGTGGAGGAAAGGATGGTTTCATGTTCAACATAGGTTCTGGAGGAGTTGGCAATGGAAGAGCCAATATCAATCCTTGGGCAATGATTTGAGTTTGGAAAGGAGGATTCCAACACATGTTAGTATGCAAAGGAATAGGATTGGTGTTGATAGGGACTTTAGCTCCATCATGTGGGAATTTTATGCATTAATGGTATGTGGATGGAATGAACTTCATGGAGCGGATCCATGGGTGCATGAGGAGGATGTTGAATGGGAGGTTAAGATAAACAACATAACATATTGTGTTCTATATTGTTGGGCCTAACTGGATAGGTAGTAAGATGGTAACTTTGGAGGCATGCTCTATATTATCATATGCATTGATATTTATGAAATCATAGTTTATGTCTTCTTCAGTGTACCCCACTTGATTTATGAATTTTAAAGTTCATAGATTTAGGGCCAAACCATTATCTATCATGAACCACTTAACCTTCAAGTTATTGACCATGACAACAATGCGGAGTAGGAGATTGTGATTAGACTCAATGAAAGGAAAGTCAGAAGGTCTAAATTAGATGTTGCTAAACATGGATAAATGGCCCACAAGGGCTTGGAATTGGTTGAGGACAATTTCATTTGGGACATATGACTCTTAAAGGGCTTTGTTGAGGATCTCATGATGGATGGATGAAGTGCGAAGGAGATCTAGGATGGATATTTGAGTTGGAGTACTCCCAAGGTGTTCCAAAAGGTTATATTGCACACCAAAGGATGAAGTAGTAGTGGTGCTTGCAACAAATATTCTTCCCCTATGTGTGCTAACTCCACATTAACTATCAATGCCTTTGACATGGATGACATTTATCGTAGGATCAACTTGGGAGATGCAACCAATGAACTTATCATATTTGATGTGTGAAGTGGTGTAATCCTTTCCATTGGAATTATCTCCTTGTTTTTATTTCCCATGGTTCAAGGGTGGATTGGTCTTGGAAGGTCATTTTATAGTATTGGGTTGAGGGAACACATTTTGGTATATCTACAGGTTGGCATTAGTTGAGATCTGTGTTGGAGAATCAACTGTGATTTCCTCACGATCTATGAGATCTTGTATGTAGTGCTTTAGGTTCATGCACTTTAGAGTGGTGTGTCCCTTAAAAAAGTGGTAGTCACAATACTCATTGTCTTTATACAATGTAGGCTATGGAGTAGACTCATCAAATGGTTGAGTATTTGGGTACACAATTATATTGGCCTTGGCCATTCTGTGGAAAATGACATCGATGGGATCACCTAAAGGGTTGAACATGTGTGTGTGCATGTTCTAGGATTGAGGTTTGGTTTTTCCTTGTGGGGATGATATTGCATTCATTTGGTTTGCTAGAGGTTGGAAATTTGGCTGATAAAGGGTCCTAGGTGGTGGTTAGGTTGGCTTGATTTTCTTATATGTTGGTGTGGGTTTCTGATATGCGGGTGTGGGTTGTTGATATGACTGTGTGGGTGTTTGAGGACAAGCCATAATAATATGGATGTGTTTGGTGTTTATGGAACCATCATTCAACGTACTTTTTTTCTTGTTCCGATACCATGATCGATCATTGTTGGTCCTATCATGTTGGGATTGTTTGTAGTGTTTCACAGTGCCATCATCTAAGAGGCCCTTTTCATGGTCCATTCCTTGTCCTTAGATCTCTTGACTGGTTTGTAGTCATTTCATGTGCATAGGATGGGCTACCTTTGCATGAAGATTATTCATTAGATGATTTTAGGGGGCTTGATATGACAATCACGTGGTGAGTCCCTATCATTGTTAGAGATAATATTCAAAACTCTCTCCACCCTTTTTCTTGGAGTTGTAGAGGTCTAGGAGAGATATTTCACTCTCAATCTTGTGTTCATATTGGGATATAAAACTCTTAGATAGCTTCAGAAATGTGGAAACTATTCCATAAAGGATTTTATAGAACCATTCAAGGGTGGTTCCTCCTAGGATCTTTGGGAAGAGGTGCATAAGATAGTTGTCACTGTAAAAAACCTCTTAGAAAGCAATTTAAAATTATTTAACATGACTGAAAAGATGTCCCTTTCCATGATATTTGTCAAATTTAGGGGTCTCAAAGTGCTTGGGGAAGGGGGTCACTGTGATTAAGCGGTCAAATGAATAGGGACATGCCTCTTCAAATTTCAAGGTCTTTCTTTTTGTCCCTACGTGGAGCTCCTTGAGAGAATTATTCATTTATTCTTATTCCAAGTTGACACATGATGGAGTGCATGACCCAAGTATATTGTAACTAGGTTCTTGATATAAGTTAAATGCCACAGGGGAGTATGGGGTATTCAACTGGGGATACTGTGACATATGGTAAGGAGATTGTCTGGGTACATAAGAAGGTTGCAAGGGGAGTACTGGTTGTTGTTTTTGGGCATAGTTTTACTAAGGAAATGGAAGGTTAGCTGTGGCTTTGAAGATTTTTGATAGGTGGGTGGTTCTAGTTGTTGCCTTTGATAGGCTGGATGAGTGTATGATTGGCCTATGTAGTTTGGTTGGGTGTTAGCAATACCACAGGATGGATAGCTGTTATGTGGGATTATGCTATAGTTGATCCCTATAGAAGTAATTAGTCTTTGGGGGAGGTGGAATGGTTTGTGTCACTAAAAATGGTGGTATAACCAAGTAGGTTGTGAATGTGGGTTATTAGGGTTGTGTCAGTTGAGTGAAGGGATTGAAGAATTGTTGTTTCACTTGGGAGGTAGGGGGGTTGGTGATATGTGAATGTGTGGGAACCCTAAGTTCCTGTAAAGATTCTTGGGAATAATGTCGAGTAGGGGATGTGGTGGCTTGTGAGGTATGAGGAGATTTAGAATCCTATTAAGAAGTGGATTCATGGGTTTGCATTTGGATTCTAGGTTAGAGTGGTGGAGCATTTTGGGATGCTACTAGTGGTTGAGAATGCAATGTAGGACTTTGAGGGAACAAATTTTGATAGAAGGATCCCATAGGTGGTATTCCTCTGGTGAAATATGGTTGTTTTTTTTGTGGTAGAGGAATGGGAGGAGGTAATGATGTTTCTATGGAAGTGGTCATGGCTTGGATAACTGGTGGTTGTGAGATGACTAGTTGAGTAGCAATGGGATGGGTAGAAATAGGTTGGGAAACAACTGATGGGTGAGTGGTAGGTTGTTCAGCTTGAGTAGTGGTATGTTGGGTTGGTTGAGATGACGGAGGTGGATGAGGATTTGAGGATGAAGATCCCATAATGGAAAAGGGAGATGGTTGTAGAGCAGCATGTACTATGGGTTGGGTAGTGGTTGGTTGGAGTAAGTAGGGATTATTGAGGTGACTTGGGATGTTCTTTGTCTTGGGTCAATGATTTATTCCACTAAATGTTGAAACATGTTTGCTGGGATATGTATGGGACATGATATATGTGGTAGTTGGAGTCATAATGGAGGGGGGATAACCTCATGCTGATAGTTAGCGAGTATGGAAATGCTATTGTGGCCTATGATGACACTAACCATTTGTGTTTGTCTGGGATAACTCATAAAATATTCCATCGAGCTTGTTGTAGGGACCTTAGTATACATGTTCAATTTTCACTTGGTGTCGGGGGTCGAAAGAAACCATAGCATTATTTGGATCCATTTTTGGGTCGGATGAGCTAGAAACAAGATTGGATTACATATACTTTCTTTTCTTGGAGAAATTTTTAGGTGGCATGAAATGCATCCTAGGATGAATGATGCAAGATGAGACTTAAGGTGAAATCTTCCTACAGATAGTGTGCAAATGTTCCTAGGATTTGCAAGGATGATGATGATGTGAGACCTCAGATTGGGTATATGAATGATACTTAAGGATGATGATGATGACTCAAACTAACAAGAATTTTTTTAAGATTTAATGGATGACTTAGATTCAAGAAGGTAATGAGTTTTTGTTCCTAATGTAGTCTCAAATTTAAAGGATTTTTTAAACCTAAGATAGACTTGTGGTCTTTCAGAAGATGGGATTCTATGTCAATGTGAACCAACCTTTAGATCAAGGTTATGGGGTTACAAGGACAAAGTGAGATATCTTAGACAATGTTAGTTGAGGGAAAAAATCTAAGGGATGGTTTTGATTAAGATATAGGTTTTAAGAAACTCATAAGGTAATGATACCAAGGATGGGATGCTTTTTTTCTTGAAATATGGACTTGGATTGGGTTTGATTGATTGGGTGTTTATTTTCTAAAATATATGACTTAGGATGATCTTAAAAAAATGCAATGATGGAGATGAAAGATTTTGGGATGAATAAGAGTACATGGATAGGTTTGTTGTGATGTGTCAACTATTCCTATCTCTCAAAGTTGATAAAGGCATGGTTTAAATTATACTTTCCCATGAAGTTTGAAAGCTTATTGTTGAAAATTATCTTGTCATATTTTTCATGTTCTTGGATCTCTTGTTGGACAGCTTTCACAATATTTTTCTACTTCTTGGTCTCTTGATTGGTGAACTTCTACTATCGGTGTATGTGGGGTAGTTGAATTTTTACTTTCTTATGTTTCCTCGAACTGAACATGTGTGATCAAATAGGATGGTCTTGAAAAAGGTAATGAATTATTCTTGATTAGGATTAATTGACCTTGAGGAAACTTGGTTAGATGTGTGTTCAATGACAAGATCAATTTTTAACCATCCATCAAAGGCATTAAGTACTCTAAGTTTACCTTGATTCAAATGAGAACATTCATGTGTTCGAAAATAATCCAACAAGGGACAAAGCTATCCTGATGGATACAAGCAATTGTGATGAGTTTATTTTATTGGAAATTTGTGTACATTAAAGTCACCAATCTTTTGAGAACACTCAAGCAATGCCTCCCTAAGGAATTTGGCTTATCTTGAAAATTTTTGCCCACAAATGTAGGAACACACACACATACACACAAACACACACAAGAGATAATTAGAATATGGTTGATAGGGAGCCTCCTTGGTAACCTTCTGAGTTTTCTTGAAACTGTTAATAGGTCTCTCTTAGGACCTCTAGGGATTCCTCAATCCACCCTCCAACACCTTGAAGAATCAGTTCTTCCTCTTCAACCAAGGAAACTAACTATCATGTTAAAAAACACCATTCTTGTGTTCCACAAGAACCTTCTTCACAAACCACTCCAAGCCCTACACTTAAGTTTGGATTTTTAGGAGGGTTATGGCTTCAACATACTTCATTTTCCCATTCCAAACTAGGTTTGAAACCACCAAATTGATCCATGTTGCCATCGGATTCTAGATTCTTATTTTCTAGGCCTTGTAGCCTTTTTGCAAATTAAGCCTCCTAGTTTTTAGGAAACCTCAAAAAAAGAAAAAATATCTCAAAGAACCCCAAAATATCTTCCAGTATTCTTCAAGTA